>QPMI01000023.1:0-224375 GCA_004431415.1 Cyanophora paradoxa
AAGCCGCCTCCAGCTCGGCGCGGAAGGCGGTGGCCTCCTGCAGGCGCTGGGCAGAGGGCCTGGCGCCGCTCCTCCGCCTCGCGCGCCTGGCGCGCCGCCAGCGCCCGCCGCTCGCCTCCTGCTGGCCCCGAAGCCCTGGATCGCGGTGAGGACGGCGCCGGGCCGGGAGGGGCTGGGGCCGTCGGCGCTCGCGGAGGAGGCGAGCTCCCGTAGCGCTCGGGCCCGCCGCGTTCGTCGGGGTACCTGCCTTGGATCAGGAGGGGGGCGGGGGGAGGGGGGTACGGGAGGGAAGGCGGGGGTACGCGGGGCGGACCTGGCGCGGCAGCATCTCGTCGATGCGCTGCTGGCCGGGGCGCTGCTGGGGGCCGTGCGGGGGGCTGGGGCGGGAGGAGGCCGGCGCCGAGTTGCGGGTGCGCTTGCCCTTGCCTTGGTGTGGGGCTTGACGAGGAAGGGCCCGACGTCGGGCGCCGGTCCTTGAACTGGGCGACGGGATCGCGATCGCTCCAGCGCCGGCTGGCTCTCGCCGAGGGAGGCGGGCCTTGGGGCGATGCCGCGGATGTAGGTCTGCCAGACGCCGCGAGCTTGTAGGAGTAGGGGCGGACCAGGAGCCGAAGCGGCGAGGGTCTCGTCCAGCCGGCCGTTCTCGATGTCGGCGCCGACGGCGGCGGAGGTGTCGGGGCCCTCCGTGCGCGCGATGTACTCGACGATGCCCGCGACGCTCGTCATGTAGCCCTCGTGTTCGGGGCGGCGACGTAGGTGGTGGGGTCGACGGCGCAGTGGGCGATGATGAGCGGGTGAGGGACAGGAGGCCGTCTCTGCCAGAAGCCGAGGCGCTGCGCCGCAGCCACGCGGCTCGAAGGCCTGGATGCAGGAGGCCTTGCCGTCGGAGAGCGCGTGGATGATCTTCCACGCGAAGGTGAAGGCGCGACCATGAGCGCCGGCAGCTCGTTCTCGCGGATGTCGGAGTGGAGGTAGGTGCGCTTCTTGGCCGCTTGTGGTCGAGGGGGATCAGGACGACGCGGGCGAAGAACTCGAGCATGCGGTTCTCGAGCTGCGCCGGGGCAAGTGAGAAGGGCGCCGGGGAAGGGAAGGGGGCAGGGGAACGGGCGCACCTGCGGGAAGCTGTTGCAGACGATGACAAGCACCTTGCGCGTCGCCTTGGTGCGCACATCGTCGCCGCGGACGTTCTTGAAGTTGCGGGGTAGGCGTCGCCGGAGCGCATCTTGAGCTCCTCCTCCGAGCAGGCCTTAGGGTCGAGGCCCTCCGCCATCACATGCAGATCGCCTCCTCGCCGCCGTGCTCCGAGAAGGCGAGCCCTTGGAGGGGCGGTAGACGCAGACGCGGCCCGGCGGCGGCACTCCGTCATGATCTGCGTCACCATCGACTTGCCTGTGCCCGACTGGCCCTTGATGATGCCGCAGTACTGCAGCATGGCGCCCTCGGACGGCGGCTCGATCTCCGCGCGGCTCCCGGTCGAGACGGGCTTGTCGCAGAAGTTCCACGGCCCGACGAGGTTGAAGGCGTAGAGGACGGCCGCCGCGTAGCCGAACTCGTCGGCCGTCACGTAGCGTTGTCCGCCAGGTGCTTGACGACGTTGGGCATGAAGGGTGCAGCATGCCGTACACGGTGGGCCAGTCGCAGGTCTCGGTCGCCTCCTCGATGCCCGCGGGCAGGCGCCCCTGATGTAGCAGGTGTTCATGTAGCCCGCGTACCGCTCCCGTGCCTCCTCGTGCGTCATGACGAGGACGCAGGCGCTGCCCGTGCTGTCCTGCGGCGCCCGCACCACGAAATCTGCGCAAGGGGCGTCGGCGGGGGTACGGGGCGGGGCGCAGGGGTACGGGCGGCGACGCGTGTCGCAGGCGAAGGCGAAGCCGGGGATGACGGGCATCTCGGGGCAGACGTCCTCGAGTGGAGGGACTCCTCCACGAACGTGCGCGTCCGCCCGAGAGCACTCCTTCGAGAAGGTGAACTCGAAGGAGCCGGGGTTGGACTCGTAGGTCTTGTGGAAGGTCATCGCCAGCAGCTGGATGACCTCCTTCTCGTCCCGCGCCGGCGTGCCTGTTCGCGCTGACCTTGTCGTACACGAAGAGGTTCGGGAGCTCGACGTAGAAGGTGGGCGGGGAGTTCGGGCGTAGGGTCTTGGCGCACGATCCGCTGCGCCGGCAAAAGGGGGTTAGCGGGTTCGAACGCGGGGAGGGGGCGCACCGGCCGAAGGCGGCTCGGGCCAGCGCTTAAGCAGCTGGGCCACGGCCGCCTCCGGCTCTAAGGGGGCGGGGCGCGCAGCTAAGGGGGCGGGGCGCACGTTGTCTTGACGAAGAGGCGGAGCGCATCCTGAATGGCGCCTCCTTCTGGACTTGTTGTCCTTGCTGTACGTGTCACGTCGTCGTACTTGGACATGTCGATCTCGGGCGCCTCGCGCGGCTGCACCGCCAGCTCCGCCGCGCCAGCTCCAGCCTGGTGCGCGCGGCGGCTCGCCGTGCTCTCCGACGCCTGCCGTCGTCGTGGTCCGCCTCCGCCTCCGCCCGCTGATCGCGCAGCAGCTGCCGCTCGCGCTCGCGCCGTGCTGGGCCGGCGGGAGAGGCGGCCGGCGCGGGGGCCGGAGGGGGCGGAGGGGCATGTGGCCGAGGGAGGAGGCGGGCGTGGCGACGGGCGTGCCCCGCGGCGGCGAGGGGATGGGCGGGCGAGGGGGGTACCCTGGAGGAGGGCGGCGGGCGCTGCGAGGGCTGCGAGGGGCGGAAGGGACTGAAGGCCGAGGGGTTGCGCTCGGGCGCCAGGAGACGTCGGAGGCGGCGGGCTGGCGGGGGGCACGGGGCGGGCGGGCGGCGGGGGAGACGAGGGGCGGCCTGGGCGGCGTCGCGGGCTCGTCGTCCGAGAACTCCTCGATGGGCGGCGGCGGGCGCGTCGAGGGAGGGGGAGGCGGGAGGGGTAGAACTCGTCGACGGGGGGCTCGGCTCGAAGGTGTCCCCGCCCGCCTCCACCGTCGCCGCAGCTCGCATCGGGCTCGCCCTCGCGCTCGCGCTCGCGCTCCAGCTCCATCGCGTACTCTCGCCACCTCAGCTCGCGCGAGGCCTTCGCGTCCGCCGCCGCCGCCAGCGCGGCCTCATCTCCATCTCGGCTCGGCCTCAGCTCTCCTCTGTGGGCAGGGTCATTCCTTTGCGCCTCTGGAACGCCCTAGGCTCAGAATTAGGGGCGGGGAGGGCGCACCGGCGCCTTGGGGCCGCCGCTCCATCTCCTCGCCGAGATCGCGCCGGCCGCCGGGGCACCGCCTCCTCCTCCTCGAACCGCAGGTCGATGTAGGCGGCCTTGCCTTGCCTTGCCTTCGCTGGGCCTGGGCTGGGCCACGCGCATGGCGCGCGCGAGGCTCCGCCGTGATCATGCTGCCGCCGGCCCGGGCGCCCGAGCGGAGGCCGTCGCCTCGCCGATCGCCGCTGGAAGGCCGCGGCATCGCTGGCGGCGCGCGGCAGGCTCCGCGCCCGCTCCAGCTCCTCCTCCGTGAAGTCCAGCGCCGGGCCGCGGCGGCGGCCTCGGCCTCGCGCTCCGCCTCGGAATCCGAGTCGGAATCCGAGGACTCCGCGGCCGGAGCATGGGGCGGGGGGGGGCGGCGGCGGCGGCGGCGGCGGCGCCTTGTCGAAGACGGGGACGAAGAAGGTGAGGGCGAGGTGCGCCGCGGCACCACGTACTTCACGGCGCCGTGGATCATGGGCCGCCCGTGCGAGTCCGGCATCGAGCACCGGCGGATGACCTGCGAGGGGGTTTAAATGGCATCTAAATAGTCTAAATAGCATCTAAATAGCATCCAAATAGAAACGGCGCACCTGCACGCGGTCGCCGATGGTGACGCCGGCACCTCGAACTCAGGAACCAGGTCGAAGGCGCAGATGCCTGGCGCCGTGGCGGTCCGGCACGTCCGGCAGCCGCTCCAGCACGATGCGGATGGCGTAGGCGTCGTGAGGACGCCGGTGTCCGGCGCTCGCCCCAGACGCCGAGCTCTCGTGCGCGTGATGAACGCGCGGCTGTTCCGCATGATGCAGCGCGCCTCGACGCCATGATGCCTTCGCCAGCCTCTGCGGGCCGGCGGGGGTCGGCGGGGAGGGCGGCCGCGGCTGCACGGGCGCCGGGGGCGCACCTCGGGCGTGTAGGCCGGGTCCGAGCTGAGCACCAGCAGCCAGAGCAGGTGCGGGGCCGCTCCGCATGCGGTTGAAGTAGAACTCCTCCGGGCCCGCCAGCAGGCCAATCGTGCGCCACTCGCCCTTGGCGATGTGCCGGGGCACGGCGCCATGAGCAGCCGCAGGCGCTGCGCGCGAACAGCCGGCGGGCGTCGGAATCGCGCCCGGCTTCGGCTTGCTCGGTGTGTCGAAGTTCTCCTCCGTCATGTTCAGCGCCGCGTGCATCGCCGCACGTCCGCGTCCTGCGAGCGCGGCGGCCTCAGCCGCTGCGAGCCGGGCGCGCGAGGAGAAAGAGGCAGCGAGCACCTCCGCGAGCCGCAGCCGCGACAGGACGGAGTCGATGGAGAACTGCACCGACGGGCCGGGGGCGCCTCGAGGTTCAAGGTCCGCGCCGCGGCCAGCTTGCGCTTGCGCTCGGCCAGCTCGGTCTTGCGCAGCACATCCTTGCTGTTCGGGCTGAACTGCATGCCATCCTCCAGCGCACGCGCCTGCGCCTCCTTCGCCTGGTCGCTGATACGCTCGAACACCGTCCAATCGACGCCGAAGCTGTCGCCGACGCAGAGAACGTCGTACAGCGTGTTCTTCGCCAGCTTAGCCGGGATCTCCGGAGGGAGCGCGAGCCGAGACATGCTGCTGCCGCCGATGCTGCCGCCGGTGCTGCGCGCGCTCTGCTGGGAGTGCTGCGCGCGCTGCGAAGGTTCTGGCGCCAAGTTCCAGCCGATTTGAACGAGCGGCCTGCATTGCATCGCCGGACTGGGCAGTCAAAAAAAGCGAGAAACCGACGGGGTTCGAGCCAAGGGGGGTACGCATTTTGAGGGGGGGAAGCGGGCTTCAAGTCTGAGTCTTCGCGAGTTGGGGAGGAACAAGCCAGCGGGGTACGACGTTGAACGGAATCCGTTGAGACATCGCGGGCAGTAACACTCGCGATGCAGGCGGCGACTTCCGCTCGTGCGCGAAGCAGCAGCAGCCCGGCGAGCAGGACAGCATAGCCCGCGATCTCGGCAGCCTGTCGGCGGAGGAGGCGCTCAACGCGATGACCTGCGATAGCGTGTTCAACTCGGCCGGCGTGCCGCGCTTCGAGCCGTTCGGCGGGCTGAAGAAGATCCAGAACACGGACGGCCACCCGAAGCGCTTGAAGACCAAGGGCCAGTTCACGCCGGTGAATAAGTTCAACGAGGTTCGCGGTTTCGCCCGCACCGCTTCGGCCCCGGCTCACATGCCCGGCTCGCGTGCCCCGCGCGCAGATCGTGCCTTACAGCATTCACGAGCTGCCGGAGCATGTGAAGGCGAAGTACGGCTTCACGCACGGCGATGTGGCGCTGTTGCTGATGTCCGACAATGCGGCGGCGGGCTGCTTCAACAGCATCGCGCTCCATCGCGATTTCCATCCGCGCGCGATCTTCTCCGGCACTCCGGAGCAGAAGGAGTTCCTCGCGGACCTCAAATCCGGCAGCGGCGGCGCCACGGGGTGAGGGCCCTTCCCTGCGCTCGCGTGCCCGCGCTTGCTCACGCGCGGGCCGCTGCAGCTCTTGATCGCGCGGGATCAGTGCCTGGCGTCGGTGACGGAGAAGGAGAAGGCCAGCCCGTCCGGCCTCGGCGTTCGGTGCGATTACGTCATCGTCACAAGCGCATCAACCCGACGTACGCCAAGAAGTACGACCTCAACTTCGTCTACGTGAAGGAGGGGCCGCCGGCCTCGCAGTACACCGTCACCGTCCAGGCCGGCATCTGCGCCGGCGAGACCATCCAAGGCGCGTACCACGGCGTCGGCACGCTCCGTCCGGCGGCTTCTTCGACGTCGTTGATCACATGTTCTCTCCTGCGCCGATGACATTTACGTGCGCGAGAGCCGCCCTTTCCCCTTTCCCCTGCCCTGCGCGCGCTAAGGTCGCGTCCGCAGGTCGGGGAGAACCGAGCGCGGAGAGCCGCTGGGCTACGCGTACTGGCTGGTCAGCGTGCAGAAGGTGCTCTCCTGCGGCCCTTCTGAGTACGCCAGCGTCTGCGACTCCGGCATGCGGCCCAGCTCCAGCTTCTCGTGGATCAGGGCCGGAGCGACGAGACCCGCCAGCGCCACCGCGATCTCGCGCGGACGGCCGTGCTGAAGCTGGAGGAGGTTCTGCGCGAGGGCCACCAAACGGGCCGGCCCGCGCCCGTGAGATCTCTCGGCGGCCATCTCCGTGATCGTCGGCGAGCTCTCGCACACGGTCCGCCGCCGCCCCGCTTAGCCCGCCTCTCCTCCTGACCCCGGGCCCTCGGAGCGCAGGAGGAGTCGGACGTTCTCACGGCGCGGGCGGACGAGTTCAGCGCCAGGCGGAGAAGATCAAGTGCTGGTACGAGAAGGTGAAGAAGGCGGAGGAGACGGACCTGCGCGACTGGGGCAGCAAGAGCGGCGACGCCGATTCGACCGCGACAAGCTCAAGCGCGTCTTCTTCTGGATGCGCATCTGCGCCAAGCTGGAGGCGCTGATGGACGAGTGGCACATCGAGGGCGTCCGTCTGGCGAAGGCGATGATCGCCATGGAGTGGGGCCAGGCCACCGGCGCGCAAGGAGTGCAGCATGCTGGCCAAGGAGATCGGCCGCGGGGCCGCTACATCAAGGAGGTGGCCTACGGCATCGAATGTGCGTCCGCCCCGCCTTGGCCTGCGCCCCCGCCCTTGGCCTGCGCCCCGCGCTCTCCCCGCTCACCCCTCTCCGCAGTTACCATCCCGCTCGTCCAATTCTTCCAGCGCGAGTTTGTGCTGATCCAGGCTCCATCATCAAGATCGGGTCGCTCTCCGCCAAGGAGGTGGACGAGGCAAGGGACGAGGGCCAGGCGGAGGCGGAGGCGCGCTGGGACGATGCGGCGTTCAGCGCCGTCTGGGGCGTCGGGGACAACGCGCTCTCGCCCCCGCCCGTTCGGCTTCAGCGGGCGGCCCGCGCTGGCGTTCGACGAGCACGGCCTCCCCGAGCTGGCGGAGGCGGACGCCGTCGGCTTCAACTGGGCGACGTTCGAGGCCCGCATCGACGAGAAGGCGAAGGAGGCGCAGATGCGGCTGCTGGAGGAGGGCCTCGTCCCGGCGCCGGTGCCCGCGCCCTTCCCCTTCCTCTCCTCCTCGGCCCTCTCACCGCCTCCTCCAGCCCCCGGCGTCCTCGGCTCCGGCGCCTTGGCTCCGGCGCCCTCGCCCCGGCCTCTGCCCACCTACGGAGAGAGGTGCGCCACGGCGCCGATTGCGCCCTCAACGGCTCCCACCTCCTGCCCGCCAAGAAGGCCCGCCTCGGCTCTTCTCACCCCACCCTCTCAGCCCGGTGAGTGACTCTGAATCGGAGGGCTCGGAGGCCTATAGCACGCCCCGCGACCCGACGCCCGCCCCACAAGGCCGGCGCCTTCGGCTTCTGTGAGTGACGCCCCGCGCAGGCCTGCCGACGCCGCCCGTCGCCACCGCACCGTCTTCGTCCAGGTGAGTGCCAGGGCTGCCGCGAGTGGCGGCTCGAGAACTTCTCGGCTCAGGTCCCGCCACGCAGCAGGCCGGCGCGATCCCGGCCTCGCCGCCCGTGACCGTCGACGTCGAGGGCGGTATGTTCGAGATGGAGCTGGAGCCGGCGCCCTCGCAGGCCTCGCCACCCAGGGCTCGGCCCGGGCTCGCCGCCGCCGTCCCAGCCTCCTCCCGCTGGTGCACGCCAACTCCAACATCTTCGAGGGCTGCTGAGGGCCCTGAAACGGTGCGCGCAGGCCCGTCCCGCCCTCCCAGAGCAAGTGGTCCACAACGCCATAGTGGACGCCATGTGGGATAACAGGGGCCGCCTCCCCACCCTTCCGCTACGTCTCTATGGCCCTCCGCGGCCTCGCCTTCCCGCCCCCTGCACCGAGCAGCTCAACCAAATCCTGCGCGGTCTGATTCATTACAGACTCGCCTACCGGCTGGGCCTGAGCTACACCAAGCTACGGTGAGTCCGACAAGCCCTGTCCGGGTCCGGGAAAATTTATATTAAGATTCCAAGACCTGGGACAGAAGTAGTCTGACAAGAGACGTGTCCGGACCTCCCAATAATCATATAGAGTATTGGAAAGGTCCGGACACTAGAGGAGGGCGTACGACTTAAACTCGCGCAGCGCCGCCTGCTCCTCGCTGAGGTTCTCTGACTTCATTCGATCGCTGTAGGGCTCGGGCGGCGTGCCCTCCTTGACGTGCATCCAAAATAGATGTAAGCACTTCCTCATGAGCTTGATGTACCTCTCGTCCCGTCTGACGTACCACGTTTGCACGCGCAGAGGAGTGAAGCAAAAAAGTTCGGCCACTCGCGGCCCGTTATGTCCAGCAGGCCTGGAGCTGGGGCATGTAATAAGTTGGGACCTTTTCGTAGAGTTCTTGTTTGTAGGGGCATTTTATTTCAAGTATACGATCGCTTCCAATCAGCCCGTCCGGGCTGCCCGCCAGGAAGGGCAGTTCCTTATGTTCGTGCAATCCAGTATGTTGCACGTCCACGTTGTTGTTCGACGTTTTGTAGAGAGAGACCGCGAGGGGCTCATAGTCATGCCCATAGGTTAGGGCAGGGTTGTCAAAGTTGTTTTCCTCCGCTATCCCGCTTAGCTCCGCCCACAGGCGGGCCCTGGATTTCCAGGGGTTTATGCCGCACGCAGCCGCAAAATTAGATGCAGTTAGTTTTTCACGGCGCGCCGCGTGCCACGCTGCGCTCCCCTGTTGCAAAGTCTCGCAATTTGTATCGGTATGCATAGCGTAGCCTCGCAGTAGCGTTTAGAATTTCTTGATGTGTGCAATTGCAAATGTCGGATGCAGAGGAAGCGCCCAGGGACGTGATCGCACAGTTCATAGATCAGGTCAAGGACCTTAGACGCTGGGTGGTAGAGCAGGCCTCGCGACCGAATCGACAGCGCCAACCCTGGCCGGTGCTAGAGCTGGCCCGGGCAGGGTGGCTAGACACGCATTACAACTCTGGCGGGGCCTTTACGTTCGGAGCCACGACGAGGGCAGGATTATCGACGAGTTCAAGCGCATCTGGTTCGCCCTGGGCTCCAAGCTCAGCATACTCTCGACCCTCCCGGACCACATTCGCATGCAAATCCTCGAGTGGTACGCGAAGGCAAGGGACTCGCAATGGGACGACGTAAATTTGCGCGACCTCTCGCGCTTGCGCTCGGCTGTGACGGCGTATGTCACAAACTATGATTATCACGTCAAAAAGCCCAATTCGAAGTTGAGCCAATTCCGATGAATCTGGTACCCTGGGATGGGAAGAGTACCCCGAGTACTCGTGGAACAGGGGCCTCAACCCCCGCGCCAGGCCCTGCCAGCCCCGCCCGCCCCACCGATAAACGCCCCGCCCCGCGTGACGTCAGACGGGACATACGCGAATGGGAGGAGTGGAGCAACGACCCGAAGAACTGGCTACCCGGGGAGGCCGAGCTGCGGAAGCGCGCGAGGCTGATGCCCGGCGACAGGTACCCCGACCGCGAGTAGGGGTACAGGTATAAATTCTCACCGAGCCGCGAGCATGGCGCGAACACGCGAGTCCGACGTGCTGTACAACAACGGCGACCTGGACGGGGAGATTCGACAGCGGAACGTGGACTTGGAGGATGCGAACGCAGTGCTGGAGGGGAGGCGCACGTCCTCAGGGGGCGGCTCGCCGGCGGAGAACTTCATGGAGCGCGTGCTCTACCTTGTGCGCTGGATTAGAGACGAATTCCACGACGAGCGAGAGCTCCCGGACAGGGAGATGATCAGGGCGCGGGCTTGATGGGTATGACAGAGAACCCGAGATCGTACCTGAGGCGCGAACGCAGGGATCTGAACGGCGATTGGGCCGACCTGCAAGCGCTGTGGACGGCCTTTGCGAACCGCAAGAGCCAGATCCTTGCCCTGCCCGCGCAGGTACAGCAGCGTATCATTGATTTCGTAGCCCCCTGGCGCGACGAGTCCCTCCAGCAGCCATTCATGCAACCACGCTTCCTCTCCGGCTCAGGAGCGCGTTCTTCCACTTGGCCGTGAGCAGCGACCGGTATTTCACACCGCAGAGGATCGTTCACGGCGAATTCGGCATACCCCCGAGTGGCTGAATTTTGCCACCGTACCCCTTCCCACCCGCCTCGAAGGCCCCCCCTCCCCTACCCCCGAGCAGCGTGAGTCACTCAAGCGTCAGAGGGAGGTACGCGAATGGATGGACGACACCAGCCACTGGGTACAGGGCGAGGCCGAATTACGCAAGTTCGGAAGGTTCGGGCAGTAACAGCGGGGGGTACAGCATTCAGTTAGAGCCTGAGCATCGTTAGAGGCCGGGAGGCCCCCCGAGGGGTACACCGGCTGTTACTCCCCGCGTCGGTTAGTGCTAGCCCCCCTGTTAGTGCAGCGTGTACCTGATCGCAATATAACACCCAAACCTCCGCGACGCGTGACTCATGCAACCTCCGAGGGTTAACAATGCATTGACAGCGAAGGGGCAAGCTCGAGAGCTCAACGCTTCACAAAGGCCCACATATATATTTAATCTCCTCTCAATCTGCTCCACCAGTTAAAAGCAAGCGTTACCGGTTCAACTCCGGTCTCCCCTAGTTAATTATATATTCCCTCTCCTCATTACATTGCTCTCTGGCCAGCCAGCTCTCCCTCGAGCTGGCTAAAGCGGGCCAGCCCATGGCCGGTGCCAAGCCGGCGAAACCCGGCCATGCAGCTGGGCGGGGCCGGGTCCAGCTGGCCTCCTACTGTGACAGCCGCGAGGGCGTCCGCGAGGCTTCGCCGTACTTAGTGCTCCGCAGGAGCACGGATCTTGTTAGGACTTGCCGTAGTCGGGAATTATAGGTAATTAGGTAATTAGGTCGAACACGCACCTTTTTTGCGGACGATCCTCGAACCGGTAAAAATCTAATTAGCTTGGAATTCGAGGAGGCCAGCTAGACCTCCTCGACCTCGAGTTCCGGCTAATATTAATTAGGTCGGGCTGTCTGGAACTAGTTTAAAGACTGTACCCCTCCCCTCGTCGACGAAAGACCCCTAATTACCTAATTACCGAATTCCAAGTCGCCGCGCATGGGGAAAACGACCTGAGACTACTAGGCTAGCCTAGTCACTACCGTAGTACGCGTCGGCTCACTGAGTCAGGCTGAACCGTCACGGCGTGGTCCGTGGTGGACCGTCGATCCGTGGGGCCGGCGACGGCCCGGCGTGGGCCCGGGGCCCGGGGGCCGGGGGTGAAGTCCCGGTGAACCGTTGAACCGTGAACTTCCGAAGTTCCAAATTAAACCTCGGCCCGGGCCGCCCGGCCCGCCGGCGCCCGGCACTGGGCCGGCAGCCCGGCGCCGGCGGTCCGGCCCGGCGGTGGCGGAGTCCTGGAGTCCGATGACTCCGATCCCGAGTCCCGACTCCTGACTCTGGGCTCCCGAGTCCCGGGTCCCGACTCCCGACTCCAGAGTCCGAGCAGGCTCCTGAGGGCCGAGCTCGAGGCACGTGCAGTGACTAACTATAGGCTACTAGCTAGTACCGAATCCTACTACCGAATTAGTACCGATAGGTAGGCAGCCCCTCGGTGCAGCCCGACGGCCTCTCGGCGCAGCCCCGCAGCCCCTCAGCGCAGCCCCGCAACCCTGCTAGCTATAGCGCAGCCCCGCAGTGCAGTGCGAGCCCTGCAGCGCAAGCCCCGCTGCGCCAGCCTGCAGCCGCGCCCCGCGGCCGCGCACCCGGCCACGACCCCGCGCACCCGGGCCCGGCGAGCGCTAGCTTCGTATCATAAAGCGTGACTACGGGAGACGAGCCTCGAGGAGCCTCGTCGAGTCGGCGGCGACCAGCTGCAGCCGATAAGCTCGAGCGCTCAAGCGCGCTGCAGCTCGGCCAGGTTAGCAGCTGTTAGCCTACTGGCCGCGAGCATTGCGTAATTGGCTGAAGACGAGCGCAGCGGCCTAAGCCAGTGGACCGTGCTCGCGACCCTCTCTGCTTGCAGCCGCTTGGGCAGCCCTAAGGTTCTCAGTGCATATACGAGCTGCGGCTAGCTATAATAGCTCATCCTAACTTGTCGCAGATCAACGCGCACGCGACCAGTGTTTGTAGCCGGTGGGGTAAGATATGAAAGCTTACCAGCCCAGCGCATGCGCATATGCATCGAGCGCATTCTGATTTCCTGCAGATCGGATTGGGCCCGGTCCCGCCGTTAAACTGAAAGGCAAACACGCGCGTCTAAAGAAATAGCTGCGCATTGAGTTTCCCGCAAATCACTACTAGCTGCAGTGGAGGAAGGACGGCATGACTTGCAGCTGTATCTAGCTGAAGGCATATGCATATTCACGCGCCTTGCCTTGGTGAAGACGAAGCTTGCTTACTAGTTAACTTGTACAGTGCTCAATAACATGAAGGAAAAGGTGCGCGCATTTTCAAGCTTAAGGTTACATGGCACCGGTTCTCACAGGTGGATCGAATTCGCAGACGCCGCCCAGCCGCCACCGCGCCGCACAGCGACCGCGAGGGGCTTGCGTTCCATCGCAAAGCTTTCTCATCTGTCTCATCTGGGTCGCGATCGCCCTGCTGTGTCGCGTGGCGGCCCAGACGCCCTCGCCCAGCCCTAGCCCGATTCGTGCGTTGAATTCAACTGCGGATGCGTTGCTTTGTTTGTCTTTGGCTCACTCCGGTATTGAAGTCGAGGTCACGACCCTGGAAACTGGGCCGACACCTAGCCTGCTGCTAAGGAGGTACGCTGCTGGAAGCCTGTTCTACAGAGACGGCCGGCGGTACCTGTTCGTCTCTGGCGGCTACAATCTAAATAATCAATATGTGGATGACGTCTGGACAGTCGACCTTGGTGCGGCTGCATACAGGGGGCTTGTTGACCGTGCAAGACCTATACCTAAGTCGCGATTGGTCGTTCAGATGCCGAGCCGGAGCCGGTTTGGCGGAACGCGACTGCGCGGCTTCCTATCGCTAAGCACAGCCACGCGTGTGGTTGGGATGGCGGGTCCTTCATCTACTGTGCGGGCGGGTGGAACGGCGCGACTAATACGCAGTTCTGGCGTTTCCCCACTACGCTGGACGCCCGTGTGGACCTACCAAGCCTGCCTTCCAACCGCGCCGAGCATTGTTTGACCGTGTACGATGGCTCCGTGTGGGTGCGCAACACTATCCTGCTCGGTCGCTCTCCAGCCTTATTTGTCGGCAGCTCGCGGCTGGATACCCTTACAGCAACGACCTCATCCGCTATTCTATTGCAGGCGGCACCTGGACGACCGAAATTGCCAACAATGCATCGCGCACTGACCCATACATGAGTCCCCGAGCAGGAGTTAAATGTGCCCACATGGGTAAGTAAGCGCGCAACAATCGGCGCTGCCCTTTCGTCTGATGTTCGCATGTCCATACGACGCAGGCAGCAAGTGGTACATTGCAGGGGGTTATTCGCCGGCTTCTCAAACGGACGTATTGTAAGAGCCTCGCCATTGCGATGCAGAACTATTTGCAATCTGAAACCAAGCGCAGCGTCGTCGACTTGTCTTCGGCGCTCGCCGGACAGAGAGATTTCGTGAAACTTGGAAACATTGCCCCTTCGGGCGCCGTTACATCGCACGCCGTACTCGGGGCCTGCTCTACCTACAATGCTCTCATACTCGGAGTCGCGTATTTTCCGCCTGTGGTCTTCAATATTGACCGTGAGCGCCTACTCACCTGCTCGCTATATACTCGCAGTACCTAAGATCTTGAGACACAGAGGGAGCAGTCGTTTCGGTGACTCGGGTCCCGCAAGCTCCGTTCGATCTCCAAAGTACGGCGTACGCGTCGGATCCTGGCAACTGCACATTGTGCGCTTCGAACGCAATGAGAGAGAATTTCATTTTTTTGACAAGTGATCAGATTCGCTGCAACGGGACACAACGTTACTAGCTCCTCCGCAATGGGGCAGTACCTCTCTTCTGTACACAAGCTCCGTCTTGGCCCGGCTCCGAGCCCGTCGCCGAGCCCGTCGCCCAGCCCGTCGCCCAGCCCGTCGCCGAGTCCGTCGCCCAGCCCGTCGCTCATTCCCGGATCGCCGTCGACGGCCGGCGTGAGCTACCCCTCGACATCCAGCGTCCCCTTCTACAGCGGCGCGGCCAGCTTCAACGTCTCCGGGCTCGTCCCCGGGGATGAGGTGTCGTCGATCTCTGTGACGTGTTCCATCAGCGACACGACGCTCTCCCCTCCGTTCGCCTCGTCCATTGCGGGCTACTACGATGCGTCGTCGTGGACGGGGTCGCAGTGGAGCGACCTCTCGGGCAAGGGCCGGCACGCGACTGTGATCCGCGGCACGCCAGCCGTCTCAACGGTCGGGTCGACGAGCGTTCTTGGTGGGGCGACGAGTGCAGGTATCATGATCCCGGCGTCGGTGATGAACGCATCGTCTCCTGCGTACACGCTGGTCCACGCCTGTCGCTACACGCCACTTCTGTCGGCTCTACGACGAGCCGCATCATTGATGGTGTGACGCAGAACTGGCTCTCCGGGCATCATGGCTACAAGCGCGGGTTGCATTTCACGGAGGTTGGGTCTCCGTGGAGCGGATCGGCCCCCAAACGTGAACGACTGGATTCTCAGCCTCGACCGTCGCCTCAAATATCGTGCCAATGGCGCTGATTTAACCAGTTGCCCTGAGTGTGCCACCATCCCAGCGGACCAGATCTCCGTCAATTATGGCAGCTCCGCGGAGTACTCTGACTGGCAGTGCTCGTTCGTCCTCGTGTACGACCGCGAGCTCTCCGACAGCGAGGCGGAGGAGGTGGAGGCGTGGGCCCGCCTGCGCTACCCGACGCAGCTGTACCGACGGGCGAAACTGGAGGTTTACAACGCGCATTCCTCGTTCGTCGAGCTCCGCTATTGCCCTTGTGCGTGAACAAATCGTTCCGTCAGCGTAGCCGTCTGTATTCTCATGCCCGGCCCGTTCTCAGATCGGAAAGGCGTACCAGTTCGTGGTGAGATGGCGCCCTTTGTAGCGCATAGTCCAATTGCAAGTGACACGGCTAGCGCTCTAACTCTTAAGCTTCCTCAGGGCCCCATTCGTGCCGGCACGACGTACTCGAACTGCGCTGTGGAGCTGACAAACGCAGTAGGATCCGCAACAGCGAGTTCCGTCACTTTCACCACGACCGTTGGAGGAGGATCTCCTGCGCTGACAGGTGTTCCTTCGGTCGCTGGCATTAGCTATCAGTCGACCTCGAGCGTGCCCTTCAGCAACGGCGTCGCCAACTTGACCGTCACGGGGATAAACCCCGCCGACCAGGTGTACGCGATATCCGTGACATGCTCGACGACGGGGAACAGAACGCTGCCGCCTCCGTTCTCTTCTTCTGTTGCGGGCTTCTACGATGCGTCGTCGTGGGCGGGGTCGCAGTGGAACGACCTCTCGGGCAAGGGCCGGCACGCGACTGAGATCCGCGGTGCCCCCAATGTCGTTCCTTTTGGAGGAACCAACGTGATGAACGGTACTACAAACGACGGTATTCGGTTTCCTGCGACCCTCATGAGCCAATCCACTACCGCGTTCACGCTGGTGCACTCGTGCCGCTTCACCGCATCGGCTCCCGGTGACAAGATCGGACGCATCATTGATGGTGTGACTGTAGGATCGGGCAACTGGTTCTCCGGGTTTGGTTGGTACACCACGCGCGGCGTTTCGAACAGGGCGGGCTGGGTCACAGAACTAGGCCAGCAGTTTCCACTTGGACTAAACGAATGGCTGCTCAGCGTGGACTGGCCCAGGAAGTACCGCGGAAACGGCCTGGACCTCACCGTCTGCCCTTCCTGCGCCGTCTATCCATCGGACCAGATCTCAGTGAACTACGGTCTTTATGCTTTCTATTCGGACTGGCAGTGCTCGTTCGTCCTCGTGTACGACCGCGAGCTCTCCGACAGCGAGGCGGAGGAGGTGGAGGCGTGGGCCCGCCTGCGCTACCCCGACATCACGTACCTCCACTCAATTGGACGGCTACTACGCGGTAGCAGCGCAGGCAGGCTCTGTCATTGCCCAGGCGCGTCTCTCAGAATTGTGCGAAATTGAGCGTAAGCTTGCTAAGCTGCACCGCAGATTGGTCTGAGCAGAGCCTACAGCTTCTCGGTGAGCTCACGATCGCCCTCGAAAAAAGACTTGCACAGCCTTGCATCAATTCTAGTCGCTGATCCGACGCTTTGCAGGGGCCGGTTCAAGCGAACACGACGTACACCAACTGCACCGTGCAGCTGGCGAACGCTGTCGGCACCTCGACGGCGAGCCCTGTCACGTTCACGACGAGCTGCGGCTTGTCCTCGTGTCCGACGCCGAGCCCGTCGCCGAGCCCGTCGCCAAGCCCGAGCCCGTCGCCGAGCCCGTCGCCCAGCCCGTCGCCCAGCCCGACGCCCAGCCCGTCGCCGAGCCCGTCGCCCAGCCCGTCGCCGAGCCCGTCGCCGAGTCCGTCACCCAGCCCGTCGCTCATTCCCGGATCGCCGTCGACGGCCGGCGTGAGCTACCCCTCGACATCCAGCGTCCCCTTCTACAGCGGCGCGGCCAGCTTCAACGTCTCCGGGCTCGTCCCCGGGGATGAGGTGTCGTCGATCTCTGTGACGTGTTCCATCAGCGACACGACGCTCTCCCCTCCGTTCGCCTCGTCCATCGCGGGCTACTACGATGCGTCGTCGTGGACGGGGTCGCAGTGGAGCGACCTCTCGGGCAAGGGCCGGCACGCGACTGTGATCCGCGGCACGCCAGCCGTCTCAACGGTCGGGTCGACGAGCGTTCTTGGTGGGGCGACGAGTGCAGGTATCATGATCCCGGCGTCGGTGATGAACGCATCGTCTCCTGCGTACACGCTGGTCCACGCCTGTCGCTACACCGCCACTTCTGTCGGCTCTACGACGAGCCGCATCATTGATGGTGTGACGCAGAACTGGCTCTCCGGGCATCATGGCTACAAGCGCGGGGTTGCATTTCACGGAGGTTGGGTCTCCGTGGAGCGGATCGGCCCCCCAAACGTGAACGACTGGATTCTCAGCCTCGACCGTCGCCTCAAATATCGTGCCAATGGCGCTGATTTAACCAGTTGCCCTGAGTGTGCCACCATCCCAGCGGACCAGATCTCCGTCAATTATGGCAGCTCCGCGGAGTACTCTGACTGGCAGTGCTCGTTCGTCCTCGTGTACGACCGCGAGCTCTCCGACAGCGAGGCGGAGGAGGTGGAGGCGTGGGCCCGCCTGCGCTACCCCGACGCAGCTGTACCCGACGGGCGAAACTGGAGGTTTACAACGCGCATTCCTCGTTCGTCGAGCTCCGCTATTGCCCTTGTGCGTGAACAAATCGTTCCGTCAGCGTAGCCGTCTGTATTCTCATGCCCGGCCCGTTCTCAGATCGGAAAGGCGTACCAGTTCGTGGTGAGATGGCGCCCTTTGTAGCGCATAGTCCAATTGCAAGTGACACGGCTAGCGCTCTAACTCTTAAGCTTCCTCAGGGCCCATTCGTGCCGGCACGACGTACTCGAACTGCGCTGTGGAGCTGACAAACGCAGTAGGATCCGCAACAGCGAGTTCCGTCACTTTCACCACGAGCGTTGGAGGAGGATCTCCTGCGCTGACAGGTGTTCCTTCGGTCGCTGGCATTAGCTATCAGTCGACCTCGAGCGTGCCCTTCAGCAACGGCGTCGCCAACTTGACCGTCACGGGGATAAACCCCGCCGACCAGGTGTACGCGATATCCGTGACATGCTCGACGACGGGGAACAGAACGCTGCCGCCTCCGTTCTCTTCTTCTGTTGCGGGCTTCTACGATGCGTCGTCGTGGGCGGGGTCGCAGTGGAACGACCTCTCGGGCAAGGGCCGGCACGCGACTGAGATCCGCGGTGCCCCCAATGTCGTTCCTTTTGGAGGAACCAACGTGATGAACGGTACTACAAACGACGGTATTCGGTTTCCTGCGACCCTCATGAGCCAATCCACTACCGCGTTCACGCTGGTGCACTCGTGCCGCTTCACCGCATCGGCTCCCGGTGACAAGATCGGACGCATCATTGATGGTGTGACTGTAGGATCGGGCAACTGGTTCTCCGGGTTTGGTTGGTACACCACGCGCGGCGTTTCGAACAGGGCGGGCTGGGTCACAGAACTAGGCCAGCAGTTTCCACTTGGACTAAACGAATGGCTGCTCAGCGTGGACTGGCCCAGGAAGTACCGCGGAAACGGCCTGGACCTCACCGTCTGCCCTTCCTGCGCCGTCTATCCATCGGACCAGATCTCAGTGAACTACGGTCTTTATGCTTTCTATTCGGACTGGCAGTGCTCGTTCGTCCTCGTGTACGACCGCGAGCTCTCCGACAGCGAGGCGGAGGAGGTGGAGGCGTGGGCCCGCCTGCGCTACCCCGACATCACGTACCCTCCACTCAATTGGACGGCTACTACGCCGGTAGCAGCGCAGGCAGGCTCTGTCATTGCCCAGGCGCGTCTCTCAGAATTGTGCGAAATTGAGCGTAAGCTTGCTAAGCTGCACCGCAGATTGGTCTGAGCAGAGCCTACAGCTTCTCGGTGAGCTCACGATCGCCCCTCGAAAAAAGACTTGCACAGCCTTGCATCAATTCTAGTCGCTGATCCGACGCTTTGCAGGGGCCGGTTCAAGCGAACACGACGTACACCAACTGCACCGTGCAGCTGGCGAACGCTGTCGGCACCTCGACGGCGAGCCCTGTCACGTTCACGACGAGCTGCGGCTTGTCCTCGTGTCCGACGCCGAGCCCGTCGCCGAGCCCGTCGCCAAGCCCGAGCCCGTCGCCGAGCCCGTCGCCCAGCCCGTCGCCCAGCCCGACGCCCAGCCCGTCGCCGAGCCCGTCGCCCAGCCCGTCGCCGAGCCCGTCGCCGAGTCCGTCACCCAGCCCGTCGCCCAGCCCGACGCCCAGCCCGTCGCCGAGCCCGTCGCCCAGCCCGTCGCCGAGCCCGTCGCCGAGTCCGTCACCCAGCCCGTCGCTCATTCCCGGATCGCCGTCGACGGCCGGCGTGAGCTACCCCTCGACATCCAGCGTCCCCTTCTACAGCGGCGCGGCCAGCTTCAACGTCTCCGGGCTCGTCCCCGGGGATGAGGTGTCGTCGATCTCTGTGACGTGTTCCATCAGCGACACGACGCTCTCCCCTCCGTTCGCCTCGTCCATTGCGGGCTACTACGATGCGTCGTCGTGGACGGGGTCGCAGTGGAGCGACCTCTCGGGCAAGGGCCGGCACGCGACTGTGATCCGCGGCACGCCAGCCGTCTCAACGGTCGGGTCGACGAGCGTTCTTGGTGGGGCGACGAGTGCAGGTATCATGATCCCGGCGTCGGTGATGAACGCATCGTCTCCTGCGTACACGCTGGTCCACGCCTGTCGCTACACCGCCACTTCTGTCGGCTCTACGACGAGCCGCATCATTGATGGTGTGACGCAGAACTGGCTCTCCGGGCATCATGGCTACAAGCGCGGGGTTGCATTTCACGGAGGTTGGGTCTCCGTGGAGCGGATCGGTCCCCCAAACGTGAACGACTGGATTCTCAGCCTCGACCGTCGCTTCAAATATCGTGCCAATGGCGCTGATTTAACCAGTTGCCCTGAGTGTGCCACCATCCCAGCGGACCAGATCTCCGTCAATTATGGCAGCTCCGCGGAGTACTCTGACTGGCAGTGCTCGTTCGTCCTCGTGTACGACCGCGAGCTCTCCGACAGCGAGGCGGAGGAGGTGGAGGCGTGGGCCCGCCTGCGCTACCCCGACGCAGCTGTACCCGACGGGCGAAACTGGAGGTTTACAACGCGCATTCCTCGTTCGTCGAGCTCCGCTATTGCCCTTGTGCGTGAACAAATCGTTCCGTCAGCGTAGCCGTCTGTATTCTCATGCCCGGCCCGTTCTCAGATCGGAAAGGCGTACCAGTTCGTGGTGAGATGGCGCCCTTTGTAGCGCATAGTCCAATTGCAAGTGACACGGCTAGCGCTCTAACTCTTAAGCTTCCTCAGGGCCCCATTCGTGCCGGCACGACGTACTCGAACTGCGCTGTGGAGCTGACAAACGCAGTAGGATCCGCAACAGCGAGTTCCGTCACTTTCACCACGAGCGTTGGAGGAGGATCTCCTGCGCTGACAGGTGTTCCTTCGGTCGCTGGCATTAGCTATCAGTCGACCTCGAGCGTGCCCTTCAGCAACGGCGTCGCCAACTTGACCGTCACGGGGATAAACCCCGCCGACCAGGTGTACGCGATATCCGTGACATGCTCGACGACGGGGAACAGAACGCTGCCGCCTCCGTTCTCTTCTTCTGTTGCGGGCTTCTACGATGCGTCGTCGTGGGCGGGGTCGCAGTGGAACGACCTCTCGGGCAAGGGCCGGCACGCGACTGAGATCCGCGGTGCCCCCAATGTCGTTCCTTTTGGAGGAACCAACGTGATGAACGGTACTACAAACGACGGTATTCGGTTTCCTGCGACCCTCATGAGCCAATCCACTACCGCGTTCACGCTGGTGCACTCGTGCCGCTTCACCGCATCGGCTCCCGGTGACAAGATCGGACGCATCATTGATGGTGTGACTGTAGGATCGGGCAACTGGTTCTCCGGGTTTGGTTGGTACACCACGCGCGGCGTTTCGAACAGGGCGGGCTGGGTCACAGAACTAGGCCAGCAGTTTCCACTTGGACTAAACGAATGGCTGCTCAGCGTGGACTGGCCCAGGAAGTACCGCGGAAACGGCCTGGACCTCACCGTCTGCCCTTCCTGCGCCGTCTATCCATCGGACCAGATCTCAGTGAACTACGGTCTTTATGCTTTCTATTCGGACTGGCAGTGCTCGTTCGTCCTCGTGTACGACCGCGAGCTCTCCGACAGCGAGGCGGAGGAGGTGGAGGCGTGGGCCCGCCTGCGCTACCCCGACATCACGTACCCTCCACTCAATTGGACGGCTACTACGCCGGTAGCAGCGCAGGCAGGCTCTGTCATTGCCCAGGCGCGTCTCTCAGAATTGTGCGAAATTGAGCGTAAGCTTGCTAAGCTGCACCGCAGATTGGTCTGAGCAGAGCCTACAGCTTCTCGGTGAGCTCATGATCACGATCGCCCCTCAAAAAAAGACTTGCACAGCCTTGCATCAATTCTAGTCGCTGATCCGACGCTTTGCAGGGGCCGATTCAAGCGAACACGACGTACAGCAACTGCACCGTGCAGCTGGCGAACGCTGTCGGCACCTCGACGGCGAGCCCTGTCACGTTCACGACGAGCTGCGGCTTGTCCTCGTGTCCGACGCCGAGCCCGTCGCCGAGCCCGTCACCAAGCCCGAGCCCGTCGCCGAGCCCGTCGCCCAGCCCGTCGCCCAGCCCGTCGCCGAGCCCGTCGCCCAGCCCGTCGCCCAGCCCGTCGCCCAGCCCGTCGCCCAGCCCGACGCCCAGCCCGTCGCCGAGCCCGTCGCCCAGTCCCTCGAGCTCGCCGAGCCCGTCGCCGAGCCCGTCGCCCAGCCCGTCGCCCAGCCCGTCGCCCAGCCCGTCGCCCAGCCCGTCGCCGAGCCCGTCGCCGAGCCCGTCGCCCAGCCCCTCGCCCAGCCCGTCGCCCAGCCCGTCGCCGAGCCCGTCGCCGAGCCCCTCGCCAAGCCCCTCGCCGAGCCCGTCGCCGAGCCCGTCGCCGAGCCCGTCGCCCAGCCCGTCGCCCAGCCCCTCGCCGAGCCCGTCGCCGAGCCCGTCGCCGAGCCCCTCGCCCAGCCCCTCGCCAAGCCCGTCGCCCAGCCCGTCACCATCGCCGCCGCCAGTCCTGCTCATGACCTTCACTTCCCCAACGGCCAACTCAGTCCTTGGAGTCGGGCAGGCCTTCTCCGTGCAGTACAGCGCGGCGTCTATGTCGCTTGCCGGCGTCGAGCTCGTGCTTGTCGGTGCCTCGTCAACCACCGTGCGCTCTGGCGCATGCCTCTCGCGTCGACTTGAATCAAAGTCTAATCTTTTCTACAGGTTCTCCTGTCTGGGCAGACCGTCTGGGCTGCGGGCGGCTCGTTCCAAATCAGCCTCCCTGCGGCAACAGCGGATGGCAACTACTTCATTCGAGTCCACCAGAGCTCTGGTTCGCTCTCGGCCGACACGGCGACGTTCAGGTAAGGCACTGATTTGACTCGCAGTCTGTGCTGAAGCGCTCATTTCTGATATGCCGTATCGCAGAATTGCAGCTATCGTCGTGCTTTCCGAGACTGTGGAGTACGATCCCGATGTCATTCTGTCCATAGCGGACAAGATGCGCTCCGTTCCTGGATACAGCTCAATCGGCCTAACCGCGTCGGTGACCGAAACAACGCCCCCGTCGACGAGCGGGACGGCTCCGCGCTCGCGGCTCCAGGCGGCCACCGTAACGCACACCTTCGCGATGCCGTCCTCGCTGACCGTGAGACCAAGCCGGCCTTTTCGATTCAACTTCCGCTAATATCGCCCATGCAGACGTTCATGTCGCTGATGCAGACGCTGAAGGCCGGAGATCCGATCCTGAACGGCATCTATTCCGTGTCGACGGGCCCGGACACGATCATCGTCAACCTCGCCTACATTTTCACAGGTCAGCGCACGCGCCGACGTGCCGCCATCCGACTGCGATCGGCACTGACTATCTCGTGCTGCCGCTTCCTGCAGGCGTCCCCGTGACTGAACCCGTGACGAGCTCAATCACGTACGACCCGGATCTGGCAGGGTCCTTCTCAGAGCTCGCGGGGGAAATTCAGACCGTCACCGGATACCGGCCGCAGGAGATCGTTTCCAGCCGCCGCCGCGCGCTCCGCTCCCGCTCAATTTTGCAATACACGGAAGAGCCAGTCGTTGCGTCTTTCGGCGGAACTACGGGGGCACTGCGCGCAGCGCAAAAGGCGAGCCGACCTTTCCCTTTGTTTTCAATTGTGATGATCTGACAAGTACTTCCTTGCTGCAGGCTGCCGCATTCATCTCTCGCGGCATCTTGCTGCCTTCAATGTACTCGATCGAATTCAACTTCAGGGGCGTGCGAACAACAGCCCGCAACCCTGCAATGGCGAAGAACTCCAATCGCGCACTGCCCTACTCGGGTATCACGCTGGCCGCCGGGACGGGCGCCGCGGACCTGTCCATGGGCTCCTCTGCCCCCGGGCGTTTCGAACTGCTCAGCGCTGAGGGTACCGGCACGGGCGTCGCCGCCGCGCGCAGCCCCGCCGCTGCGTCGCTGTTCACTGCGTCGAGCTCCGCGTCGGACGCGGTCTTCGCGAGCCTGCCCGTCGGCGATTCCACAGCAATCGTTCAGTGTGCCATCTCCGACAGCGCCGGTGGTGCTTTCATGGCCTTCAATCCCGCAAACGGTCTGTACCCTCAAGCCCAGCGCTTTCATTTTTCTGACGTGCTGATGCACATGTGCAGGCGGCGCCTCGGTCGTTCACTACGTGCCGAGCGGTGCCGGGTACTCGCAACGAACGATTCCCTCTGCCAGCCTCCCGCAGCCGTCGGTTTGTCTGCGGCTGGGCCCAACAAGCTCTCAGCCGCTCCGCTTCCTGGTAGGGACCCGTTCACCGGGGCTCTTCGTCGTCTCCGCCTCGGCAGCAGGCGTCGAAGCACAGTCCGTCGCGCTCTCAGGCGCGAGCAGCAAGCCAATCGTTTTGGGGTCCCGCGCGGCCCTATCACGCGCAACGTCGGGGGTTTTTCTGCAGTCGGATGACGCGACGAGTGCCGGTGGAAGCGGCTGCAACACGGGGGACGGCGATGTCGTGCTGCACGTCGTCGATGGGAGCGGGACCCTGACATCCATCCCGTCGAAGCTGAAGGGCGTCTGCCCCCGATCCATGGCAGTGTCTCCGGACTCGTCATCGGCCATCGTCATCTCGACGGAGGGGCGCCTCTTCCGCGCCTCTTTGCGCTCCCTCGACAGGACCTCGTTTTCCGAGTTTAGACAGAATGGCCGATCCGCGCTTTCGTCCGGGGAGTCCATCGTCTCCGTCGTCTTCCTGCAGGTACTGTCGTCGTCTCTGATGCTTCTAGCCCTTCGATGATGACGAGTGTGCAGAGCCGGGCATACGCCGTCGCAGCCACGCTTGGGCACAGCTCGGGCCCCCGCCTCTGCATCCTGTCCATGGCCGATGGATCGGTGCAAGACACGGCGTCGACTCTCATCTCTATCTCGGGCGCCCTGCCCTCCGTTGCCGCCGCCGCCGCATCAGCGACATCGGTCGCGCTAGAAGCTGTGCCGGAAACGCCAGGAGTTTACGTAGCGTTCGGCAAATACATGGCTCGCTTCAACGTGGCTCCCGGTGCGTTTCTCTTTCTCTTCGTCGTCTCTCTCACCTCTGGTCTTAACCCTAGGCCTGTCTGCCCCGCAGCATCCGTGCAAGTGCTGGGCACTGGATCGAAAGAGCGCTCCCTTGCCATCCGCACTTCTGTCTCCATACCTTACGTGACTGGAGGCCTCGTTTCGGGCGTCCAGGTACGGACGCAGTGCTGGCCGTCTAGAGCGCTCGCCACGCGCTCGTATATATTAAAATGCAATTTGCAAACAGATCAATATATTGAATGATGCGAGCCTGCGCCCGGTCTTCAGCTACATTTCCTCCGACTCTGCCGGGCTGACGAACACTCGCCGAGTGGCGCGCATTGCGTTAGCCCCGCCGACCTTCGCTGTGGGAGGTGCGTGCCGTCACACTCGCGCAACATATGCATGTGAAAGCGAATTAACCCATCGATTATTTCTCAGGGCGCTATTCGGTGCAAGCGTGCGTCTTGGATGAGCCCCAATCGAGCTGCTCGGCCCTCCCCACAGTCTCCAAAGCTTACTTCTCCGTCCGGAGCCGCAGCGGTGATTCCCTTTAATCTGATCCGCCCGTCCGCTGTCTGATCCGCGGCGCGATCAGGCGCGACGAGCGTCGAGCCGAAGGTCATTCCGTTCAGCATCACGTCCGAGGACGGGACGACCTTCGTCACGGGCAAGCTGCGTGCCGTCGTCGACAGCGTTCCGGTCGGGCAGCCGAAGCGCGGCTCGGTCGAGGTGCCGTTCCGTCGCGCCGCCGCCAGAAATTCGCTGACGCGCGCGCAGATGTTAGTCGCCACGGTCGACGCGTCCCGCATAGCCGCACCCTACGACGCGGTGCTCGAGGCTTCCATGACGTGGAACATCAAAGGAGCCACAAAGAATGAGAAATCTGTGGAAACGGTACCACTTCAAGGCTTGCACCTCGTCTTCGCTCGAGCGCCAACTTTGAACCGGTGGCTGCTCGCAAACGCAACCGTTAGGGACGCGTCTGGGGTGCACTCAGGCTCTATCTTTGCATTTGGCTGCGGACTCACGTGCACGCCGCCCCACGCAGGAGGGCGTGTCGTGGCTGCCTTCATCCGCCCAAGTCTCCTCGTCTTCGTTTGTCGCATCGGCGAACGTCGGGGACGAGATCGCCTGCGGGCGCCTATGGGTGCCTCTCTCTTCTGGATCGCCCGCCCTCGACCGTGGATGGCTCGAGCTGCAGGACTTCCGCATGGCCGCCTTCTCCGACTCGGACGGAAGCGCGCGCTCGTACGGCTGCGGCGCGTCGGAGACCTGCGAGCTGAAGGCTTCGGCAACCGACGGCACGCTCGCCGCGTCTTGCACCGCCGCAGAGCCGACGACGGTCGTGATCAGAGCGGACCTCGGGACCGCCAGCATCGCGACCATCCTCGAGCAGGCCTCCAAAGCGGCCGGGGCTCCGGTCACCGTCGTGCAATCGACCTCCAGGCGGCGAATCCATCAGACCGCGTCCGGCGGCGACACGCTGACGCTTTCTACTGGGTCCGGACCGACAGGCGGAGCCGTGCGTGTTGCATTGAACGACGCGCTTGCGCTTTCTGACGGCCGCCGTGCAGGCCGCCATCCAGCTTGTGAATGCGGTGAACAGCGGCTCATCGACCGTCTCGTCGCTTCAGGGCATCTCCGTTGCTGGCAGCGAAGAGATCTCCAATCCCGCCGTGCCTGCAAGTCCGTACTTACTACAGTGTCTATCTCCTTACATTCGAAGGGCCTGATCTCCGCGTGCAGCCGGTTTGTGGTCGGCAGTAACGACGACTCCCTCGCAGTTCGACCACGCCTGCGTCTTCGGCACTGCGATTTTCTTCGTAAGGGCCGACGCGGCGGCTTCTGAGCTCTCGGTCACAAGCTTCGACCCCACTACGGGGACTTGGACCTCTGGTGCAAAGCTCAGCATCCCTGGCGGGGCGGCATCTGGCGCCTTCGCCTGCTCGGATTCAGCGATTTACGGCACGCTTCCAGTCCGCATCATTGTGAATTGATGCTAACGTTAACCTCTCGCAGCGTTCGGCGGGCTTTCCGCCGGTGCGCCGACGTCGGCTCTGAGGGCGTACATATTCGCGGATGGCACTTGGGAGACGATCGCGCCTCCCTCGGGCGTCGCTCCACCAGCCCGCAGCTCTGCAACATTCGTCTCGCTGTCGGACACATCCCTGCTTCTCACGTCCGCAAAATCTTCCGATGCTGTAATTGTTCGCGTCTGATTGCGCAACCGCTCGCAGCGCTGGCTTGGGCAGCGCGTCAGCGCCCCTAACGGACGTCTGGCTCTTCGATGTCGTCGCGTCGGAGTGGGCGCAGCTGCAGACGCCGTCGTCGTCTGCCAGCTTCATTCGCTACGGCTCTTCAGCCGCCGCGCTGGACGGCGTCGTCTATATATTCGGAGGGGCGAGTCAGCCGGGCTCTGGCGCGACGTTCTACAACGCGCTGTACTCGTGCGTCTGATTTGGGCTTTGCGCCTTGCTAGCACTGATTTGAGCTTTGCGCCTGCAGCTTCGCCGTGGCCCCGTCGTCTACAAGTCTTCCTTCACCCACGCTCGTCTCCGATGGGCTGTCCCAGCTGGCGCCGTCACCGCGTGTCTACGCTTTGATGCAACTTCAAAATATGGGGTCGACATCGCGGGTGAGGCTCTTAGTGCATTCTGGAGATTTAGAATCAGCAATGAGCCCTTCACCAGATATTCGTCACCGGTGGGTACGAATCCGGCGGTCAAGCAGCGAGCCTGGCGGATCTGTACATCTTCGACATCGGCGCGAGAGTGTGGGCGAAAGTGTCGCCCATCGGAACGGGCCCTCCGGACATCTCCGGCGCGGCAGCCTCCTACGGCAACGCGCTCTACATGCATTCTCCGACAGCGGGCGGACTCTTTGCGTGGAGCCCCGCCGGTGTGACGACATTCGCATCCGGTGCGCTGCTTTTGTTTGTCGGAAAGCGATCACTATAGCTAATAAGTGGTTTCGCGCGCGAAGCCTCCAAGATGATGGGAGGCACCTCGGTGCTGGCAACTCCGCAGGTCACCTATCCCGTGTCATCAACCGTCATTCTCCTGGGCGGAACGGTCTCAGCCTCCTGGGTCTCGGCGACCACCAAGTACGACTCGGCGACAGTCACGCTCTTCCCGGTCGACAGAAGCCGCGTCTTCGTGCGCGGATCTCGTCTTGTTTTCGGTGCACCCTCAGGATTGACGCGAGCGCAGCCCGTCTTCACTGGCGCCAACACCGGAGCGTGCCGCCTGTCGATCCCCTCCACCGTCAGCAAAGGCTCGTACCGGGTACGTACAGAATCTCGCTCAGCCGAGAGTCCCTGGGACCGATCGCGAGTCCGCACAGATTCAGGTGGTCCTCACGGGACCGACCGTGCCCGTTCCTCTGTCGATCACGAGCAATGCCTTCTCAGTCATACAACGTGCGCGTGAGCGATCGCCGCGCCTAGTCGCCTCTCACATGAGCGCAGCGGAGAGCGCGCTCGAAGCGGTGGCGGAAGAAGTCTTCATCCTCACCCCAGCGACGTCCGTGGACGTCCTGCTAGGCGACGAACTGAACCTCGCCTGGACGACGCGGGGCCTTCCATCCCAGCAGAACGTCAACCTCTCTCTCGTGGCCACGACGACGACTGCGGCCGTCGAGTTCTCGGTTCGCGCTCCGCGTTCAATGAGGTCTCTGATGCTAACAACTGCTAGATCGGGAGCTTTTCTACATCGTCTTCGCAAGGCCAGCGCACTTGGCGGGTCGATAGAGTGCCGCCAGGGCTCTATTTGCTTCGAGTTTCCGTCTCTGTCCCAGACAGGTCGAAGACGTTTACCGCCTCCAGCGCGAGCATCGCCATCAGACGTGTGCCGCTCGCCGTCTCGCCCTTCCGCGCTTATTCAAGAGTCGTAACACCTAGGCCTTGCGTGCAGCGTACACTGTGTCTGTGCTGGGTCCGACGGCAAGTGAGAGCTGGCTTCCAGGACAGCTGCGTGCTGTCACTGTCGAGACAACCAGCTCCGCCTCGTCTTTTGCCACAGTCAATCTGCTCAGCTATCCGGACATGACTCTACTGAGGGTGATCGGCGCCATTCGCGTCATTTCACGAAGCGATGCTAAGCGCGCCCGCAGACGATCGCACAGGCCGTTCAGATGAGCGGGCCGCCTCTCGGGCGGCGCCTTTCCGCCGCCGCCTCCACGGGCCAATTTGTCTGGAACGTCAGTTCTGTCGAAGTGGGCACGTATATCCTGCAGGTCCGCTTAAGTAATTCTGTGGTCCTGGGGGACGGGGGTTGATGGCCGCGGGCGACAGGCCGAGGTGCCGGCCGACACCGCCAGCGGCCTCTCCACGCCATTCTGTATCGGCGGCACCTGCGAACGTACGATTTGGTTTCATTAGGGATTTTCGATGTGAATTTAAAATTTCTCATCGCTTTTCATGCAGCGGGTTTTGCGTTTATAACTCCTACTGTCGAGGTCCGTGAACATAAAGCGGTATCAATCAGGATTAATTGACGCCCTTTTTGCGCACAGACTGTGGCGAGCCTGGCCGTCGGGCTGCCGTTCGCTCTTCGGTGGTCGAGCACGGGCATTGAATCCACTTCGATGGTGCAAATCTCACTAACAAATGTCGCCACGGCGACGCGCGTGCCGGTGAGCAAGAGTCCTCCTCTAATTGAGTCCTCTGAGTCTGATTTGCAATCGCCCCGCAAGATTGCCGTGCGGAGGAACTCTGGTTCTTTCGCCTTTGTCCCATCTGCAGCCATGGGAACCGGACTCTTCTTCTTTGAGCTGAGCACGAGCCTCCGAGGTCGGACCATCAGCGCCTCCAGCTCCAACTTCATCCTCGAAGTGCCGCCCGGTGAGTGCAGCTGAAAATGCGCAAGTCTCGCTATCTCATGAGTTTCCAGCCTTCATTCTACTCCGGCTTCCCGATGGGCGGACGCCCTTCGCAACCGGGCAGACGGTGCCCATTCGCTGGGACTCGGGCAACCTCGACTCTCGTTCCGTCGCGCTGCGCCTCGTTGGGAGCGACGACACGATCATTGTAAGCTTTGCAGCAAATTTTCAAGGGTGGCTCCGTTGACGATCGGTTCGCAGGAAATTGCGGACAGTGTCGCCAACACCGGTATCTACACCTACATTATCAGCACCGAAGTCAAGTCCGGCCAGTACTCCGTGGAGGTAGGCGGATGCCCCTCAATGATTCGTCGTGCTACTAGTACTTGCCGATCACTGGACGTTCGACGCAGGTCGGTGTGGGAGACTGGAAGCTGAGCAGTCGAGGGAAGCCCTTTACGATTAACGCGGAAATGCCCTCTATTAGCATCTCGCCGATCCCTTCGCTGCTTCCCGGACAGTTCTATACGTGCGCCGTCTCTCGACGCTCGAGTGCGGCTTTGACGCAGTTGCGCGCAGCATTAAGTGGACCACTACCTCGCTGCCACTGGACGCGGTGGTCAAGATCAACATCGTCTCCGTCGAGTCGACGAACGAGGCCGCCGTTCAAACGCTGGCTCCGGAAATTGGAGCGCAGGTCCAGGACTGGATAGTAGATCAAAGAGTAGGTACGCAAACTTTCGCATTCAACGGATTCGCCGATCTTCCCTTAATTGTTAACGTCGTCGCGCAGCTCCAGGCAAGTACCGCATCGATGTAGCCGTGAAGGGCGTTCTGGGGTCGAGCGCCGTGTTCTCCGTCCTTTCACGTGCGTGCATATGTACGAGACTTTGCCGCAATGCAAAAATCTCACATCCCCGCAGCGCCTCCGACGCGCGATCCGTGTCTTGGCAAGCCGCCGACGTCGCGAGGCTTTGTCATCGGCGCGAACGAGTTGGACGGAGAGGCGACGGTCCTCGAGATTGGCCGCTCTGATCTCAAGCTCAGCGCGGAAGGAAGCGTCGCGTGCGACGGCACCCCCGCGGCGTCTGTCGCCTGGCTTGAAGTCGGCTCTCCTGACCCGAAGCGACGAGCCCACATCGCTGCCCCAAGCGCGCTCACGACAGCAGTCACGAAGCTCCGTGTCGGGATGACCACGTGCGCGACCGCCAAAATCACTGCCCTGCCGCAGAACCGCGCGCGAAGTCGTTGCAGGTTTGAGCTCGTCGTTCGAGACCGCCTGAACCAGGAATCGCGAAGCACCGTCGTCGTCAAGGTCATTAACCGGAAGAGTGCGCGCGATCGCGATCGCGATCGCTTCTCGCAGTTGTCGATTCGACGTTGAAGTGCTGCGTCCGCGGCTTGCCCTCGCAGTTGTCTCCATGGTCGTTTGCCTGGACGACGGCTTCTCCAGCCTGGAGAAACGGCTCAACAACTCCGCTATCCGCCAACCGCTGGCGACCTCCCTCGGCGGCTTCCTCAAGCAGACGCTGAACCCCAATTCCTTCGCCCAACTTCAGATCTCGCTTTGCCCCGAGGGAGGCGGTGCGGCATTGTCTTTCCAAGTACCCGCGGTTGTCGGCCGCACGGGGACGGAGATCGCGGAGGAGCTGTCAAGGATGATCCCCTCCGACTTTCCCAATGGAGCTCTGTCTTTCCCCGTCGCCGGCGCGAGGCGAAGCCTTTTCGGGGCCGCGTCAACGTCGACCGTCCCCATTGCTGTCACGAGGCTCTTCGTCAAGGCTACGCCCTCTCAACGTGAGTCCATGCTAGGCTCTTCTGCAAAGCGACTGCGAATCGCAACTGACGCATCACGAACAACAGTGAACGCCGCGCCGTCCACCCCTGCGCTCGCCCTCTTCCCAGCATCACGCTACTCGTACGTTGTTGTGGACACGAAGACAAAGGTCCGCGCTCTAGATCTCGGTTGAACTTCCGAACTCTCCAACAATTGCTGAAGTGTTTGATCTGCGTGCAGCTCGGCGCCGTGGAGGTCGTCGCTGCGGCCGAAGACGTCGCTCCGGGAGTCGTCGCCGCATGGGAGTGGTGCGGCTTCTCCCGGGACAGATTGCTTAGGTTGGCCTACAACCGCCGAGCAGGTATGTCAACGGGAAGCTCCAGGATTCGACGGAGGGGCGCATCAGCCTGAACCTCGCGGTCGGGGTGTACAGCGTCCAGGCCGTCGGTGCGCCTCCGTGCCGCGTTTTGACATGTGTCGCTCATTCTCGCTCCGTTCGCCGCGCGCAGTGTTCGACGACGAGAACCTCGACAGCGAGTCGGAGCTCCTTGTTCTGCACGTCGTCGACGAGTACAGCTGCAACGTCGGCAAGGCGAGGCCGAAATCGATGTTGAGCAACTGTTTGCCTTCAGCTTAAGGCTTTGCGCAGGACCTGGTGCTCGTGTTGGACGCCGCCTCGTCCGAGGCCTCGCAGGTGTACGTCCGAGACTTTGTCATGAAGCTTCTCCGGCCTTTCTGGATCCAGGGGCCGGACAGCTACGTGTCGATCGTTCGCTACAGTTTGCTGCCCGCCGGCAACGCGACCGTCGTTCTGCACAAAGCGGAGGTCAAAGCCGCCTACGAGGCGGTCGAGGCCAGAAGGCTGCCCAACAACGGAACGGACCCCACCGCGCCGAGACTTATGGCGCGCGGCATGGAAGCCGCGCAAGCGGCCGCGTTGTCGATTGCCCGCAGGGGCGTCGTTCGTAGTGTCGTTTTACTGGCGTTTGACCAGCCGCTGGACGACAAGGAGGCGCTCAACGCTTCCGCCCCCATTAAGCAGCGCAGCAATTTGTACGCCGTCCCGATGATTGCAGACACGTACGCCTTTGAGTCGGGGCTCGACCTCTTCCGCACCATCGTCACACAGGCAAGAGTGCACCGCCGCATTCATTGATAGAATCTCATGACGCTTGTTGCAACGTGCAGCCGAACACGACGAACGTGCAGCCAGTAACGATGGATCTTCCAGACGAGCTCCACAAAGCAGCGATCGAACTCGCCAAGACAATCTGCGAGGGTGCGTCTGAGTGATTTGCACTCGGGATTTGTTGTTCTAACATTTGGAGAACCCAGGCAAGGCGCCTCCGGGGGCCGACGAAGAAGAAGTGACCGGGAAGACCATCGGGCAGGCCATTACGGCCGCTGTAGCCGCCGCCGTTGGGGCGAGCGTGGCGGGCGCCATCGGCAGCTCTGTGGGCGCTTCGATGAGCGGAGGGGCGGGCATCTCATCCTCTGGCGGCGTCTCCATCATTTCGCAGGCCCAGGTACTGATTCGACCAAAAGTGCGCCAGCTCTCTGGCAGCGCTAACGTGCCCGTGGCGCGGCAGTTCATCAGCGAGACGAGCTTCCTGAACGCAAACATCGGCGGCGCCTACAATGCCACGGCGTCCTCGACTCAGTGGACCATGCTATTTCTGGGAGCCCCGTGGCGTAGCGGCAGCGACAACTCCAGCTCGGTCGCCCCTCGCGTCGGCCGCCGGCTGCTGGGGGCGAACGCCTTCACGCGGCAAGTGGGCAGCGAGGTCGCGAGTCCCCTCCTGCAGGAGAGCATCTTCTGGTCGGCCCTCGGCCTCGGCGCGGTCACGATCGTCCAGATCATCGCCGCGCTGGTCTTCAAACACGTCTTCCGTTTCAAGGAGACGCCCAAGATCTTCTGGTTCCCCAAGCCCCAGGTGCCGAGCCGCAAACAGACGCCTGCCACGCGGCGTCTCACCCGCCACGCACCCGCAGGTTGCGGTAGTCTTCGTACGCGGCGGCGGTCGTCGATGCTCGCCGCGGCGCTCTGTGACGGGCCGCGCGCAGATTGCGTACGAGGGCTTCGTGCTGGCGGCCGCCGCGACCTCGAGGCTGACCGACACGTTCTGGCGCACCGTCGGGGCGCTGCTCCTGGTTCGGAGCCCCTGAGCCCTTGAAATGTCTGGAATTGAAATGTCGCAGGCTGGCATCGCTGGCGTCTTCTTCATCTTTGCCGCCCTGATGGTTATCTACCGCGTCCGGCGGAAGCACATCACATGGTGCTCGCCTCACAGCTGCAGTCGAGCGCGAGCGCAGTCGCCTCACACAGGACGCAGGGTCCCTCTGCCGAAGCCGGACTGGCGGCATCTGTGGGTGATGACCGGCGACAGTGACCTAAACGTCGAAGAGGAGTTCGACAACGAGCTGGGCTACATGAAGCATCAGTGACTCCCGGTGCCTCGCGAGCCTTCGGGCACTAGCGCTGACTTTGACGTAGGCAAGACGAGCTGCACCAAATACAGCACATGGCGCAATACGCCGCGGATCACAATGGCCAAGCGAAGAACCCGGGCGGCCCGTCGATCGCGCAGATGCTCCTGGATGCGAAGCGCCGCGGCACCGCGCACCCCGCGTCGACGCCGCATGCAGCTGCAGCGCAGCAATCTTTCAAGCCACTCGCGATCGTACAGCAGCTGGACGTCTTCGAGACAAAGCCAATGGACGAGTTCAGCCAGATCAAGCGCTGGGCCGTGTCGCGCTGGGCGGCTTCAAAGGAGGGCTGCCGCAAGCTTAGGCACTCCTTCAGGCACTCGAAACTCCGCCGCCGTCTGGCGCTCGTCTGGAGCTGGTGCGCTCTTACGCGGGATATCGAATCCCTTCGGTTATTTACTTTTAATTTGGAAGGCTCAACCACGAGCATGGCGTCTGGATCGTGAATCCCAATCGTGTCGATGCTCGCGGAACTCTCTGGTCCTGTGCGTCGAATTTATAGCTTGCGAGAGGGCTCGAAGCTCGACAACTCTGACTCGAGATCCAATCCCTCCAGCGCGCAACTTCCGATGGACGTTTGACGCCTTCTTCGAACCTTTCCGCGGAGAATCCTTCGGGCAGTGGTTCGGGGTGCGACGCCGTGCCGCGCGCTCCGCCTCTGCCTCGGTGTCTGACCCTGCCGCTCTCGTAACAGATCTGGGACATCTTCAGAAAGCTCAGCTGCGGCCTCATCGTTGGTGCGCACGCCGTGACGCGCAGCCGTCAGTCGGGCGTTCGGCCCGGTCCGATGCGCCGCGCAGGACTCGTCCGCGATCCGTCCGATAGCGTCAACCCGTCCGAGTTCCGCATCTCACTGCAGGTGGGCCGTCTCGAGGAGAGATTCGTACTCCCACGGTTCAGAACCGACTGCCTCGCTTCGAACTCGCAGATGGGCCTCCTCATTGGAGTCATCGGCACCGACCTGCTGTACCTCCTGACCACGTGGCCTTTCCGGTGCGCGCCCGCGCTGCCGGCTCGCGCGCTTGCCACATCCAACACTCTCGCAGGGAGAACATCGAGAACTACGAGCGCGTCTTCACCGACTCAGTCCAGGTACCTTCGATTGCGAGATTCAAATCGGCCTGCGTAATAGCTTCGGGATCTCACCTTTGACCGTACAGATTACCGTTCTCTCCCTCCTGTGGGTGGTGCGTAGTCGCTGCAGCTGGACCCTGCGCAGACTCGTAGAAGCTCATCGGCGCCTTTTCCTTACGCGCTGGGTGCACGCAGATCGGGCTCAACCCGCAGGCTCCGAACGCCGAGGCGATGTCTCTAGCCGCATCCATACTTCAGGTGCGCATGCTGATGAATTTAATGATCCGCCGTTCGGTGGAGCTCCAGAGCGCCTCCCCTGACGCCGCGGTTCGAACTCAGATTGTCGCCATCGTCGTAATCGTGATCAATCAAATTCGCGCCGAGCGAAATATGTTCCGCGCGATCGGCAGGCGGGTGCGCTAGCTGACGCTCGATTGCCCGGCCCACGAAAGCCCGCGCTGAGCCTTAAGCAGACCAAGCTCTTCTGTCGCGCGGTCTACCGCCGCTCGGTCCTGTCCTCCCGCGGCCAGCTGGCGGCCCGGCCCACCCAGCGAGAGAGGCCCAACGCAGGCGCGGGACAGGTGCGGGGAGGCACCCGCATCGGCGCCGATCTGCTGGCGCAGCCGAAGCTCACCCACATTCTCTTCTCCCACGGGGTCCGGATCCGTCCTCCTACTCGCAGAGCGTCCGCTCGTTTTAATAGAGAGCGTCCGCAGGAGGAGGAGGAGGAGCTGCATGCGGTTGCGGCGAAGCACCTCTCGCGGAAGCAGCCCGCGGCTGGTGGCGGCATCGTCAGCGAAGCCGCCGAGGCGTCATCCGCCGCGGCGGCGAGGCCGGCGGCTGCGGTCATGCCTGCAGTTGCAGAGCCGGCGTCAGCATCTCTGCTGCCGGCAAGGCCGGCGGCAGGCCCCAGCGCGCAGCAACCCCCGGCCCGCCGCCTCATGGGCGCCTCCATGGCCAGAGGCTCCAAAAAAGAACCGGAAGCAATGACCATTATGCTGTAACACTGCTAATTATATAAGTTATATTTACCGTGGATAGATGCACAATAACTAAGCGATGCAACTTTTTCCCTAGCCTAATAGGTTTTCCTAGAATGTAGACTTGATTTTGACCTGCGCAGCGCTAGCTGCAGCGCACCAGGATCTTCCGTACATTCAGATTTTCTGCCGTAGCTGCAGAGTACATGTGCAGCAGACTTAGCATGCGATTATGATCGCGCTCATCTGAGATGAGCGCGAGCATGCAGTTCAGACGACATCCGAGATGTTATGCTCTGGTTTATGTGCCACGGTGGTTGGCGCTTTCATTTAATAACTGTGCGTTAACTCGTTCTCCTTATTTGTTGCGCCCCCGTGCTCCTCATCGTTCTAGTGTGACTAGTACTTCTGCGTCGACGTCCTTGAGCTCTTCTACTCCTTCTCCTCGTGCTCGTTCTCCTTATCTTTTGCGTTCTTCAGATCGTGTCCCTTCTCGTGATCCTTCTTGATTCTGTATTTGGTGCTAGTTTACTGTATCTTTGATTTGTGATTGCTTTGTTGTCCTTAATATCACTACCTACGGGGGGTTTGCCCCACCGTAGTCTCTCAAAAGAAATACTAAGTTATAACTTATTACTTATGACACAAGCGGACACTTCGAAAAAAAACATGGTTAACACGGCCGGCTGAGCTTGCAGTTCTGATTCATGTTCAGTTCCCCGATCTGTCTCAACGCATATGAGAACACAAGGTGGAGAGCATACCATAGTAGCGCGCGCTAGCGCCACTGCCAGCACTGCCAGTGGGAGGCGCGCGCCGGCGAGGGCATCCGCGACCTCGTCCTCGTCGGCCGGCCCCTCGAGTGGCTCCTGGGCAGTCGCGATCGAGTGCTTCGACTACGTGGACGAGACAGTCAAGGCAAGAAGCTACGTGCCGCGGCCCATCGACACCCGCGAGATCCGCGGCCTCTCGCTGGTGCGTTGACCTGTCTTTATTTTCCGAAGTTCCGTCCGGCACTGCGGCAGCATTGCGGTCTTGCAATTGGCACTAGTACTGTAAGCAAATCGTTAAGCTTTACCGCGTGCACAGGACCCCGTTACCCGCTTTCCTGCTATCGTCGACTTCGTTGTAAAGCACTGGTGCTTCGTGGCTCGGATCCTTTAAAGATTAATTGTGTAAGACTGCGCGCATACATATCGATCGCTATCGCAGGCTGGACGTGAGGCTCTGGCAGTGGCCTCTCCTGTTCTTGGACGGGGAGTACAGCCCGAGGAAGACCTCGTCGTTCCTGAGCCAGGTCGAGCTCTCCGCGCCGAGCATGGACCCCCAGCGCCGCGTGGTGTGGTGCGCGGGATCGCCACGTGACGTGCACGTGGGCGTCCAACTGGCTCGAGTGGAACACGGCGACCAGCTGGCCGCCCCAGTTCGGGCCGGTCAACCTCCCCGAAGAGGTCAAGAGAGAGTTGTGCGTACTTCAAAACCTGTCAAATTTAAGAAGATGAACACGCGCGATGTTTTTTTGATTCGATGCCGCTCTGCAGTGGCCAGTTCGGCGAGATTTCGGGCGCGGCGGATCCTGTCAAGGCGGGCGCCGGCGCCGGAGCCGCCCCCGCCGCGTCCAGGGCGGGGGCCATGGGGGGCTACCTGAAAGCGATGTGCTGGGACGACCCCGTCGAGTACCTCCGCAAGATCGCCGCCTGCGGGTGCTTATAATATATAATCGTTCTTGATACTCTCAATAGCAGGAGTGAGCTCTAATGGATATCGATAATTAATGACAGGTTCCATCTGGAGAGTATCGGTGCGAATTCTTCGAATGGCGAATCCGAAGATGCGAAGGATATCAGGCGCTTCGAAGAGCACAAGAGAGCGATCCTTTGCGAGTTGCCATGTGAGATGTTTAATTTATACATAGCACATGTAATCCTCCTTCCAGTCTTCATCTCAACTGCCCTCTCCAGACCTGCTGGCGCAGTCGAAGCACGCGGAGTTCTGCCGCCGCCTCATCAACGCCGGCTGCCTCGCCCCCACGAAAGAGGAGCTGGACGCGCTGGAGGCGACGAGCCCGTGTCGCGGGCGCGAGTTCGCTGACGTCACGGGCGCGAGTTCGCTGACGTCGCCGAAGTGTACCCGCCGCGGGCCTCGGGGGGGGGGGCGGCAGGTGGCCGGCCCGGCGTACCCGGCCCGGGAGAGGCCCCGGGCCCAGCCCTCAAGGGGCCGAGGCGGCGTGACGTTCGAGGGCCAAGGTGGCGGGGCACTCGAGGGGTGACGTGGCGCTCGGAGGCCACAGGGGGCGCGGCCTCAAGGGCTGAAGGGTTCGGCCTTCAAGGGCTGAAGGGTTTGGCGCTCTAAGGCATCGAGGTGGCAGGACGCTCAAGGGCTGAAGGGTTTTGCCTTGAAGGGATGACGTAGTCCAGTACGTGGATTATTAAATAGCCAGAGTTGGCAGACTTGATCAGATTTAGTCAGGCTCGAATTATATTCGAGTAGGGCTTGGTACAGCCTCGGCTTACGTAGCAGCTGTAATTAATACTAGCACTGCGGCTTGCAGTTACTGTGTCACACGACTACGGGCAGTCTGGGACTTGGGCTAGCCTACGGCCGAGTGCATCGCAGGTCCGTACACTACTGTATGGGACGTGTGGGTCTACGTCTCTCCCCTAGACGTGCGAGACGTAGCGGCACACCCGTCGCCCCTGGACGCCGACCCGCCCGTCCTGCCCGCGCTCTACGTCAAGCCCTTCTGCCTGCTCTCCCGCGCCACAAAGGACCTCTACATCGCGCTGGTATTAATATTTGCTTATCTGTCTTTGTCGCGTGCGGGATTAGTAGTAAGGCACGCGGGGAGGTTCCCGGTCGAGCGTGGCTCGACGGGGCTCAGTGGATCACGAGAAACCACAGTGCAAGCCAGTAGTGTTGGTAGAACTGTGTACCCGGACAGACCCGGTACACGTACCCCTAGCTCGGAGTACTTCGGTCACTGACTCAGGGGAATAGCTGTACCCCGGCAAATACACGTGTTCGGCCGTGGCGTACTAACGCCGACATCGGCCCTAGCGGCCCATAGGCAGCTCTGCAACTAGCAGCACGAAGGCTGCACCTAGCTACTAGTAAGTAGCTGTACAAGCTCATAGAAGCGCTAGGACAGCGCTAATCCTGAATGCGACAACTCCCCCTCTTAAGACTGCGTCCCCGCAGGCTACATTTCGGAAATGACCGGCAACTGCCGGGAATGAATAAGCTTGGAAGCCGGTACTCGCTCTACGGCAGCCGACTGCCGGGAATGAAAAGACTGTCAGCCGGATGCCGTTGAATTCTTGAAAGGCCATTCCGGCCGCCATAGGCGGGTACGGGGACTTGATCTCCAGGGGAGGAGTGATCGGCGGCAAGGAAGCCGCGGGTTTTGCCCAATGGGCGACGGACTGAGGTCCAACTTCATGTTCTCATGTAGAGTTTCCGCGTGAAGGGAGGCTCGGGGCCCCCTTGGTGCCATGCATGCACAGCGAGAGCACGCCGCAGATGCGTACGCGAAAGAGCAGCGCGGGGCGACGCGGCGCGCTGGCGGCGCACGGCCCCCTCCGGTGTGCCCCCCAACCGCGACGCGGTCGGGTGACCCAAGTGCGAGCCACGCAGAGCTCCACCCAGGCGAGCACCCCTTAGGCTCTCGCAGTGGTGAAGTACAGGTAATCGGATCGGCGGGGATTCAACCGTGCCGACGAGGATAGAGCCGGCTCCAGGACCGGGTACCGCTCACAAGGATGCATTCCGGTTTTGCCGCACGCGGCGCCGGGCACCCCTGCCCGACCCCGTGACTTCGTTCGATGCCAAGGGAGAAGAGCCAGCGTCAGGCGTCCCCGACGTGGATTCTCATGCATGAGAGTCGTGAAGCTCTCGTCGTCGCGCACGGACCTTGAGCCGGCCGACCGCCCATTCACTGGGACTTCGATTCAGGATAGGGCTCAGGGGTCGTCTAGCCCCGTCGCGCCGTTCTCGTCAGGAACGCGCCGCCTGGTCGCTCAATAGCGCACTCAGGTCTTATCCAACGCTTCGATGGAGCGGGGCACGTAGGCCCGTCACGCCGCTCGACGTTTCACAGTCAAAGCGCGCCGCCCGGCCGCCTGAGGCGTTCTGCCAGGACTTTCTTGCATCCGGGACGGGGCCCTTTCTCAGAGCGTCCGTCGCGAGGGCATTGCCTCTCGCATCATATTCCGGTGGCGGGGGTACGGGGTCCCCGCGGCTAGGGTGGCTCGCCATGGCCAACCCCGCCGGGCCTCAGCGCACTGCGCCGGGCCCTTGAGCCTTTGTTTAGGCTGCTCCCGCCGGCGCGGGGCCAGCGGCCGCCGGTCCGGCGGCGCCCTGAGGCGGAGCTGCGGCACCTGCCGCTCGCGGCCTCCCGCGGGCCGGGCGTGCAGGGCGCTCAGTGTCGCGGACACGGAACGGGATCATGCAGTCGATGTGCACGATCGTTTCACGCGTGTCCCGGCTCTTGTGCCGGTTCGGGGCGGCGGCGCCGTAGGGCCGTGCGAGGCCGCGAACGACGTACGTGTAGCCGCCGGGGTGCACATCGAGCACCGTGAACGGGCCGACCCAGGAGTTGTACAACCCCTTATCGCGGTCGCCCAGCCAGCGGTGGTCGGGCAAGTCGCCAGTCCGGTAGATCAGGCGCTGCCGATACACGCGACGGTGCTCGCGGAGAGCTGCCTCGCGGTGCTTGGCCGCGCGGACGACGGCAAGCAGGTACTCCGGGTAGCTCATCGTTTCCAAGAGCTCAACGCCGAAGCGCACGTCGGCGGGCAACGTCAGCTCGTGCCCCAGGTGCAGCACCGCGGGCGAGAAGCCAGTGGCGGCGTGCACGGTCGTGCGGAGAGCCAGCTGCACCTCGTGCACGTGCTGGTCCCACTCGTGCAGCGGCTCGCGGTTGGCGCGGCACGCAGCGTGCAGCAGCGTCTTGATGACACCGCCCAGCCGCTCGACCAGGCCGTTCGTGGCGTGGTGGTACGCAGCGGCGTAAATGAAGCGCGTCCCGAGCGAGCGGAAGAACTCATTGAAGAGCCCTCCCTTCAGGTTCGACCCGTTGTCGACGAGCAGTCGCAGGGGCACGCCTTCATCCGAGACGAACTTGCGGGCGGTCCCCAGCAAGGTCAGTCCCTCAAGGTCCGCGATCGGGTATTCGTGGTGCCATTTGCTCCAGGCGTTCACGTACACGATCATGTAGCGCAGACCGCGCGGAGTCGGGTCCAGGTGGAAGATGTCCACCTGCCACAGGTCGTTTCGGCCCTCAGGCTCGATGACCGCGATCGCTGTTCGCCGCGGCTTCACCGCTTTCGCGAACTGGCAGCAAGCGCAGCTGCGCACGTAGCGCGTCACTGCAGCGAGCATTCCTGGCCACCAGAACCGGAACGCGATCCGGCGGGCGACGATCTGGGCGCCTCGGTGGCCCCAACCGTCATGGTACGCGTACATGACGCGGTCCTGCCAAGTCTCGGGCAGTACAGGCACGTAACGCGCGCCTGGCAGGACCGGCCGGCGAACGAGCACGCCGTCCGTGTCGATGTCGAATTTCTCAGCGAATTCGGCAAACGACGCCTGTGCCTTGAGGCAGGCATAGCAGTCGCCAGACAGGCAAGACGCGCGCGAGCACCGCGCGTAATTCGTCTTGTTCTCCAAGTAGGCGAACAGCCGCTGCCCAAGCGGATCTTCCCGCTGCGCGGCGAGCAGCCGCACGCGTCGAGCGGGGAACATGTACTTGAGGGACTCCGGAACGGGCCCGTCAAGCTTCGGGGCGTAGACGCAGTCCCACGCGTCCAGCACGCGCTCGAGAACGCGGGGCTTGCGCCGATCACTCACTTCGCCGAGCTCGGGCCCTGGCGCGATCGCGCTGGAGGAGAACATCTCCATTTCAGGCGCCGGCTCGGCGTCGGCAGCCGCGGGGCCGCCGCTCTGCTGATCGGAGGAGGGCGCCTCTGAGGCCGCCGCTCCGCTTGACCCGGCCGTAGCCGCAGTCGTGCTCGAGGAGCTGGCGCCGGAGGGCGCCCTGACAGCTCCCGCGCCACCCTCAGGATCCTCGTCGGGATCATCCTGATGGGGATAGATCGGCGGGCCGCAGCGCCAGTGGCGCGGATTTCCCGGCCGGCGCGGGGTCTTGCCCGGCCGCGGCTCAGGCTGTGGCTGCTGGTCGCGCGGCAGTGGGGGCGTCTCCCCCTCGTACCGGCGCGGGCCGCTCAGATAACGCGCCCGGACCAGCGGGAGGAGGTCCAGCGGGAACCCATCCTCGTCGAGCGAGGCGCGCGTCGTCGGCTCGGAGGGCATAACGGGCGGCGCCAGCTCGGGCTCAGGCTCGGGATCGAGCTCCATCGGCTCAGGGGCCGGAGGCGGACTGGGCGACCGAGGCCGCGGGGGCAAGCCCTCGCCGACAGCCAATTGGTGCCACTCGTCCACCTGAGCGCGCAGCTGCGCCCAGGTGACGGCCTGCTTCTGGCCGCGCCGCTGGGGCGGGCCGGCGTTCGGCAGCTGAGGCGCAGCCGGCAGGGCCGCGCCGTCAGCGTTGGCCGGGGCCTGCTGCGGGTCTCCAGCGGGCCGGGAACGGGCGCGAGGCGGCGCCGACGCGGCGGCCTGCGCGGCACCGGGCGAGGCGGGCTCGCTCTCTTCGACGCGGATCGGCTCGTCGTCCGCGTCCTCACGGAGGGCCTCAGGCGGCGCGCGCGCGATGCGGCGCCGGGGTCCCTCAGCGGGCTGCACGTCGGCGCGAGAGGCCGGGGCGCCCTCGAACGCGAGCTGCCGCGCGAGGCGGGCCATGCGTCGCGACACTACAGCCTCTACGGGGGCTGGCTCAGGCTCCGGGGCAGAGCTGCTTGAGCTCGCTTCGGCGGGAGGGGCTGGCGCCTCAGCGCTGGCCGCCTCGCCACTTCCCTCGACGGCTACCGCGTACAGGGGCAGCGGCTCGTCGAGATCGCCGGGCTGGGGCACGCCAAACCCGCGAGCGCCGGGCAGCGCGTCGGGCGCGTCAGAGCTGCCGTCGGCACCGCCGGGCGCGAGGACAGGGTGCTCGCCGGGCAGGCGCGAGCAGGCGTCAGGGCCGCCATTGTTGCGCCCGGCGCGGTATTCTACGACGAAGTCGTAGGACTGCAGGAGCAGGGCCCAGCGGCCTAGCCTCCCCGTAGTCTCGTCGCGCGTGCGCAGCCATTGGAGCGCATGGTGGTCGGTGCGCACAGTGAACTGGGGCCCGCCTAGAAGGAAGTGCCGCCAGTATTTGATTGCCCAGACTACCGCCAAGCACTCGAGCTCAGTGGCGGAGTAGTTGCGCTCGGCGGGGGCCAGAGTGCGGCTAATGAAGCCGATCGGCCGCTCCACCGGCGGCGTCGATCCGTCGAGCTGCGACAGAATCGCGCCAATCGCATAAGTCGACGCGTCAGTCGACAGGATGAAGGGGCGCTCGAAGTCCGGGTACTTCAACACCAGATTCAAGAGCAACGCAGCCTTCAGCTTCTCGAAAGAGGCCTGCTGGGCCTCACCCCAGTTCCACTCGGCGTCGCGTAGCAGCAAGCGCTGCATCGGCTGCACGATCCGTGCAAAGCCTTCCACGAAGCGCCGGTAGTAGCCAGCCAAGCCCAGGAAAGACCGCAGCCGGTCTGCGTCCGTGGGCGCCGGGTAGTCGCGGATCACGGCGAGCTTTGCCGGATCCTGGCGGATCCCATCTGCAGAGACAAGGTGCCCTAGCAGATTGATCTCGGATACGCCGAAGCGACACTTCGACGGCTTCAGCCGCAGGTTGGCAGGCACGATTGCCTTGAACAGCGCCTCGAGATCAAGCAGGTGCTGATCGATCGAGGGCGAGAACACCGTGATATCGTCGATATACGCGGTGACACAGGTGGTGAGGAGGGGCCCGAGGATTGCGGTGACAGCGCGGGAGAACGCCGCTGGCCCGTTGGTTACACTGAACGGGGTCACGCGCCACTCGTACTGGCCCCAGGGCACGACGAAGGCAGTGAAGCGCCGCGACGCGGGGTCGAGCGGCAACTGCCAGAAGCCGCACACTGCGTCTCCTACCGAGAAGACGATGGCGCCACGCAGGCGGTCGAGCTGATCGTCGATCCGCGGCAGCGGGAAGACGTCACGCTCGGTAATGGCGTTCAGGCGTCGGTAATCAACACACATCCGCCACGTCCCATCTTTCTTCGGGGCCAACACTAGTGGCGACCCGTACGCAGCCTCAGAGGGCTGGATCAGGCCCAGCTCTAGCAAGCGGGCAATCTCGGCTCGCGCGAACTGCTCAGCGTGCGGGCTCACGCGCCGCGGCGGCGTGTACACGGGCAGGTGCGAGTTGAGCCGGATCACGTGCTGGTAGTGCATGAGGTCTTGTGTACCCCCTACAGCCGTGACGCTTTCAGCGAAGGCGCCCTTGTAGCGCTTCAGCAGAGCCTCGAGGCGGGCCTTCTGCGGGCCATCGAAGCCGGGATGCGAACCGACCTCAGGGATCTTTCCCCGGATCCGGTTCCACTCCTCCTCTTCAGAGCTCGACGACCCCGTCGGCTCAGGGCGAGACGGCCCGCTGGAGGGGCCGGCCTCATTGGGATCGCGGGGCGGGGCGTGGACGGGCTCCTTGCCCTTGCGGCGATCGGGCGGAGCCTCGTCGTCAGACCGCTCCATCGGGGGCGTGTCATCGGAGTCGTCAGGCTCGCGCTTCACCTCTGGAGGTGCGTGGCGCACCGAGCAGCTAGGGCCAGCAAGAGCGGCGCTCGAGCTGGAAGCCAGCGGCGCGGCTGCAGGCACCGGGGCGGCGGACGAAGTCGCGACCGCGTTCACAGCAGCAGCTTCCGCGAGGCGGGCGGCGGCGAGGGCGCGGCGCGCGTTGCGCACGGAGCGCCGCTCGCGGCGTTCGGCGCGGCGCTGAGGCCGCTGCGCTGCATGCTCCTCTGGATCGGTCCAGCCCGGATATTCATCATCGAGCTCCGAATCCGAGGTATCTTCGACAGTGGAGTCGCTATCCCGGTCGCTATCGGAATTGCGATCATTGTAGTGGTCGGGAAACTCGGGCGGCGCGAGATCGTCGTCATCGCTATCATCGCCCGGGGGCGGCGCGGGCGCTAGCTGTAGGACCAGGTCCGGCAGGTCGCCGTCAAACACGTTTCCTTGCGCATCAACGAGCGGCGGCGGCTCATCGGCTGCGGCGCGAGGCAGCTGGTGCGGCGTTTGGCCGTAATTCACACCGGGCCGGTCAGGATCGGTGCTGATGACGCGCAAGATGCGAGGCAGGGCTGGAGGGCCGCCGCCAAGCGTGTTGGGGTGGGGGAGAGGGGTGCGCTCGCTAGCCGGCGCGGGTTTGAAGCCGGGCGGGGCATTATTCGCGAGGCGGCGCAGAGATCGGAATCCCTGCCCCCTTCGAGGGTCGTACGGCCGCAGCGTGCGCACGTAGGCGTCGGCCACGTCGGCGGCGGTAGCATTTATTGACGGCGGCTCAAATTCGAAGTCGCCGGGCGGGAGGTGGCGTGCCTCCGCCACTGCAACGATGGCGCCCGCCTCGAGGTGGACGTCGACATCGGCAGGATTTAAGAGGCGGACATAGATTGCTCCGCGCTCGCCTAGCTCTGCACGGGAGTGCAGTTGGTTCGGGGCTAGTACTCCGAGCGCCGGCAGTGAATCCGGCGCCGGCCCGACGTCAAGGGTCGGGGCCGCGCTTTCAGGCGGCAGGCGCCCGTCTAGGACGCAGCGGACCCGGCATTCTCGCCAGTTCCGTTCGATTTTGACAGGGCGCTGGACCCGGACAAGCAGAGGCCCTTGTGCTTGGCCGGGCAGCGAAAAGGGATCACGTGGGGCTTGTAGTGCGCGTCGCGCGCGTGCAAGCACCAGCCGGAGCGCGTGGTGTCGATGCGGCCATCGATGCACATGATAGTGCCGATGCCGAGCAGCATGTCAGCGTCCGGGCCCAGTGTCCCGTCCGGCACAACGTGCACAGCGCGAGAGACGTAGACATCGCCAAAGCGGAGAACTACGTGGGCAATTTCAGCCTCGATCGTCGCGTGGTGCATGAAGGCACGGAGTGTCTTTGTGCCGGTGTAGCGGGTGCCCTTAGGCATCATCCGCCGCTCGGCTACATCACCCATTGCGCCAGTATCGAAGATAAACTTGACGCGAACCCAATCGCCTAGCGTGCCGTCGGGGCCGAGGGCGTACACATACCCATGGCATTGGAGCAGCAGCCGGCGAAAATCATGCGGCAGCCCGTTAATCCCGTCGATAACTCGACCAATCGGGACCGGGGCCGGAAGCTGGCTGGAGTCGGGATCGGAATCCGCGGACTCAGGCTCGGCGAAATCAGTAGGCCGATCAGGGCCGTAGCCAACGAGCTCGTCCGGGGCCGGCGCAGGGAAACGCAGGTGAGCCTGCTGCGCAGCGCTCGTGGCGTGGAGCGCAGTGGAACGAGCCGCGGGTAGGCCGCCGACGTGCTTGCGGGACGGGCCGTCGGGGCGGTGCACGGGGACAAAGGCCGTGCTGTCATGATCGAGCTGCATCGCGGCAAGCTCGAGAGGCTGGAGAGCCGCAGCCGTTGTGTACTCGGGGTCGCTGGCAACCCGCTGAATGCGAGTGCCAGGGGCGGAGCCGTCGACGTAGCCTTTGGCGCCGAGGGCCATTGCGTGGCCGATGCAAGCGATGAGCTGCTGCTCATGTTTCTCGAACGGGCGGATCGAGGGGTCGGAGGCGCTGTGACGCCGAGCAGCCGCGTTGAGCTCGTCCCATTGCGGGCTGCTGAGTGGCTCGCCCAGGACCGTAAGGTCCTCGCCCGCGACATTGGCGATCGAATTCAAGTAAGTGCTAAGCAGCTGCGCATTCGGCGGCTGCTTCGCGAGCTCAGTTGACATCATGGCACACCAGTTCTGCACGCGCCGGTAGTGCCGTGCGCCGTCGACGGCGGAGCTGGCGGCCTGAGCGATGAGACGCTGGCGCAAGGGCGGCGGCGGCGCTTGCTGCGGGCGAGCGCTCGAACTGGCCGCGGCGGGCCGGAACGATGAGGAGCTGGCCGCGGCCGGCTGCTGCGCAGCGGGTGCGTAGATCTCTTGGCCCCAACCGTACCCGCCGGACCCGTACATTTGGGGCTGCAGCGGCGGCGGCGCCTGCTGCCAGGCCGGTGGCTGGGGAGGGGGCGCCGTAGCCGGCGGGCGCGAGGCCTGTGCCTGGCGCGGAGCCTGTGACTGGCGCGAGGCCTGTGGCTGGCGCGAGGCCTGGGCCGGCTGCACGGGGGCCGCCTGCGCCACGCGCTCTGGGTGCGGCGTCGGCGCGAGCGCGAAGCCGCGGCGCAGCGTCTTGGTACGCGCGAAGTTGAGCAGGTTGTCCGTCGGCATCAGTACCGGGACACCGAGGATTCCGAGCTGCTCGCGGAGCTCGTCATCGGTCATGTTCGCGATCTCCGGGGGCACCGGGCCGAGGCGGTGGCGCATGTGCGCCGGCCCCACAGGTCCCTTACGGGCAGGAGATTGCGAGTCGTCGCGCGCACGCTTGTGGCTAGCCGGCGTCGCCTGGCCCAGCGACGGGCTCGGCGACGTAGTGCTACGGGCGGGGCTGCGGTCGCGGGACGAGGGCGTGGACGCCCCGGCCCCTTGAGCTCCGTGCGAGCGCGCAAAAATATCGAGGGGGTCGCGGCCATTCCATGCGCGAACCAGGCTAGCCGGCAGGCGGTAGTGGAACGGCGTAATCGCGACGCGCGAGGGGCCCAGCGCGGGCGCCATGTCAAGCGCGGGGTACGGCGCGTCGGCAGCGCGCACGGTGTCGAGGACCGGAGCGGCGGTCAAGTGGTTGAGCCGCAGGGTCGGGACCGGCGATGTGGACCCGGCCATGAGTGGCCAGAGAGTTTTGTATATTTCTTGAGTCCAATCGCGGAATGCATCGCGCACCTGCTGCTGCGCGCAGGGCGGATGGCGAGCGTACTGCTCGTGATAGCTGTTGGCATTGGTAAAGCCACAGGTCTCGCGGAGGGCCTCCGAGACACCCAGAGCCGACGTTTCGGCGGGCAGCAGGCGCTCGAGGAAGCGCAATGGGAGGTACGGCGCGTCGGCCGACTCGGAGGTGGACGGCGTCGTCTCGGAGACCGTAAGGGCGAGCTTCAGGCGCTGGAGCGTGCCAGAGCTCCAGAGCTGGCGAAGGGCGTTCAACAGCGCGGCGCGCTTGTCGGGAGCCCCGCCCCACCACACGTCAGTGCCGGGCACCGACGGGGGCTGGGGCGCCTGCGGGAGGCGCGGCATAGCGAGCCACAGCAGGGTGCCGAGCGGCACCCAGCAGGCTTGCGCGAGCTCAGCGGAGTCGTCAGCGCGGGCGACGGCGTGGCCCTGCTGCGCTTCGACCTTGACAGAAAACAAGGGATTGCCATCCGAGCCCGTGGCGCGCTGGCCGACGCGCGTGCCGACAATGGAACGCGTGTCGGGAGACAGGAGAACTTCGCGCAGGAAGTCATAGACCGCGGGCACCAGCAGGACATGGTGCGGAATCTCAGCGGCGGTTTTTGGGTCAGCCGCGACAGAGGCGGCCGGACGTCGCATCATGATATGCGAAACCATGGCCAGCACGAAGCCGGCAAGAATGCCTGCGAGGCGCTCGCGAACAGGGACGGCTTCCCACGTGTTCGGCGGCGGGTGCGCGGGCTCCGGGGGCGCAATGCGGCCCGGGGCATGCTCGTGCTTGCGGGCATTCAAATTTTCGCGGCCAAGCGCGTAAACGCGCTGAGGGAGGCCAGCAAGGCGGCGATCAGTCTCTCCAGCGGGCGGGGAGTGCATAGCCGTGTGGGTCGGGCCGCTACAAGCCGTCGCCTCCACCGAGCCGGTCGGTTGGGCGAGGACCATCTCGTGGAAGGTGCGCAAGTTTGTGAAGACATCTTGCGCGCTGCGCGACAAGGCGGGGTCGCCTGGGACGAGGGCGCGGAATCCGGCCGCCCTGTTTCTCACGGGAGAGAGGATACCGGCGGCGCGCCCGAAGCGGCCTTCGCGGTATGCGCGCAGCTGTGCATCAAGCCGCTCGCGATTGAAATGCCCATGCGAGGCGTGCGTGCTGATGGCACAATGGGTCCCCCGGAATATGTGAATGAGGATTGAGTTCAGGCAAAGGTATGCCGAGAGCCAAGGGCTAGCATTCTCGCGCGAGGCGCTCGGCTGCGAGGCGAGCCAGCGCATGACGTCGTTGGGAATGCCGGCCATAGTCGGGGCATACAGGGCGCCCTGCACTGCCGCAGCCGACAGCGAGGCAGTCGCAATGGGGCCCTCGATGCCGTACAGCATCATGCAGGCGGGTATACCGCGGTTGTGACCGGGCACGTTCGAGAGAATCGTGGCCACGAGTGCATGGAAGGCAGAGTAAGCATCATGCCCATCCGGGTGGTAGAGGCAGCTAGCCGGCGGCACTGCTCGAGGCACGGCGTTCGGGCCGGCCGAGTCCTTGCCGGTGGCAGCGGCAGCATCCGCGACGGCCGTCGCCGCAGTCGGCGGGAGCGTCGGGAAGAACGGGAGCGCGGCCCAGTGGGACGCGTTGGTGACAACGCTCGCGAGCTGGGGCTCGGGGTCGGCTAAGAGGCGGAGGAAAGCATTGCTCACCCTCACGCGCTCATCCTTTGCGTCGTACCAGGTCCCGGGCTCGGCTTCCGGGGCGACCTTGCCCTTTTCTTTGCGGTCGGTGACGGGCGGCGCGCTCGGGCCGGGGACGGCGTCTGCGAGCGGGGTCTGCCACTGAATGTGGGCCTCAGACCGCTTTGTGCGCCCATCGGTGTCGCTGTCGGCGTCGCCCGCAGCAACGACAGCATCAAGCGACGGGCTGGGAGGCTGCGGGGCGTCGGCGCCAGCCTCTGCATCAGCACCGGCCGCTGCATCGGTTTGCATAGGCTCCGCGGAAGGGGCCGCGGGCGTCACGGGCGCGGGCGCGCGGAGATCAGCCATAGGAGGCTCCCAAACGCCGGCATTTGCGAGCATGGCGGCGTAAGAGGGCTGCGCGAGCCAAGAGCGAGAGTCGTCATACGCCGCCAGATCCATGACGTTGGAGCAAGGCTCGCGGTCCGACTGCTCAGCCGCGGTGTTGAGCTTCGCGGACAGATAGGGCAAGCGGGCTTCGTCATAATAAAAGGCGACGTCTTCCGGCAGCTGTTGCTGCTCGGGCGGGACATAGTCCGTATACCCGGCCTCAGGCTGGTGCGGCCAGGCGCTGACCAGCCATCGCGCGTGAGAGGGCACGGGGTCGACGACATTGAGCGAGGGGCCTTTGCCCTTCGTTGCCGGGTCGCGGTTCGCGACATAGTACGGCGGGAGCGCGCGCACGTCCATCTGGTGGCGGTGGCTCAGGCCGGTAGCAGCGGCCAGGTGGCTCAGGTGGTAGAGCGTCTGCTCTACGAGCCAGGAACCCGGGTTCGAATCCCGAGGACGGGATTTCGAGACGGGGCGAGGTGGGGGGCAACAAATGGTTGCGATTCCCGGCAGTGGCGCACAAAGACGCCCAGAGACGACCAAGTCTCATATCGAACCACCCTCTTGGCTCAGGTGGTAGAGCGTCTGCTCTACGAGCCAGGAACCCGGGTTCGAATCCCGAGGACGGGATTTCGAGACGGGGCGAGGTGGGGGGCAACAAAATGGTTGCGATTCCCGGCAGTGGCGCCTGTCGCGTGCGGGATTAGTAGTAAGGCACGCGGGGAGGTTCCCGGTCGAGCGTGGCTCGACGGGGCTCAGTGGATCACGAGAAACCACAGTGCAAGCCAGTAGTGTTGGTAGAACTGTGTACCCGGACAGACCCGGTACACGTACCCCTAGCTCGGAGTACTTCGGTCACTGACTCAGGGGAATAGCTGTACCCCGGCAAATACACGTGTTCGGCCGTGGCGTACTAACGCCGACATCGGCCCTAGCGGCCCATAGGCAGCTCTGCAACTAGCAGCACGAAGGCTGCACCTAGCTACTAGTAAGTAGCTGTACAAGCTCATAGAAGCGCTAGGACAGCGCTAATCCTGAATGCGACAGTCTTCAATCAATTTGAATTAAACTGTGCGTGCGCAGGCGACGGCGCAGCTGGAGAACCTCCTCGACCTGCTGTACTTCGGCGCCGTCGCCAGGAACAGGCTGGACGACGCGCAGCCCGATGCGAGGGGCGCGGCGCCGCACTTCACCCTCGAGCTGCGGTTCCTCAACCGCCTCAAGGTGTAATTCAATAAAATACAATGAGGCCTAAATGAGGAAATGTACAAGCAATATTCAAACAAGCTTCAACATGCACAACGTCAAGGGCGAAGTTAATCGGTGAAGATCGCGAGCTGCTCGGGCTGGCTACGCGGGGGGGAAGAGGAGGCGGCGGAGGGCGGCGGCGAGGCCGCGGGCCGCCGCGTCCGCGTCCCCGCCCTCCACGAAGTCCAAGGCGCAGGGGCCCCCGGGGCCCTCCCCCTCGGCCCCAGCATCGCCCTGCAGCGGCCGCGCGTCTCAGATCGAGAGTAAACAGAGATAGAAGGAGATAGATAGATAAACAGAGATAAGAACCTCAAGAATATCTTAGAAGAGCTTCAAAATCTTACGTATCTGGACGATTTCGCTTAATAAACTTGGGAGAAGCGATTGGCGCAGAAGTGAAGCGTTTAGTATGCGATAGGATGCCTCTTAATACATATTTGATGTTCACTATCGCGCGGATGCAGTACGCGATTTTCCTGCAGCTAGGGCCACACGAATTCGAAGAGGAACCGGCCAGTTTCGCGGCGGGTTAGCCGAGCTAGCAGTGCGCCCGGCCGGCGTCTTATTGCCCCAGCGTTCGAGTCCCGGGAAGGGCAGTTGGGGGGAGCGGGGGGGCCCGGGCGGGCCTTGAGCTGTCGAGGGCTGAAGAGGGGGCCGGGGCACGGCCCCGGAGAGCGCCGACTTTTGCATAGAGCGGCTTTCGCGCGGAAGTTAAATTATCCTCGATCTCGCCTGATCTAGAATGCACTCCAGACGTGCTCGCTTCTGCGCCAATCGCTCACTGTGCCCCGCTAGAATTTCTTCTGGATTGGTATGGCATACGTATACGTATACTTAATTTTCTAATCAAAATGCTTGAATTGCCGCGTAGTTGAATTGCAGATTTCGACCGAAACCGGAATCGCCGTGGCGATAAATTGCCGAAACTCTGAATTTCTTCTATGGCGCCACACAAAAGCCGCCGTTTAACCCTACCCCCTAAGAATTGCTGCGGCTCTGAATTGCCGAATTCGGCATCTCGGCAATATTAATTTACGAACGCTTCAATTCAAAACCACGGCCGCGGCTAAATAGTCGGAGACTCGGAGATTCGGAGTACTGCAACGGCGAACGTCAACAGTGACTCAACACTGTTCAAAACGGTTCATGCAACAAATCAGAAATTGCAATTGCATGCGCAATTCAAGAATTTTCAGACAGAGTCAATGTGTACATGTCATGCGATTTGCGCGAAGTTTTGACCTCACTGAGTCAGGGCCCATGGGCCATGGCCAGGGCCCAGGGGTGCTCGCGGCCAAGCCAAGCTAAGCCGCCCAGCCGGCCCGGACAAGCGCTTGGCCGCTGGGCCGGGTCAAGCGCTTGGCTAATCCAATCGCGATGATATCGATCGCAGTCGCCGCCGAGTCGGCGCCGACACGCCGGCTTCGCTGCATGCATATGCGCAGCTGCCCCCCCCCCCCCCCCCCCCCCCCCCCCCCCCCCCCCCCCAAATCCCCCGGCCCCCCTCTCAGGCCAGGGCTTGAGCCGGCTTGAGCCGGCTACAAGCGGGGCAAGCGCTTGACGCCCCAGCCCGGCTTGAGCTTTGGCTCAAGCGCTTGACGGCAAGCCGCAGGCCTAGCGCGAACACATGCTTTTCCTTTCAGCCTGGCAGAGTCATGCAATATGATCAATTGACATCTGCGAATGAATGAGAAATTAGCAGTCAGATCTGCTCGATTAAAGAGAATTAAGAACTTGATTTATTCTCCAATATCAATCGATGATCCGATGATCTGGTAGCCTAGTAGCCTCGGACCTCGGTACTAGAGTCGGTAGGCCAGGGCCGCGGGCCGCGGCGTCCGACGGTCGCCAGCCGGCGCCAGGCAGCTGCAGCCTGCAGGCTGCACTCATGATCATCACTGTCATCACTGGCACTGAGTGCGCAGGCACTGCGGCAGCGCTCCGGATCCGCTGCCGCAGACTGCCGCGCGCAGTACTACTATACTAGTGCGGCCGCACTGCGGCAACAGTCGCCTGAAGCCTGCAGTCTCAGCAGCTGCAGAGTCAGTGCAGACTCAGTGCAGAGTCAGGCAGTGCAGACTCTGCAGAGGCGTGGGCCCAAGGCTGCCCCAAGCCCCAGCCCGGGACGAGGTAGAGCACCGTAGAGCCTCGGTAGAGGTAGAGCACCGGGGGATCCGGAGGCCGATCGGCTCGGCGACGACGCCCGGCGCGGGGGATCGAGGCCGATCGGCTCGGCGTCGTCCGACGGTCTGACCGTATACGTAGTAATTGTAAGACCTAAACCTATACGTATACGAACTTCTTAAAACTATCGGGCCGGGGCTGCGGTACCTGCAGCTGACAGCAGCTTTGATCGCTCCGATCCGAAGCGTGTGGGGAACGCCATCCCCTATCGCGAATTCGAAGCGGATCATCGGATGCAGCGCTCGCCGGTCGAGGCCCACGATCGCGAGCTCGAGCAGCTGCCGACGCCCTCCGCCACAACCGTCTACTACATGGACGCGGCGGGGCTCTGGCACGAAGGCCAGATCCAGGTTCGACCTCAGTTAACGTTTTCGTTGCATCGGAATATATATATATATATATCGTAATCTCTGTAGCTAGCGCTATAGGCCTAGGCCACTCGCAGCGCGCGGCTCGCGCGCGCGATCGATATCGCCGGCCAGGCCAGCGCGCGCTTTCGTATTCCTTCTCATCGATTTCATTGTATATGTCGTGATCACGCATGCGCTCTCTCTGCAGCTCCAGGGTCCCTCGAGCTCCGGCGAGCACCGCGATCCTTCTATAGCTAGATCTCTATATCTGCAGGAATCCGCGTGCGCTCCTTGTGCACCGCGCTGGCATGGCGCTTCGAATTCTGTATTTTTGACCGGCCCCGCCGCAGGATGCATTCGGCCGACGCGGCCGGCGCTTCTGATCACGATGAACCTGCAGCTGTGCATGTACGTGAAGACCTGGAGAGCAGAGACGCATACGTGCGCATGGATCTGGCCATGGAGGGCAAAGATGTGAGCGCGGATCTGGAGGGGACGCACAGACACGTGGATCTGGCCCCAGTGGATCCGGAAAGCAAAGATGTGCGGGCGCATCTGGAAGGCAAAGATGTGCGCATATATATGCGCTGAGCATGCGGTGCACATGCACGTGCACAGCTGCGCATGCGCGCTTGTCGATTGCTGATTATGATATCGATTGATGTCGCGGCCCGAGCAGTATAAGAGCGCCGGCCTGCTCGGTCGCATCGGGCTGGATTACGACCCCAGCGGGACCGTCCGGGGCGTTGTCCAGTACCTGTCGCACCCGCCTGGCCCCGCGAGCTCCGCCGCGGCCGGCGGCAGCGGCGGCATCCACATCGACGACCCCGAAGTAGTCCGCGAGCACCTCGAGCACGAGTGCGGCCCGGCCCGGCCCGGCCCGCGCGCTCCTGTAAATATAGTCTTCGCGGCCCTGGCCGCGTGCTTGGCCCCGCATGCATGGATGACCCCGCTCGCGAAGGTTCCGTTTCCTCCGCCTCAACCTCAAGAGGGCGCGCCTCTTTAACACGACGTACACGAGGTACGATATCGATCGCGCGAGCTCGCGATCGAGAAGCAAATCAAAGATTGAGAGAGTTTATATATCCTCAAGCTTTATCTTAAGATGCCAATGGCGAGCTAACGCTCACTGCAGAATTAAGTTGACGCGCGAGATGATTTTCTACGTTCTTTTTCTCCTTCTGTTTGCCGCGATGGTTCCGTACCTTTGCATTCATTTTTATTGATTGTTTTACTTCTCATGTCTTATGCCCTTGTCAGGTAATATTGCTCATGCCGTTGAGCCGCGCCTACGAGCACTCTGGTCAACTCTCGGCCGCTGGTGGTGCGCTCCCGTAGCAAGCAGCCGCTGAGCTCAGGAATCGAAGTTCGGGTGTGATTTATTGTCCCTGGCAGGTCTCTTGAATCTCGTGCCGGTGCCGGTGCGATAAATTCGATTGAGGCTCTAGCCGGGATCGTTCGAAATAGATCCCTTCGCAGGGGCAAAAAGTCTCGGAAACAGATCCGTTTCCTTTCTTCATGGCTTCCAAACACCATCGAGGATGTCTATAAGTGGACAAGGGAGGTTCTGATACCTCTGCTGACCCCGGATATTCAATCGGAGATCTACGGGCGCTTCCAGCGCCCTCTGCCAATAGTCGAAATTCGCCAGGTCAATAACAACAACGCGATCAAGTTGTTGGATGTCTGCGATATCGATCAAGAATAACACTTGTTCGCGCATGCAGATTCGCGTGAGTCCAAAGAAGATAAATAAATGCAGGAAGCCACCTGTCGTTGAGAAACTATTCGAACCAACTTCTGTGTGCTTCGATGACTGTGCGTATCGATATTGCCAATCATGATCACGATGAAGATTTTACATAATTATTAAATGCTGACTGTCTTGTTTACATGTTGGTATTGATTGCGCAATTACTTTATATACATTGAAGGGAGTGTAAGGTGTGATTCCCATTGTTTCGCTTTTGAGAATCCGGTGTGAATGGCCTGTACATATAACTCATGAGTTGAAACGTGCAGTGAGAAGGCAGAGTTTCGGGAGCCACTGGAATTCACAGCCCCACAGTACGCCGAACATGTAGCGAAGGGCCTCAATCTCGTCTACACGTGGACAGATAAACTCAGCGTGCTCCGCGCTTCCCGCTTCTGGTCGGTCATGCAGGTATCCGCATTGCTGCGCACATGCGCGAACATTCAACTTCGTAGAATGTGATTTATCTGAATCGTGTTCGGTTGGCTACAGACGGACTACATCGACACTTACGATGACGGGGGCTATGTTCACACTCTCGACGTCGCGATCGACCCCAGCCAGCCCATGGACTCCGAGCGGGTTCGCAGGCGCGCCCAGGAACAGGTCCAGGCTCTCCAAGACGTCAAGTGGATTGACGGTAGTTCTTTTTATAGTATGAATACGCCGAGAGGCGAACATACACGTTTCAGACACTGCCGCCGCAGACAATACGCGAGCCGTTGCGATCAGCTTTGCGCTCTACAACAAGCATACAAACGTAATCATATGCATTCGAAACTCTGACGTATTTTGAATTGATCATGATGTCTTCGAGAACCGCTGAGAGCGTCACTTCGCGCAGATCTACACCACTGCTGAGCTTCTGATCGAAATGCCGACTTCGGGGTTTCTCATTCCGTCTCACTCAGTTCGGCCTGTCTACCTTTTCCTTGCCGAGAACTACCGTGCGCCGGCGCCTCCGTCAATGATTGATCTGGATGCGTGCTCCGGTCCAAATTGGAGCTAATGCGCCTTTCTCGCAGTTCAAAATGTATTTCTCGTTATCTACGCCTGCTGGATTATCGCCATCGGTGCTCAGAAAGTTTCAATAGTTGCCGAATTGAACTCATGATCAGGGACTTCGCCAGGTTGTGGCGAACTCTTTGAGGTGGCCCGGCAGCGTCTAGACTACTTCATGAATTTCTGGAATCTCCTCGAGACTCTTCTTTGCTGCTTGCACGCGTACTTGGCGACCAAATTTGTTCTGAACTACAGTTACGCGTGCGCCATTGCTTTCTTTCTTTAAATTACGCACATGCGGCGCAGCTCTTAATTTATTGCGCAGCAACAATGTGTACAATGCGGTTCGAGATCGTTTCGTGACAGAATGTTAACGCCGGCGCATTCTGTTTGAGACGTCATTTTCAGATCACAGTCGCGCAACCAGTCAATTACAAAGAGGCCCTCGGGAACCTACAGAAGATTCGAAATATGCATCGAGACGTCGGAGACGTCGCGGGTGAACCATTAATATTCCTCGCGATCCGATGAAGACACGCTCTCTTACTATTGTACCGCCGTGTAAGGTGTCATGGTCGTCATATACGGGTTCAGACTTTTCAAGTACTTCCGTATTCAACCCCAGCTCTACATCCTCTGGTCAACAGTCGTACACGCCTGGAAGCCGTTCGCGCTTGCCGTTTGTACAAATAAGATTTCGAAGTTAAATGTCGGAATTGACTTCTCGTTGTGTGATCAGAATCACTGGGTTTGTATTCGTTATTCTTTTGCTGGACGCGGCCTTCGCCCTTGGGGGAATGATAGTGTTCGGTTTCCAAGTGCTCGAGTTCCGTAACTTTACCGAATCAGTGAGCGCGTCGAATCTCATCGCCTACTTGTTCACATTTTCTTCTTTCAATTCTGCAGTTCTAATTGATATGCGCGCAGTACATTAATCTCTTCCGTTTCTTGTTGGGAGATGTGAGACCCAGCTTTTTGCGGTTGTCTGTTCGAATTCGTTCGTGCAGTTTAAACTTTCGTCATGCAGTTTGATTACCCGACGTGGGCGGATACTTCTCGCGGAGCTGGAACTGTGTTCTTCATGTGTTTCATTGTTTTCATCATTTTGATCTTCACCAATGTTTTCATCGCAATCGTGAACAAGAGGTTTGAACTGCACATAGTCTGATTTAAATGTGACTTCGGCGGCCTGACGGCACTTCGATTCACAGTTACGAGGAGGTCTTTAGGTTAGCGAGTTCGAAATATTTTCCTATATCCAAAAATCTCTGCGCGTTTTAGAGCATGACGTGGCGGTTGGCGACCGTCCAGAAAAACGACGCAGAAAATGCAGGAGGAAGCGGACACCATCAAGGAGCACGGAACGCTGTTTCCTACGACCAACGCACTCTACGCGTCGTGAGCGGTCTTTCACATATGCCGATAAGCACTCTGTGGCGAGCTCTGCGCGCAGGATTACTCTGTCTTCGAGGCCACGGGAAGATCAGAGCTCCATCCTACAAAAAGTGACTTGGGCAGATCCCGCAGCAGCCGCGGGCCCAATGGAGCCTAAAGGGAACCGACCGGTCGACCGTACGGGGCTTCAGATGTTCTCGAAGTCCCTTCCAGATGGTGCATTCGAGCAATCCCGATCTGATATGCTGAGGCGGCTCCGGTTTAGATCTACGTCCGACCATTCAATTTCCCCACTCCGCAGTTGTGACATCCGATGGCTTCGGGCTTTAGAAAACTATTCAAGCCCTGAAGAGCTCTAATGATTATTCATCTACTCAAGCCCCACCAGCAAAAGCAGCTAATGCAGCTGCAGCTAGCGCTGGTGACGTCAATCGCCGAGGCTCTCATACTTATAACTACTTGGTCCGAGATACTTGTTTACTAGCTTTCATTGAATTCAAAGTGCCGGCTCTCAATACGCACACCTCCAGGATTGCGTTAACGTGCCTAGGCCGGCACGTGGACCCGGTGCAGTGTTTGCGAGCCCCGGTCATGAGCTCAAAGCCGCTTTATGCAAATGCCCGAAGCTCTTGCGGGTACGTTGACGTTGCACGATCGCGAGCAGAACACGTCTCACGGCTGAGCATGTTTCAGATTTGGTTTCACGTAAGTTCTCGTCACAACAAGCGCTTCTACGGCGTGGAATCGGGTCGCGGCGAAAGCTTAAGCCGCGGGCTTTTTCCGCCGGCCCCCGTTCTCGTCGACGAAAACGATGAAGGCAACCCCGTGACGCCGCAAGTCCGTCCAGCAGCTGCGAAAAGCGAAAAGGAGCTAGAGGAGAGCCCTTGGCTGGGCGAAGAGGCCCAAAAGGACCTCCTGGGGTGTCCGTGCATGCGCAACGAGGGCAGCCCTGATCAGGGCCCTGGGCACCTTCGCAAGGTGTGGAGTGTGTACGCGAGCGGACGGCCCCACCACATGCGGTTCATGTTCGATGTGCGTTGCGTTTGAACTTAAATATACTTGCAGCTGCTTATGCTCTGAGCATTAATATTCTAATGTTGACATCGGATTGTACAGGTTCTGAGCGAGGGCTCTGAAGCTTATCTAGAGGATCTCTCGCTGCGCAACCAACAGAAGAAATCGTTTTGGAGGAATTGCGCCAACTGGTTTCAGACTTACTTCTGTTCCTGTTTCAACATTAATATGCGCCCTGGGTCCGACAAGACAATCCACTTGCGATCCGTTTTCGTGCGTGCTTTATATCGATTATATAATTATGCATATGTTATGCAAACCTATAACGTACCTGCCTGCGCGTGCGCAGCGCGGAATCAACAAGCACGGGAGTTTTATAGACTTCAAGGTAGAAAGAATAGGGAGAGGCCTGCTTAAAACCGCAAGCGACCAGCCGTTTGGGGACCTTTTCCAGCTCCCTGTGAGAGGCGCGCTAACCCTCGAACTTTCAAGGCGAACCTTCCACTGGGTGCGCATGCGCTTGCACTGCTAAATTAAATGCTTCATTAATATTGTGCGTGCATGGCCTTTCCACCTATAATGATCGCCGAGTCGTGTTCTTGTCTTTCGCAGGCTTGGCTCCAGCGCACTTTCTTGGCGCCAACTCTCGACGCAGCAAGGTGCGATAATAAACGCACAAATTCATTTTATCTGATCATGATCGTTTCGATTTGTTCTTAACACGTAAATAATTACAACTTGTACAGAGAGACGTACTTCAATCAACGCAGCATGAAAGGAAGGCGAAAGGGCCTCGTCCGCGCCCGACGCGGGATCGGATACTTCGTGCGGCGCCTGACGCGCCACTACCTTGTGTCTGCTGACGAGGCGAGTCTTCTTGAACTCGAACTCGAACTCGCAACTTGAACTCGCGCTCACTTCAGCCGTTTATTCGCAGCTGGAAGCTTTCATCGCCAGGCTTGTCAAGGCCCATCGTGTCATGAAGGAGTGGAGGTTCGTTCGTGAGTCGAAGGTTCTGACAAGCTGAAGTCTTTACATGATCCTTTCGGCCAGGCTGAACGCCGTGATGGCGGCTGGTGATCTCACCTTTGAAAACGACACGTTTGGAGACGGCAACTCTGGAGCCGACGCCTGGGTAAACGCGAGCGGCTCGGGCGTCGTCGGCGATTTGGACCAGTGGGCCGTCAGCGCCGTTCTCGAGGCCGGCAAAGACGAAATCGAACTGGACGGGTACGCTGTTGATCGTGATTTCGACACACACACATATGTCTCTGGCTAAGGAATTCCAGGTTAAAAGTAAAGCTGAAGGGAAAGATTGTCGAGCTCAATGGGCTGGAAGCTGAATTGCAGGAAGAGAAAAAGCAGCTGTCAAAGATCGTGAAGAGTTTTGAACAGCAAGCCGACACAAAACTAGATGACGATGCTAAGAATCCGGGCCAGCGGCCTTCGCGACTCGACAGAGCCGAAATCGAAGAGCAAGCGGAGGTCCGCGGAAAGAGGAGCAGCATCCAGGGAATACCAGCCAAAGTGCGGCCAGTTGACACTGTTGTCTGGATTCGCATTAATGTCGAGTGATATGTACGTGGCCAGGTACTCGAAGCGAGAGACGAAGTTTTGGAGCTGCAAGTCAAGGTTCGTTGAAATTGTCCTCTGGCAATTTGCAGCTGCTCAATCAGCTGAGAAGTTATCTCGTCCATGAACGTAGATCGGGGACAAAACCGATAAGATCACCGCGCTTCGCAGCAAGCTCAAGCAACTGCACGGTTCGTCCATCTTACCCGACGCCCTTCGCTTTGACGAGGTGCGCATACGGCGCAGCAGATCTTCGCCAGTGTACTAGTACTATAGATTAATGCTTGCGACGCTTTCAACAACACCACATTCACTTATCCGTGTCTGATGCGCAGCTGTGCTACCTCGTGCGGCAAGAGGCGCTGCTCCAGTGGGAGGCGCGCGCCGGCGAGGGCATCCGGGACCTCGTCCTCGTCGGCCGGCCCCTCGAGTGGGTCCTGGGCACCCGCATCGACGCCGCCGCCCTCGCCCGCGAAACCAAGCGCATGTTCCTCGGTGATCGCCCCGCGACACGCGCCTTATATACGCCTTAAGAGTACATCGCTGACTCGCTGGTTCAGATTTCTCGCTGGAGTGCTTCGACTACGTGGACGAGACAACCGAGGCGAGAAGCTACGTGCCGCGGCCCATCGACACCCGCGAGATCCGCGGCCTCTCGCTGGTGAGCTCGAGTTGTCATAATTATAATTTCGGTCAGGTGGCCTCGCGGTCTTGGCGCTGTAAGCAAATTAAATTTTTACCGCGTGCGCAGGACCCCGTTACCCGCTTTCCTGCTATTGTCGATTTCGTTGTGAAACACTGGTGCTTCGAGGCTCGGATACTCTATAGATCGCGACTGCACACATAAACACTTTATAATTAAACTGATCGCGGATCGCGATATATTGCAGGCTGGACGTCAGGCTCTGGCAGTGGCCCCTCCTGTTCTTGGACGGCGAGTACAACCCGAGGAAGACCTCGTCCTTTCTGAGCCAGGTCGAGCTCTCCGCGCCGAGCATGGACCCCCAGCGCCGCGTGGTGTGGACGCGGGAGCGCCGTGTGACGTGGGCGTCCAACTGGCTCGAGTGGAACACGGCGACCAGCTGGCCGCCCCAGTTCGGGCCGGTCAACCTCCCCGAAGAAGTCAAGAGAGAGTTGTGCGTACTTCAAAACGTGTCAAATTTAACAACTTAGTAATAATAAGATGAACACGTTTGACGGTTTTATGATTCGATGCCGCTCTTGCAGCGGCCAGTTTGGCGAGATTTCGGGCGCGGTGGATCCTGTTGAGGTGGGCGCCGGCGCCGGAGCCGGAGCCGCCCCCGCCGCGTCCAGGGCGGGGGCCATGGGGGGGTACCTGAAGGCGATGTGCTGGGACGACCCCGTCGAGTACCTCCGCAAGATCGCCGCCTGCGGGTGCTTATTATAATCGCACTAAATAACCTCAATAGCAGGAGCGAGCTCTGATGGATTATAAATGACAGGTTCCATCTGGAGAGTATCGGTGCGAATTCTTCCAATGGCGAATCCGAAGATGCAAAGGATATCAGGCGCTTCGAAGAGCACAAGAGGGCGATCCTTTGCGAGCTGCCATGTAAGATGTTTAATTTATACATAGCACATGCATATGTAATTCTCCTTCCAGTCTTCATCTCAACTGCCCTCTCCAGACCTGCTGGCGCAGTCGAAGCACGCGGAGTTCTGCCGCCGCCTCATCAACGCCGGCTGCCTCGCCCCCACGAAAGAGGAGCTGGACGCTCTGGAGGCGATGAGCCCCTCGCCCCTGAACGTCGACCCGCCCGTCCTGCCCGCGCTCTACGTCAAGCCCTTCTGCCTGCTCTCCCGCGCCACAAAGGACCTCTACATCGCGCTGGTAATATATATAGCTTTGACTGTCGACGTCTTGGTCCGATTCGAATTAAGTGCGTGGACCGGACATGTGCAGGCGACGGCGCAGTTGGAGAACCTCCTCGACCTGCTGTACTTCGGCGCCGTCGCCAGGAACAGGCTGGACGACGCGCAGCCCGATGCGAGGGGCGCGGCGCCGCACTTCACCCTCAAGCTGCGGTTCCTCAGCCGCCTGAAGGTGTAATTCGATAAACAACAATCACAATGTTGAGTTCGGAAATGCACAAGCAATTTTAAAAAAAGTGCCAACATGTACAGCGTCAGGGGCGAAGTTAATCGGCGAAAACATCGCTGCGGCGACGAGCAGATCGGGCTATATATATAGGCTAAGCGGGGGGGAAGAGGAGGCGGCGGAGGGCGGCGGCGAGGCCGCGCGCCGCCGCGTCCGCGTCCCCGCCCTCCACGAATTCGAGGGCGCAGGGCTCCCCCTCGGCCCCGGCCCCCAGCATCGCCCTGCAGCCGGGCGCGCGTCTCAGAGCAAACGTACAAACCAAAGGAAGAGAAGGGGGGCGCACTCGTGGCTCGGGGAGAAGGCGAGGGCCTCGCGGGGCCGGAGGAGCACGGGCAGCTTCGGGAGCCGCGGCCGCAGGTTGTAGTGCGCGTACTGCCGCCCCGCCCCAACAGCATTAGAGCCAGCCTCGACAACATCGAGCTTGAAAAGAAGCGCTTATAAACTCTTAATAAAATCGAGTCAACCTCAAGAACCTCGAGCGTTTTAGGAAGTTCTTATAAGAAGCAAAGAAGCTGTTATAAGCATCTTAATAGAATCAATTAGCGGACCTTGAGCTCGTCGTCGGCCTCGTTGGAGGCGAGGTAGGCGGGGGAGAGGAAGGCCGCCAGCGCCCGCGCCTGCCCAGAGCCGCCAGCTCAGCTTAGCTCAGCTCAGCTCAGCTCAGATCAGAAGGGGCGGGGGGCGGGGGGCGGGGGCGGGGGCGGGCCTGGGACATGGCGACGCCGACCTCCATGAGCCAGCCCCGCCCGGGCGCCAGGTTCCGGTCCACCCTGCGCGTTCGCCCCGCCCCGCGGCGTCAGGCCCGGCTTCTCCAGGGCGATATGGACCTAGGCGGGGGAGGGGCCCGGGGCGCGGGGGCACGCGACAGAGACGCCGCCGCGTCTTATAGTCTTTAGCTGCACCCTTTAATGATCTAACGATCCTTACTAAGCTCCGCCCTTGGCGATCTGGACCAAGGCCCAGATCCGGGCGCGGGCGAGTGCGCGCACCAGACGGAGAAGCCGGCGCGCTCGAGGCGCTCGACGCAGCGCAGCACCAGCTCCCGGTCCTCCGCCGCGTACGACTGCCGAGGTGGGGAGGGGGTACGTGAGCGAAGGGGGGATGGAGGAGGGGGGGGGGGGCGCACCACGAAGAGGTCGTACTTCTTCCCGTCGTCCGCCTTCATCGCGCCCCTGAGCGAACGAAGTGAGGATGGGGGGAGGGGGAGGGGGTACGGGGGTATGCGGGCCGCACCGAATGCGGGTCTCGCCGCAGGCGAAGACGCCGCGGACGCTGTCCACGAGGGAGTGTACCCAGGAAGGGCCCGCGGGGGCGGAGGCCGCGGGGCCGATCGCGACGGCGGCGTCGGAGGCGGTCCCCGGGCCCGAGGCGGAGGCGGAGGACGAGGAGGGCGTGCCGGGTGGGCCGGAGGGGGCCGACGCCGCACGAGAGAGGAGCGCCGGGCTGCCGCAGGAGGTCAAGAGCGGTTCGATAAAAAGAACGGGGAGGTTCTAGATAAATCAAATAGATTGAAAAAGGCTTCAATCTCGATCCTAGCCTTTATCTCGGACCTTCATCTTTATCTCTTAGATACAAAGGACGCAGATTTAGATTAGTTAGATAGAGAACAGGGCACGGATTTGTATAACAGTTAGACAACAGTTGGAGCTCGGACCAACAGTTAGACAAAAAGGGCTCGGACCTGGCGGGGGTTCCGGAGCGGGCGAGAAGGGAGGGCGAGCCCGGGACCGGGGCCGCCAGCGCCGCCGCCTCGCGCGCCGCCTCCTGCGCGAACGGAGTGAGGATGGGGGGGGGGGAGCAAGGGACGGAAACGGTGTACCCGGGCGGCCTCGCGGCGGTGGGCGGAGCGGGAGAGGGCGATCACCTGCGGCCGCCTCAGCGGAGCAGCAGACGCGGGGGCGAGAGGCTTTGAGGTCGCCCCAGTTTTCTATGCTCTTATTATGCTACAATCTTCTTTCATCTTAGCCTGGCCTCCTCTTTCACATTTTCAAGAGCGCGGGCCCTCCCCGGACCTTCTCGAGGGCGGTGAGGAGCTTTGGGGAGAGGTCGTCCAGGTCCGCCGCTCTATATCACATTTTATCGCCCCTTTTATCTCCTTCGAGAATTTCCTCTATATACACCATTTTTACGCCCTAGTTTGAACCCGCCCATCTTATCTTCTTCGAGAACTTCCTCTATCTCTTTCTCTATCTCCGCACCTTCTCGAGGGCGGTGAGGAGCTTGGGAGAGAGGTCGTCCAGGTCCGCCGCCGGGAGCGACCTGCGGGGGGGGGGGGGGGGGGGGGCCAAGGCGGCTCGGAGGAGAGGCGAGGGGGGGGGTGGAGGGGGTACCGGAGGTGCGGCTCGTCCACGCGCAGCCGCGAGCTGCGGGTGGCGGAAGGTGAGGAATGAAAGAAGAAGGAGGGCGGGCGCGGAGGGGCGGGCGCTAGGGGGGCGGCTCTGACTCTCAGGCGCTGGCTCCAAGGCTCCGAGAGAGGGGGCGGGCGGGGAGGGGCGGGCGGACCCGGCGCGCTCGGCAGCGAGGTCGTGCCGCAGCCGCTCGAGCGCCGCCGACGCCTCCGCCGCCGCCGCCGCCGCCCCCCGCCGCTCCTCCTGCACCCACCCCGCCCCCGTCAGCTTGTTGCGAGTCTCGTTCTCAGCTCGCCGCGGCTCGCCTCGACGGCCTTGCGGAGGGCGGCGAGCTCTGCCCGCAGCGCCGCCGCCTCCGCCCCCGACTTGCGCGCGCGCTCCTGCCAGAGGGAGAAGAAGCGACGAGCGTCAGCCAAGAGTGCAGCCGAGGGGCGGCCAGAGGCCGGCCCAGGCCAGGCCTAGGCGGCCGGTAGAGGATAGAAGGGGCGGCGAGGCCTAAGCAGCCTTCCACAGCGCCGGCCGCTAGCGGCGGCGGCCAGGGCCGGAGGAGGGGCGGGGGGGCACCTCCTCGGCGCGCAGTGCCTCCTCGAGGGCCGCGATGCGCGCCGCCGCCCCCGCCGACACCTGCCGCCCGCCGTCCCCGTCAAGGGACGGAAGCGGGGAAGAGGCGCCGGGGCGGGGCGGGGCGGACGGCGGCGATCTCGGCCTCGGAGAGGCGCCGGCGGCTCAGCGACGACGCGATCGCCACCTCCGCCTGCGCACGATCACGCCCCCGGGCGCGCGTCAGACGGGGGCCGCAGGGGGTGAGACGGCAGAGCGGGTCCTAGGCTGAGCCGGGCGGGCTAAAGTCGGACCTGGAGCCTGTCGAGGTCGGCGGCGAGGCGGCGCGCCTCCTGCCGCGCCGCGTCGGCCGCCGCCTCCGCCTCGAGCCGCGCCGCCTCCGCCTCCTCCCGCCCCCGCCGCGCCCCCTCCAGCTCCGCCCTGCGCGGCACAGAGTGAGGAGCACGCGAACTTGAGAGCGGTCTAGAGCCCAAGAGCGGCGCGGTCCTAACACCCAAGCTGGGATGTGAAGTCTCACTTAGGCGGGAGGCGCACATCTCTACTATCTCTAGAGTCTCACTTTGGGCGGGCGCGCACTTCAAACGGAGGCGAGAGGAGAAGTCGGCGGCGGTGGAGAGCGCTTCCGCCGGCCCCGGGCCCGGGCCCGGGCCCGGGCTCGGCCCCCGGCCCGGGCTGGAGACGGAGAGGGCGGAGGGCGCCGGGCTCCGCGGCGCCTGCGCCTGCGCCTGCGGCTCGGGGCGCCGCTCCCGCTCGAGGGCAGCCTCTCGGTCGTCTGCGGGCGGAGGAGCGGTCGGAAGGCGGCGGGGGGCTGAATGGATAGGCGGGCCATCCGATACGATATTAGCTTAGAGCCCGCGGGCGGCGGCGGCAGGAGAGGCCGGAGCCCTAACGGATATAAAGGGCGGCAGGAAAGGGAGGATATAACCCGATCTAATCCAGAGGGTGGGGATTAGAGGGCGGCAATCCGATCTAATACAAGCGCCCGTGCGTGAGGGTGGGCGCGGGGCGCACGGTCGCGCGCGGTGGTGCGGAGGTACTCCAGGATCGCGTCGCTCGCCGCCCGCTCCTCCCCCGCCCCCGCCCCCGGCAGCTCCTGCGAACGAAGGGGGGGGGGGGGGGCGCTGGCTCGGGGGGGGGGGGGGGGGGCCGGGGGGGGGGAGGGGGGGGGTACCTTGAAGGGGTTGGCCCACGAGGGGAGCTCGGAGAGGGGGTTCGGGGTACAGGAAAAGTCCGCGAGCCGCGCCATGCGCCCTATCCCCAGCGGCAGCGACGCCAGCCGGTTGCCCTGGAGCATAGGGGATAAGAGGCCTGGAGAGCGGGATGGGGGGGCGGGGGGGGCGGGCGGGCGGGAGGGGGGTACCTGGACGGCGAGCTTGGTAAGGCCGGCAAGGCGGCCGAGGGACGCGGGGAGCGACGCGAGGCGGTTGTTCGAGAGGGATAGCGATTCGAGCCCCGCCAGTTCCCTTTTTCGAGAGCGTTGGGGGGGGGAACGGGTGGAGCGGGGGGGCGGGGCGGGGGGGGGTACCCGATCTCGTCGGGGAGGCCCTCGAGAAGATTTTCATGGAGTGATAGGTGCCGGAGGTTCTGCAGCGCCCGCAGGCCCTCCCCGGGTACGCTGTGCAGCCTTCGCAGGGGGGGCAGGGGGTGGGGGGATGATCAGGGACGAGGTGCGGAAGGGGCGAGGGGGTACGGACTTGTTCCACTCGAGGTCGAGGCGGCGGATGTTGAGGGGGCCCGCCCTCTCGATCTCCGCGGCGGGCCACTCGGTGAGGCCCGCCCAGGAGAGGTTCAGGTGACCCCGCGCCGGGTCCCACCGCTCCGCCGGCGCCGGCGGCTGCTGCGCGGGCGGGCGTGGGCGTTCGGAGCGGGCGGCGTACGTGGGGCCCGGGGCGGGTGCGCCGCGGCCTCGCGCCGGCGGCGGCTCGCTAAGGGCGCCCCGCCCCCACACAGAGTTTGCAAGCTCAAGACCGGGGCGCTTGGGGGGGCGCCCCGCGTGTGGGCGGCGCGTCAGCCCATCCCTCCCGCTTGTTAGCGAAGCGAACCTTCTTTGCGGAGGCCGGCAGTGGCGCTTGGGGAAGCGCGTGTTCGGGCGCCGACGTTCCAGCGGCTTCCGCCGCAACCTCCGCAGTATCGATCGACGGGCGCGGCGAGAGATCGTTCATGCCCTGCGGAAGCGTCGTGAGCAACGCAGCACACATCTCGCGCCGGCGGACGCTTCAGCCCCGGCCGGCGCCGACGGACCTTGCCCATGTTTGTCGGCGCGGCCCCGTGCGGGCGCGCGGCACGGCGCGTTCGCCGGGCGAGCGATCGCCGAAGTGCGTGAAGGTTGCACCGGCCCGCGCGATCAGCGAGAGTCTGCGCACCGCTCCCCGATTGGGGCCGCGGCTCGCAGGAGGCGGTCGGCTCGGCGTTACGCGCGCTGGAGACGTGCTCGACGTGCTGCCGCGCTAGAGTGGTCGGATACGCGGCGGTGCGCCTGGATCGCGCTGGCGGGCCGATCTCCGACTATTGTTCGATTTACCAGAGCCGCGTTCGGTTCCGGCCCGGGGTATTTACAAATGGCGAAGGCGAAGCAAGCACCGAAGGCGAAGCAGGCCGCGACCGCGAAGCCGGCCAAAGTACAGAAGCAGCAGAGGTGCGTCTGATTCGCTAGCTCGATCGCTCGAAGCGCTAGATGCGCGATCGCGTGGGGATCGCGAGCCGCGCTGAGGCGAGCCCCGGCTGCTTGCGCAGCAAGGGCGGGAAGAAGAAAGCTGCGCTGCTGGAGGAGCTCTCCAGCGATGAGGGCTCGGGCGACGAGCAGATGGGCGACGAGTTCGATGACGAGGCGCTCGCGCAGGCAGGCGGCAGCGGCAGCGGTGCGGGGCCCTCCCGATCGCCCGCGAACGTGCACACAGGCACCGATCGCCGATCCTGCGCTCCGCAGACGGCAGCGATGGCGCTGGCGAGAACGACGAGTTCGAGGAAGTCGACGAGGACATCAGGTTCCGCAAGACGCCAGCGTACGTTCGCCCCGCGCGGCGATGCGGCACGAATCCGGTCGTGCGCACCGCTCACGCCGCGCCCGCCTCAGGCCCAAGGGGAAGAAGGGCCAGCTGATCGGGTCGGACGACGAGGAGGACGCGGACGAGGACGAGGAGACGCCCAAGGTCATCGCGAAGGCGGTCGCCAAGTCCAACTCGAAGCGATTCTCCGACGAGAACGCCAAGTGGCTCAAGCTGAAGGTGCGGGCGCGGCCCGGCGGCCGCGCGCTCTGCCCGCGCGCCCGCGGCTGACGCGCGCGGCTCGCAGGGCCGGAAGAGCGCGGGCAGCAACGAGGAGGAAGATGACGACGAGGAGGAGGACGGCGAGGACGGGATGGAGGACGACGAGTTCGGCGGGAGCGCGGGCGAGGAGGGGAGCGACGAGGACGACGAGGACGACGAGGAGGCCGACGACGACCTGCTCCCGATCGAGCGCAAGGCCCGCAAGCTCGACGCGCAGCGCAAGCGGTGCGCGCCGCCCGCCCCTGCCTGCCCCGCCCTCTGCGCCGCAGCTGACGGGCGGGCGGGCGGGCAGGGAGGCGGAGGTAACACAGGCGGAGCTGCAGGCGGCGCAGGCGACTGGCGACCGCGGGTTCCACCTGCCCACCGCCGAAGAACTCGAGGCCGAGAGTGCGCGCGGTCCCGCGGTCCCGCGCCGCGCCCGCTGTACGTACCCCTCCGACTCACGCGTACCCCCCTTCACAGAGGAGTCCGGCGGCCTGGACATGCACTCGGTTCACGTCCGGATCCAGGAGGCGAGCGCCGCGCCTTACCCCGCGCTCCGCGCCGCGCCGCCGCTGATTCCTGTACCCCCCAGGTGACGCGGGTGCTGGCGAACTTTGGGCCGAACCACGAGGAGGGGCGCTCTCGGGGGGAGTATGTCGAATGCCTCCAGCAGGACCTCGCAACCTACTACGGGTACGGCGGCGGCCCCCCTCCCCGTCCGCGTCCGGGGTATGGGATTCGATCCGACGCGGGGCGCGCAGCTACGTTCCCTTCCTGATCGAAAAGTTCCTGCATCTCTTCCCCATCGGCGAGGTGAGCCGGGGTACAGCGTTAGTGCCGGGGATACCGCTTTGGGGGCTTTGGGGGCTTTTTTTCTTGCGCGGTCATCAGCCGTCAGCGCCCGGGCAGTTGGCCCATGGGTTGCTAGACACTCTATCTGACCGCATAAGAACGATGCACCAATAAACCAGCGGCGCTTCTCTTATCGCGCCCCTGGCATCCATGCCTCGACATTTCCCCGCCGCCCGCCACTAGCGCCGTTCGCGGTCATCAGCCGTCAGCGCCCGGGCAGTTGGCCCATGGGTTGTTAGACACTCTATCTGACCGCATAAGAACGATGCACCAATAAACCAGCGGCGCTTCTCTTATCGCGCCCCTGGCATCCATGCCTCGACATTTCCCCGCCGCCCGCCACTAGCGCCGTTCGCGGTCATCAGCCGTCAGCGCCCGGGCAGTTGGCCCATGGGTTGTTAGACACTCTATCTGACCGCATAAGAACGATGCACCAATAAACCAGCGGCGCTTCTCTTATCGCGCCCCTGGCATCCATGCCTCGACATTTCCCCGCCGCCCGCCACTAGCGCCGTTCGCGGTCATCAGCCGTCAGCGCCCGGGCAGTTGGCCCATGGGTTGCTCGACACTCTATCTGACCGCATAAGAACGATGCACCAATAAACCAGCGGCGCTTCTCTTATCGCGCCCCTGGCATCCATGCCTCGACATTTCCCCGCCGCCCGCCACTAGCGCCGTTCGCGGTCATCAGCCGTCAGCGCCCGGGCAGTTGGCCCATGGGTTGTTAGACACTCTATCTGACCGCATAAGAACGATGCACCAATAAACCAGCGGCGCTTCTCTTATCGCGCCCCTGGCATCCATGCCTCGACATTCCCCTGCTCTCGTTTCCCGGCCAATCGTCCCTCGACTCGCCCAGAGCTTAGCTCTACCGACGTGGGCAGCCGAGAGATATTAGGCCTTGGATGGATTAGCGACCACATTCTGCTATGCGTCGCTCTTGGCCGTAGAGCGCCGGAGAAGATAGCTGTGAGCTTACAACTTCGCTTTCCCTTCGTTTCTCTTTCGTGTTTCAAGGATCCGAGCGGTCATCAGCCGTCAGCGCCCGGGCAGTTGGCCCATGGGTTGTTAGACACTCTATCTGACCGCATAAGAACGATGCACCAATAAACCAGCGGCGCTTCTCTTATCGCGCCCCTGGCATCCATGCCTCTACATTCTATCCTATCCATTTTCAACGTTTTCGACCCGATTCCACGCCGTCCCAGCGCGAGTTTGACTCGCCCGCCCGCCCGCGCAGTGCGTTGAGTTCCTGGAGGCGATGGAGACGCCGCGGCCGATCACGATCCGCGCCAACACGCTCAAGGCCCGCCGCCGCGACGTCGCCCAGGCGAGAAACCCCTTCCTGCACCTCCCTCGCACCCCTCTCACGCTCGCCCTCGTCTGCAGGCGCTGACGCAGCGGGGCGTGAACCTGGAGTCGCTGGACAAGTGGTCCCCCGTCGGCCTCGTCGTCTACGACGCCCAGGTCCCCATCGGTCGGCTCAGCCCCCGCCCCCGCCCTCCCCAAACTCGTCCTCCACCTTACAGAGCGCAGGGGCGACGCCGGAGTACCTCGCGGGCCAGTACATGATCCAGTCGGCCGCCTCGTTCCTCCCCGTCATGGCCCTCGCGCCCCAGGTGCCCCCCCTAGCCCCCGAGCCCCCGGCCGCTCTCTCGGGATCGATCGAACTTTCGGGATCGATCGAACGCGCAGGAGGGCGAGCGCTGCCTGGACATGGCGGCCGCGCCCGGCGGCAAGACGACCTACATGGGTGCGCAGTTAGCCTAGCCTAGCCTCACACAGCTCAGCTGAGACTGAGACTGAGCGGCGCCGGCCGCTTGCAGCGGCGCTGATGAAGAACACGGGGACGGTCTTCGCGAACGACTTCAACCGGGACCGCTGCAAGGCGCTCTTCGCGAACTGCGCCCGCCTCGGCTGCCGCAACGTCGTCATCTCCTCCATGGACGGCCGCAAGTACTGCAAGGCGCGCCCCGCCCCTTAATCTTGTTGTGATGAAAGTGCTTAACCAGCTAGTTTAATTACTTGAGATTTCAAGGCTGCGTGAAAACCTCGCCCCTCCTCGGCTCTCCTCGGCCCTCCTGACGCCCCCTCCCGCAGGTGATGCGGGGGTTCGACCGGGTGCTTCTGGACGCGCCCTGCTCGGGCCTCGGCGTCATCTCCAAGGACCCCTCCATCAAGCTCCAGAAGGCGCGCGCGCCCCTCTCTTTGTATTATGTAACGGCGCCTTCTCCCCCTGACTCTTCTTCTGTAGGACGAGAAGGACATCGCGAAGTGCGCGCACATGCAGAAGGAGCTGATCCTCTCCGCCATCGACTGCTGCGACGCCGACTCCAAGACCGGCGGCTTCGTCGTGTCCGCCCCCGCCCCCACGCCCGCCCGCCCTTGCCCTCGCCCTCCCTAGCCTGCCCCTCGTTCGAATCTAGACGGGCCGGCTCGGCTCGCTCGCTCTGCCGCCGCCCCTCCCTCCCTCGCCTCCCTGCCCCGGATTTAGACGGGACCCGTACCCCGCCGTCGCGCCCTTCGCTTCCGCGGCTCACGCCGCCGCCGTCGCCTTGGCCCCGCAGCTACTCGACGTGCTCGGTCTCGGTGGAGGAGAACGAGGCCGTCGTCGACTACGCCCTCAAGAAGCGCGCCGTCCGCGTGCGCACCGTACCCCTCCCCTCCTCCTACCCCTTCTCGCCTGACGGCGGCGGGCGGGGGCAGGTGGTGCCGTGCGGCCTGGAGTTCGGGCGGCCGGGATTCACCCGCTACCAGCAGCTCCACTTCCACCCCAGGTCCGCATGCGAGAACGCCCCGGGCTGCGTCTCGGCTAGAACGAACGTTCCGCGGCAGCCTGAAGGAGACGCGGCGCTTCTACCCGCACTCGCACAACATGGACGGCTTCTTCGTCGCTAAGCTCCAGAAGCTCTCCAACAAGGTCCCTCCCTCTCTTATGTGTATCCTTTTTGTATTATGCGGGCTTTTGCTCACGTGAGGAGAGCAGATCCCGACGTCGGAGAAGCGGGAGAAGAAGGAAAAGGCGGACAAGCCGGCGGGGAACGACGCCGAGGGTCCGCCCCGCCCCGCCCCGCCCCGCCCCGCCCGGCGAGCCAGCTGAACGTTCGCCCCCGCCTTCTCCAAACAGACGGCGAGGCGGGGAAGAAGAAGAAGTCGAAGCCGGGCAAGCGCGACCGCTCCATGATGGTAAGAACCGCTCTCGAGATTCGAATACATTAAAAGAGATATCTAATGGCATGCTCGCAGGCCGGGATGCCATCTGCGGCGGGGGCGGGGGCGGGGCGGGCGTCCCGGCCGTCGGCGGAGTCCGGGGGCGCCCGGGCCTCCACTTCGGGGGCGTCCGGGGACGAGGCGGAGGAGGCGGGGGCGGCCCCGCCCCCCAAGAAGAAGCTCAAGGGCGGCGAGGCGAAGGCGCCGCCGGCGCCGGCGCCGGCGAACGGGAAGGCAAAGGGCGGCAAGGACAAGGCCGGCGAGGCGAGGAGGTCCTCCGAAGGCTCTGCGGCCAGCGGCGGCGGCGGCGGCGGCGGCGGCAAGGGCGGGAAGGGCAAGGGCAAGGGCGGCGGCGGCGCGCCGGCGGCGAAGGCCAAGGGCGGCAAGCCCGACGGCGCAAGTCGCGGCAAGGGCGCCAAGGGCCGCAAGTCCTAGCCGCGCCGCGCGGTGCCTTGGCAAGTCCATAGAGTCGCTTGTAGATGTTCTGAGTTTCCTATAGGTAGATGTCGAGGAGAATATACCTGACTAGTTCTGTTGTGCTCGTTGCCAAGCTGAAGTGAATGCGCATGGCGGGCATTGCACGCGGAGCTCCCGCGGCAGAGTCCCGCCCGGTCCGATCCTGGATTCCTGGTCCCGAGTCCCAGCGCTCAGCGGCTGAATCGGCAGGCCCCCCTAGGCCTGAGTTAATTGGCAGGCAAGGGGGGGGGGGGGGGGGGGGGGTTCGGCCGATCGCGATTCGCGAGATCGGAGATCCGTGTTCCAGTCACGAATCCAGTGTTCTCGCGAATTCGAATCGCCGCCCGATTCGCCGGCGATCGCGATCGAGATCTGAGCGCGGATCTCCCGGATCTCCGGATCCTCGCCGATTCATCGGGCTCGCGATCGAATATCCTGATCAATTGCAAATGCAATCCGATGATCGATCCGATGAGCCGCGGCCCGCGCCGGGCCCGCCGGGGGCGCCGGCCCGGGCGCGGCCGGCCCGCGGCGGCGCGGCCGCGGCGCCCGCGCCGCGGCCGCGTATACGTATACGTACGTACGTACCGTAGTACCGTATACTAGCAGTAGTATTAATATTACCGTGGTACGTATACGCCGTGACGGGACGAGTCCGTAGGACTCCGTACGACTCGGCGAGTACCGTTACTACCGTCACGGGCCTCACGGCGTAGGGCCGTAGGCTACAGTCTATTGCGGCCCAAAATTTGCGGGTCCATCATGGCATCATGGCATTGCAGGATCGCCTGGATCGGTCTATTGCGGGATCGGATCGGTAGCAGTGTAGCGCGTGTACGTATACGCGATTTTGAGGTGAAACCCTTAAGGGCAGTGGGGAGCACTTGGCCGGGGCGACGTAGTAGGCGTGCCCGCGGAAGCGGGCGGTGTCTCCTCCAGCCGTCCCGGAGAGCGCGCATGCGCAGCGCGCTGACACGGACCGTGGCCTGCAGCTGGTCGGTTCCCCATTCGGACTGAGCTCGAGATGGCATTCGAATTCGTCGCAAATTCGCGATCGAACCATGGCCACTTGCCATTGGCCTCGAAGTCCTCGCGTCTAATCGCAATCATCGCGTATGCATGTATGCTAACGCATACGTGTACTTGGCACACATACATCGCATATGCAGGTGCGACATATATAGGAGCATATGCATACATATGCATACGCATAACCTAGTAATTATATAAGGGCCAGAGCGATTGCCGCCGCGGCGCTGGGCCAGACTTTAATTTGCCAAGTTGATCATGATCATGAGACTGCGCGGGCGCGCAGCGGACTATGCATATGGCACCACAAACCTCGTAATCCCTGCAGCTGGTCCTCCAATGCCCTCGGTTTCCGGCCACGGGCCCCTGCAGCTCGCTACTGTACAGGCTGGGAGCGTCATCACCTGCTCATACTCATTATCGTACTCGCGTGACGACACGATTCTCCTTGCCCTCGTGCGAGCATCCGAGCCAGAAGGCAGCTCCCTGTTAAACGTGCGAGTGCAATCAAGCTTCAAATCCATTGTGGGCTTTCGGTTTAGGCTGTCTGACAGGGCTTCCAAGTCTTAAGCTTGGACGATGGCCTCAGTCAAGGGAGCGTGTCGATTCGACTGCTGCCCACAGCCACCCCTGGCCAATATGAATGCCGCCTGCTCGTAGATGGCGGTTGCTGGTTCTCGGCCTGCTACACCCTTATAGGCCGAAGCAGTTCATTTATTGTTCTGGGTGCGCACTGAAGTGCGCACTTGAGGGCTATGGTCAAGCTTACACGGCATTACATGTACAACCCTTAGAGCCAAGATTTTCCGTGTCTGGCCCGAAAGCGGCAGTCGCTGGCAACAATGTTGCATGCAACTGGACGGGGCCAGGCTATACCGATTCTGATTATATCGCAGTATTCTACACATCCGAGGAGTTGGAGAGTGATGCTTTCGTGTCAGAAAATAGTTTTAAAGTAAGTTCATCATTGGGGACCGCACTTCTTTTTGTGGCTTCAAATGCCCAGCCTGGAAATGTGGAATGCAGGTTTATTTTTTAATGGCCTTCCCGTTTTTTTGAATGGCCTCCAATATCTAGATCGGGCCTCCTATATCTAGATCTGACGACTCTTCTGCTCAGATATCTCCGAGTAAGCACATCTCTATTTCTGTTCGACACGTACCAAACGATGAACCGGAGCGATCCTTTCTATCTGTCTGGTATGCGCATTGCACCATAATGAATACTTGACGATCCACGTTATAATTACACATGTACACGGCGTGGCAGAGCCCTCGATGTCGGTTAATCTCTCTGTCGACGCTGCTACTCGCCGCGTGTTCTGCGAGTGGAAAATGGAAGGTCCGATTCCTGCACATATGCATTTTATTATAAAGCTAACGACATGTCTCAGGAATTCCTGCAGAATCAGACTGGATCGGGCTCTGCAAAAAACCAGCAGCACAGCTGGACTGTCTCAGGCAGACTCAAGCAGTTGCTCAGGGAGCAGGCTCAGTCGTTTGGAGCTTCCCGAGCGCGTCTGGAGCATATGTGTGCCTCTTCAAGGCCTTGAGAAGATACTCCTCAAGCAACGCATCGCTTGAGATCTCCGACTTAGGTCTTCCGTGTCGCGATCGCAACCTCCCGGATGCCGGCGCCTGCAGCTGACTTCGGAATCAGATGCCACTGCGACTCCTACCGTCTCGACCCCGTTCAGCGCTGCAACGGCCGGGGATGTAATTAACTGCACATATACGAGCCCCAACGTGGATGAAGAAAATGACTTTATCGCACTATACGCATTGGAAGGCAACAGTCAGCGCACTGATTACGTGGTCTCCTCGGGCTATGGTATACAAGTTGGTGGTGGGACGTTCATGTTTAAAATTCCTGCTCGCACGCCCGCCGGGCCCTATGTATGCCGGTACATGACGTGGTCTCTCTGGCCGTGGTCGCACACTGCAAGAGCCGAGAGCTCCGTTATCAACATAAAAGGTGCAATCGAGCGCGGCAATCGATCAAAAGTCGGCTGCGACTGGATATAACGGAGCCCGCGCAGATCTCGATCCGCAGTTTTCCGCGGCCTTCGAAATCCGAAAACGCCCTCTGCGCGCGGGCGGGTCCGTCGAATGTCAGTGGGCGATAAGCGTTGGCCTGGAAGAAGACGAAACCTTTGTCAAGAGTTTCGTCGGCGTTTTCCGGAATGAGCTGGATGTTTCTGACTGGTCGGACGCGGCGAGCTACGCTCCTTTCACAGCGGATGACATAGGACTCGCCAGGGGATCGAAAACAATTCATATTCCCGCCACAGCAGATCCCGGCGTATACAATTGCCGTTTGGTATTTCGAAGAGCGAAATGGGTTTTCTTTTGGTCGTACTTGACGAAAGCCAAGTCGGCTTCGTTCGAAGTGATTGGTACGAGACCGTCAAAAGCTGATTTATAATTATCCATAGCAGAATGCATTCAATCTCTCCCTGCAGCTGCATGGTCCATCTTGAGCAACGTCCCCGCGGGGAGCTCAATCGCTGCAGGCGGGAACGTCTCGTGCTCATGGGAATCGGCGTCTTCTCCAGATTCATCAGTGAAGCTAGCTCTGGTATCACAAGAATCGGATATTGATGGCTGGCCCAAATCTTTCCAAACAGCACGTCCTTTGCTGACAGCTTCAGGGTCTTACAACCTGACTGTAAGCAATGCCACTGTTCGGGGTCTATATCGGTACGATGCTTCGAATTCGTCGCATACGTTTCATTATATAACTGATGCCGAGAAGCTTTGATATTTTCTAATTCGGTATTCCAGATGCCTGATTTACAGGCAAACCCGTGAAGAGTCTGTGATCATGCCTCTAGCATCCAGCGCTCTGTTTGAAGTCACCTGTGCGCGCCCCCGTCATATATACTCGGCTATAGCTGATGTTTCAACTGATCTACACAACTTCGCAGCTGCATATGAACAGAGTGTTTTTGTTTCCAGAAGCAATTTTGTGAAGGAAGAGCCCATCTCGTGCTCTTGGCGGTGGTCATCGGGCAGCGGTCCATACGACTTTATCGGACTTTATCTATTTTCCGGCGATTGGGAGTTGATTTCATGGAATAAAGATCTGCCCCTGGGGGCTGTGAACGGTGAATTACAATTATAACGTGAAGCTTAAGCTTTAGCCTATACTACTAACCTGCGCCTTCATTTGTACAGGAACCGCGACTTTCAGAGTACGCCGTGTGGCCCAAGCTGGACTGTATACGTGCCGATATATGGATGGCTCTGTTTCGTTTACAGGGCCTCTTATGATTGCAAGTAGCAGAATATTTACTGTGTCCGGTGCGCATTAATTCTAGCACTCAGAACTCTATACTTCCGTGAGTATATATAAAAATATATCTATTGATGTTCTGCTCAGATCCTGGAATTTTGGTTTCAGTTGCGGCATCGGTTTTTGTTCGAGGCGATCCTGTTGTTTGCTCTTGGCAGAATTTGGAGGGCTCAGGGTCTAGCTATACAAATGCGCTCGTGAGCGATTTCATAGGTCTGCTGCGGATCGGTAACCGCTGGACCGAGTTTCGAGTGCCATTGGACTCGGGAAGTTTTTCTGGAAATGCAAGCTTATCTACTAATCAAGCCGTTCGTGGAGGGGGAGAATACGCTTGCGTCTACGCTATTGACAATCTCGAGAATACTGTCCTTGCTATCTCCTCCACTTTCTGGATCGAAGGCAAGTCCAGAGCTTCTGAGGTTTCATAATTCTACATATTGTTATATATATTGCTGATCGGGACATGGAATGCCAGAGCTGCCAGAAGCGACGCCCCCTTACGCTGTCATCGCATCGCAAATCGAGGCATCGCTCTACGCCTTGATTTCGAATCAAGTTTACAATCATACCTTCCTGCGTGAAGGCCAACGAGTGAAGGTAGGCTGTCAAGGGTATGAGCTTCGCATCGTGGATATCACTAGCATCGGAACAACCACAGTGGCTGTATTTTTGAATGCTACCAACAAGCACGCAATCCTTGCGTACAAGGGCACATCAAGTGCTCAGGACATCTTCGCAGATTTAAGTATAGTTCAGATACCTTGCTTCTTTGATCCGGATTACATGTACAATTTCGCACTGTCGAATCGAACTTTCGGTCGACCCTGCGGAAAGGTGCACTCGGGCTTCTTCGAGTACTACGCCGGGTGGGTGTTTCTATCTTGACCGCGTTCTCTTCATCAGAAATATTAATTGATTTGGTCATGATCACCGCGTGCGTGCATTCTCCAGCGGACTTCAAAGACAAAAAGTCTTCGACTTCTTATGTCATCTTCCCCAGGGCTATAATTTAACTGTGACCGGTACACCCAGTTTGCTTGTTCCAATATATATATTGCACGGAAACAAATTTGAGGCCATTCCTAACATAAATATTCAAGGTCATTCTCTTGGCGGAGCTCTTGCAACCTTGGCAGCCTTGGACATTGCAACTCATCCGGCATGTTATAATCTTCGCACTTCCATTTCAGTCGTCACTTTTGGAGCTGCCAAGGTGGGGGATGAGCAGTTCGCGCACCTGTACAGAAGTGCGTCGATTACCACGTCGCGATTCGTTCACGTCTCAGCCGACTACCAAGTCGTGGACACAGTGCCTACCCTGTTGAATGGCGATCTCTATGTTCACGTTGCGCCAGCATATTATCTCCCTTGTGAGAGCGACTTCGATCCTGTGACAAGGTGTAGACTAAGCCGTGGTGGTTTGAGCATTTCAGGGTTCTTGAATGACCTCACATCTCTCGTTGCTGGAGACGAAACGTCCTTGGAACTTCATGCTATGAACGGCTATCAAAACCAAATAAACTTGCTTGTCAATCGAAAACATGCAGATGAGCTACGAATGTGCAACTCTCTTTTGCCAATGCAGCAATCCAGACAAGACCCGAATCTTCAAAGTGCGTTTTTGGCAGTGATCCAATTGAAATCGATATTTTTTCAAAGCGCTTCCAGTTCCATCGATGTACCTTAGCACGGACAACGTGCTGATCGAGACCAAGGAAACCTTCAAACAAGTTATCGTGGAGAATGATGGCACATTGCCGTTGTATTTCGAGCTCAAGCTGACGGCTGCTCAAAATTCTTCAGCCTTGGCTCTAGCTGCTTCAAATCTGCTTGCGATGCGCCGAAACTTTACGATGTGTGCCCGAGTAATCAATCGCGAGCGTTGTGAGCTTACCCCTGGAGCTTTAATAATGGTGTCCTTCTTTCTTCTAAACACAACGCTGGACACCCTCGCCGCAAACATAACGCTGTCGCTGGTCGCGTTTGGATCCGCCGAGTCGCAGTATAGCATTCAATCCCACAACATATCACTTCAAATCTCAGTGAAAGGTGCATACGCGACAAGTGCATTTGCGCCATCATAATTTACTTAATCAAAAGCCCTGAGTACATGCGGTCTGCAGGGCGACCGAAAACATGGTCAGCTCCTATGATTACTGCGAGGACATCGACGGGACCAACTGCTCCAAACATCGCTGGGGACTCTCTTGTCGGCGCTGTCATCCTGGATATACCATTCGCAAACTGGTCGACGCATCTGGAGCTTCGCTTAATCTGGAGCCTTGCACGGGCGGCTGGTGTAAACTCTGACCGCATCCGCGTGCTCGTGGTTCGACGGGGTCCCACCATCATCGAGTTCGAGATCCAAAACCGCGCCCCGGCTCCAGGAGTTCCATCAGCAGCCACCGCTGCACGCAATTTGAAGTCCAAATTGCAGTCAGGCTTTCTTGATCTTGGTCCAGATCTTCCTGTGCTCGCAGGAGCCTTCGAAGGTAATCCCGCTTCTATTGACCACTTCAATTGACCGCTTCTTCGACTGGCATGTTGATTGCTTTGTGCGCACAGAATCCGTGCCAAAGCCCAGCCTTACACCAGGCGACGTATCGGTAGCCGAGTCACTATCACCGGCATCCCCAGCGAATCGGCACCCTGTGCCTGTGGGAATAATTGCTACCGCGGTTTGCGGCTTCGTGGCTGCTGCTGCTGTTGTTACAGCAGCGGCGCTTTGTGCGAAAAAGCGGCGGAGGCTGGGACCGGCCTCAACAGAAATGCAAGCAATTTTCCACGAACTCGCCGAAGTTTCCGGATAAGTTTCGAGGCCTCGCGATCGGCTACGCGGTCCGGCCGATCGCGAGAGCCGCTGGAAACAGCGGCGCGTGGGGAGGGGGGGTAATCCCCTCCCTGCCTGGCCAGACCTATCCGAACAATTTGGTTTTCGAGGCTTGGCTATAGCTATTCGAAATCGTTTCTCTTCATTCTCGGCTTACAAATTTGGTCATCTTTTTTACGCTGGATTATACATGCCTTAGCGCGAGATCGGGGGGGGCCTATGCATGCATGGGAACATGGGTTCGCGGGGGATGGGGGGCGGGGGATGGGGGGAAGGGGGCGGGAGGAGGAAGAGGGGAGGGGGGGGGGCGGAAGGGGGGGAGGGGGGGCGGGGAGGAGGAGGGGCGGGGTGGGGGTGGGGGGTGGGGGGTGGGGGGTGGGGGTGTGGGTGGGGGGTGAGGGGGGGGCGAGGGGGGCGCGTGTGCCACGGTGGAGGGATGGTTGCGGGCTTGCACTTGCGTGTGTCGTGCGGGTTTCTGCCGCTGAGCGAAAATGCCGAGTCTCCGTCAACAGCCCTCTCCGGCGCCTGCCGCAGTGCTCTATCCTGCTTTTCTCAAACCCCCCTCCCCGCTGCTTTGCACGAAAAAGTCTCGAGAGGTCCTCTTCAGCAGACGAGATCCCTAGTGGTGCCGGCGGGCGGGGAGGGAGGCACGCGCGGCGCGGTGCGGCGGCTGCTGCTGCTTGCCCGGCGGCGAGTGGCCCAGCGCGCCGTCCGAGTGCCGCGGCGCCGCCGGCTGGGCCGGCGAGGCCGGCACCGACGCGGCCACCGCCGCCACCGCCGCGACGGGGTGCGGCGGGCCCGCCGGCGCCGAGAACGGCCGCTCCACGAGCCCCGGCGACACCTGCGCCGCGCCGGGCGCGCCCTCAGAAACCGAAAAGGGCCCCGCGGGAATTCGAACCTGAGCGACGGCCTCGACGCCCCCGTACAGCGTGGCGACGTAGGGCACCTCGGCTCGGACCAGCGCGTTCGCCAGCGCCACCGTGGCCTGCGGGGGTACGCATTAAGGAAAAGGGGGGTACAGGGGTAGAAGATGGGCATGGGGGTACGGGGCCTGCGAGCGCACCTCCCAGGAGCCGCCGAGGACGACGACGGGGTTCGCCTCCCCCGCGACCGCCACCACGTCCGACTGCAAAAAAGAAAGGGCTCGAAAAAGAGAAGGGGGGGGGGGCGAAAGGGGGGTACCAGGTCGACATAGTCGCCGCGCTCGGCGGCGGCGGCGGCGCCGGGGAGCCTGCGAGGGCGCGCCAGCCTCAGCCAAGTTCCTAAAGGCCTAAAGGGCGGGGCGGGCGGGGGCGGGCCGGAGGGTGGAGAAGGAGGCGAGGCGGGCGGCGCGGGCGTCGGCCTCGTGGCGCCCGTCCACGACGAGCGCCGCCGCCCGCAGCTCCTCCAGCTCCCCCGCCCCGATCCCTGCCCGCCCAGGCATCAAGGCGATTAAAGGAGGCTCGGGGCGTGGGGGGCGTGGGGCGCGCACGGGGGGCGAGCTCGGTGCGTGCGCCGGGGGCGGCGGGGCCGTAGGGGCTGGCCCCGGCGGCCGGGGCGGGCTCGCGGGGGAGGCGCTGGAGGCCCCGATGGCCGCCCCGCCCGCGGCGGCGTCGCCTCCTGCGCGGAAACATTATCAAAAGAGAGGTAGGTAGAAGAAGGGGAGGGCTCGAGCTCGCACGCACCCCGGGGGTGGCGGGGGTCAGGGGGGCGCCGTGGGGCGGCGGGGGCGGCCCCGGGGCGACGGGGGCGTCGAGGACGGTGCGGGGAGTGCGGGCGAGGGCGGCGAGGGCGGCGGCGGAGACGCGGTGCACGTCGACGTCCGGCAGGTTCGAGAAGAACGAGACGCACCTGCGGCGGGGCGGGGCGGGGCGGGGCGGGGCGGGGCGGGGCGGGCGTGAGCCCGAGCCAGGGCGGGGCCGCTCTAGAGCGGGAGGGGGAAGTTTCAAGCTTTCGGCGCACGCGTTGAAGTCGAGGTCGCGGAGCTGGCCCTCGAGCTCGCGGAGGAGCGCGCAGGCGACGAAGAGCGGCAGCGACGCGTGCCCCACCAGCAGCGTGTCCCACAAGTGCAGCACTGCCGAGAGGAGGTTGTTAACAGGGGGGCGGGAGGGGCGGGGTGGGGTAGGGCGTGCCTTTCTCGAGGGGGAGGAGGTGCGCGAAGGCCGTCAGGAACCTGAGAGGGGATGATATATATGGGGTAGGGGTACGATGGAGGACGAGAGAGGGCGGACCAGGGTACGGCGTAGAGCTCGGGGGCGAATCCGATCGAGTGGAGGTGCCACGCGAGCTTCGGCTCGTGGAACGCCAGCAGCTGGCTGCGAGGGGAGGGGGAAGAGTTCGGAGGGGGTACGCGTCTGGAAATAGGGGGGTGCCTGAATTTGCGGAAGACGGCCTGGAGCGCCGCGACGTTGTCGGCCGCGAAGACGCTCGAGAGCTGCCTCCGGACGAGCGCCTGGGGGGTACGCGATTCAGGAAGGCTCCTGGGGGGGACGAAGCGGGAAGACGGGGGTACCTGGAGGCAGGCGAGGGCACGGCGGGGGTGCGTGAAGTTGAGGATGACGAAGGGGGCCGCCAGGGAATCGATGCCCTGCCATCCGGGCTCGGCGGGGGTACGAGCGCGTTGGAATGGGTGAGAGGGGGGTACAGCACCTGCCAGTACACGAGGTGGGGATTGAGGGCGACCCAACGCTTGAGCACCCAGCGGAGCTTGGCGTGGCCTGAGGGGGTACAGGGGTCGGAACGGCGGCAGCATGGGGGAGTGGGGGTAGCGCACCCTCAGGGGATGCGAGGAGGGGGTGGTACTGGTGGCAGCGGGGAATATCGACAGCGATCTGGGGGAGAGGGGCAAATTGGTCGGGTACGACGTTACTCGACGAGGCGCGGGGGTACCTGGTTGTCGGCGGGCGTATCGAAGTCGTCGTCGTCCTCGTCGTCGTACCCCATGCCGCCCTCACCCTCCGACGGATCGTACTCAGCCCCCGACTGCGCCGAGAATGCGTCCCCGTGGGAATTCATGTACCCCCCGGGCCAGCGAACGCACCAGGAGGAGGGCGTGGTCGGGAGAGAGGGGGTGGGCTCCCAGGAGCACGGCCCATACCTCCGCCCTGACAAGCGGGGGTACGTCGACCTGCAGGGGTACGTGAGATTCGGAACGGAAGGAGACGGGGTACGGCGCGCCTTGGCCTCGCGGACGATGTCGGAGTGGGTGGAGGGGTACGCGGCGAGGAGCCGCCGGAACGTCGCGACACGGGCCGCCTGGGAGAGAGGGTAAGAATCTCGGCCGGGGTGCAGCGAAAGAGCAACGGAAGGGGGTACGGGCGCGCCTGGTAGACGGCGTCGAGCTCGCGCTCCTCCAAAGGGGCGGAGAGGGCGCGCTGCTGGGCCCAGGTCGCGCGGGTCCACGAGGAGGAGGGGGCCGGGCTGGGCGGCGAGGCCGGGCGCCGCCCCGCTGCCGTCGGGCTGTCGGGCGACACGGCGAGGAGCCGCCGAGCGGCCGCAGTGGACGCGGCGGCGGCGGCGGTGGCGGCCGGGGTACGGAGGAGGGAGGGGGCGAGGGAATCTAGGGGGAGTCGAGGATGGGGGGTAGGCTCTGCAGCTTGGCGATGTGCGCCGAGGAGGAGGCGGCCTTTGGGTCGCCCAGGAGGGCGGCCAGCGGCGCCAGGCTCACCACCGCCACCTGTACCCCTAGAGATTCAGAGGGAGAAGGGGTGGGACCGAAGGGGAAGGGGGCACGCGCCTCGGGCTCTCGCCGGTGCCAGGGGCCCCCTGAGGGCGGTCGGCGCGGGGCCGCGGCGGCGGGGCCCGCGCCGCGCCGCGCCGCTGACCGACTCGCCGCCGCCCTCTTCGTCGGAATCGCTGGGGTCGACGCTGCGGTAGAGCCGAGGGTACGGAGAAGGCCCCAGGTCGGGCCCGGGCCCGGGCCCAGGGCCGGGCTCCTCCAGGGCGACCAGCTCGCGGTCGGGTCGCCGCCGGCGGTGAGCCAGAGCTCGAACTGGTCGGCGAGGGGCAGGGCGAGCAGCTCGTCCCGCGTCATGGGCGAGACGGCGCCGCCGCTCCGGTTAAAGAGGTGCGGCAGCTGCCCGCGCACCGCCGCCGGCACGCCGCCCGCCGGCGTCGGCGGCGACCCGCGCGGCTGCGGCCCGAGGGCGGCGGCGTGCCGAAGACCGAGGCTGAGGAGCGCCTGGCGGGGGCGCTGGCGCTGTTGCTGTTGTCGCCGTCGCTGGCGCGGGGCGGGCGGCCGGCGCGCGGGGCGGAGGGCGGCGCCGAGGCCGGCCCGCTGCGCTGCAGCTCGGTCCACCACTCCTTCACCTGGAGCGACGCCGACTTGAGGCGGGGCCGCCGCACCCAGACCCCCGTGGGGCGCGCCCCGTCCGCCCCCGCCCCCTCCTCATCGCTCCCGTCGCCGCCGCCGCCGCCGCCGCCGGCCACGAGCGACCGCGTGCTGACGGAGGAGATGGGTGCCGCAGCGCGGGGAGCCTCCGGTGCTGACGGGCGCCCAGCCGCTGCCGCCGGCCGCGGCGGCCCGCCTTAGGTACGGCTGCTGAAGCAGGTCCCGCGGGTCGGGGCGGAGGACGGGGTCCGGCGTGAGGCACTCCTCCAGGAACGCCCGGAACTCGCAGGCCGCGGGGCTCTGCCCGGGCAGCAGCCCCCGGATCCACGCCGCGACCTGCCGGACCTGAGCAGGAGCGGGGGGGAAGGGGATGGAGTCCGCCGGGGTACAGACGGATCTGACCTTGGCCTTGGAGTGTTGGGCCCAGACCTCCCGCCGGCCGCCGGGGCAGCGCCGCCCGGGGCGGGGGCGATCGGGGAGGGTACGGCGGAGCCCGAGTCGTCGAGCCTCAGCGCCCTGCGGCGCGGCGCGCGGGCGTCAACGAGAGGGCCCGGGCAGGGGGGGTGGGGGCATGGAGGGGTACGGGCGCACGCGAGTCCGCCGGAGGCCTCGGAGGCGGAATCGTCCCCGGGTACAGAGACGCGCTCGCGGAGGGCGCGGAAGACGGCGGCGGGGTACCGTCCCCTCCCGCGGTCCAGGGGTTCTCCCCCAGGTAGATCTCCACGAGGATGGTGCCCAGGGCCCACACGTCGCTCTGCGCGGCGCGCGGCGGGTCAGGAAGGCGGGAGGGCGGGGCGGGCGGGGCGGGCGGGGCGGGCCTTCGATCCGTGCGGGCCGGAGTGCGAGGCGGGGCCCGAGGCCACTACTTCGGGTGCCATGTACTCGGGCCGGCTGCGTGCGGGCGGAACGGGCGGCGTCGGCCTCCGCCCAGCGCCCGGCGGCCCAAGCCGCGCGGATCGAATTCGAAGCGGGCGCACGCGATAGGCGAGTCGAGGAAGTGCCCGTGCGCGGTGATGTGGGAGAGCCCGTAGTCGCGTAGCTTGACGTTGCCCTGCGGCGCCGCTCGGCAGGCGCGGCGGCGGCGGCGGCTGGCGGCCGCGGCGCGCACGGCGTGGTCGAACGCGATGTTGTCGGGCGAGAGGGTCCCGTGGACGACGCCGTGCTCGCTGAGGAATGCGAGCGCACGGACGATCTGCAGGCACGCGTTCAACACCGCGTCGCTCGACTCGATCAGCTCTCTGCGTGCGCGGGAAGCTCAGGGGCCGGGAGCCGAGCGAGCGAGCGCCGCGCGGCCCACCGCTGCGACCTCCAGCGCGACATGCGGTCCCGAAGTGTCGTGTGATAGTGCTCCGACACGACGTGCACGCAGCCTGCGCGGCGGCGCGTTGTCAGTGCGGCGACGAGCTGGCATGGTGCGGCGCTCGCCTCGCCGGCCCCTCCGCGCCGCGATGTACTGGCATAGGTTCTCGTGGAGCTTCGACAGCGAGCGGAGCTTCTGAAACCTGCGCGGCGGGATGTGCCTTCGACGGGACGCCCGCACGCGAACGCGCGCGTGCACCTGCCCAGGATCTTCGGGATGAAGCTCTGGCCCTTGGGGGAGAGCCGCCGGATCGCTATCAGCGGCGGCTCCGCCATCCTTCGAATTCAACCCCCTCGGCGGAGTCGAACCCGAGATCCGGCCGAAGATCTCACAGTTCCAGCTAAAGAACGACAGTCTATATCTAGATGTAGATCACTAGATCAAATCTGAATCGTAGCTCGAAACGGCGCGATGAATCGCCTGTGGATTCGATAAAATCATTGATAATGTTGATGAACTCCGCAGCCGTGACGGGTACAGTGAGAACGGGGCTCGGACCGCCGCGCGCGCAGCGCTTTAGGCCCTAGGGGCCCCCGGGCCGATCGAAGTTAGGGCTAGCTTGCGGCTTGCCTACTAGTAGCTGTTGCAGCCTGCAGCTGTACATGTTGCAGCGCCGCGCCGGCGCTGTTGGTCTGCTGCTGCGGCAAAGCCTCTCGTGCTCCTCCACTGGGCCTCCAGGGCCATCGCGCATACGCCCCGGCCCTAGCTATAGGCCTAGGCTGGCCGCGCCGGCGCCTGTCCTTGCAGCGTTACGTATCTGCAGCTGGCTGCGCCATCATGATCAGCTGCAGCTAGCGCTGCAGCCAGCCATCGCTAGCGCTGGGCGCGGTGCGCATGCGCAACTCTACATTGTACAACAGCCCAGATCTAGAGCCGCTGAGCCGCAGCCGATGAGCCGTGAGCTCAGTTCAAGCGCAAGCGCGCGTGCGCGCGCAGCTGCAGCGCTCTAGCCGCTGAGCCCATCCCCGGCCTTCGCACCCCGCCGGGCCGCGCGGGCGGCGGCGCGCTGCGCAGCCTGCAGCTGGGAGCCACATGAATGGCCATGGCCAGTTCGCAAGATCAGCAGCCGCGCTGCGGGCCTTCGTGCCGGACTTGGTCGCGCGGAATGTGGGGCAGCTGGCCGCGTCGGGCGCCGAGCCGCTCGCGCTGCCCTTCGATGGCGTCGTGGTCGTGGTCGACATCTCGGGTCCGTGGCCCTCGCCCACGCGCTCCAGGTGCAGGAGCGCGGGGCCGCGGTCGGGTTCGACCCCGCCGCCTCCGCGTGCGGGCCGACGAGCTCTCCACCCGAATGAACGTGCGCGCGCGCCTCCGCTCGAAACCCGATGGACATGACCGCCCTAAACGCGATCGTACTCACTCATGCGATATCGGTCAGGCTGTCTTCCGCCGCGTGCTTGAGACCGCCAGGCTCTACCAGGCCGACGCTCTTCGGTGCGTGCGCCGATCCGGATCTCCGCACGCGCCTCGGATCCGGCGCCGCGCTGACACACGCGCGCGCAGATTCCTGGGCGACGCCGTCCTCTTCATGCTGTACGCCGACCGGGCCGGCGGGATGGCCGCCGCGGCGCTCGCCGCCGCGGACATGGCGGCCGACGTCCTCGCGGCACAGGCGAGCGGCCAGCGCGCGCCCTCCCGCCCGCGCCGCCGCCGCTCCGTGCTAAAGAGCGCCTCCGCCCCCCGGCCCCCGCGCAGGTGGATCCGGTTCTGAGGCGCGCGCATGTTTTTCCCTCTCTGCGTCTGCGTCTGCGTGCCCCTGGCCTAGTCCGGCCTGGCGCTCACGCGGATGCCGGATCGGAGCGCAGGCTGCACTGCGCGATCACCGCGGGCGACTACTTCGCGCTCAAGCTGGGCGGGCACGCCGGCCGCTTCGAGGTCGCCGTCGTCGGCCGCTCCCTCGCCGACCTCGAGGCCGGTCCGCGTGCTCTGCGCGCCACGCCCGCCCGGCCCGAGCCGGGCCCCGTCGTGCGCGTCTCCGTGGCTCAGGCCTGCTGCGCCGCAGGGCTCTCGCGCGCCAAGGCGGGTCAGGTCTCCGTCAGCGGCGCGGTGCGCGCGCTCGGCCATGGCCTGCCGGTCCTTCGAATTCTGGCGGCCCGAGCGCGGGAGCCCGCGCGCGCGCAGGTCCTGTCTCTGCTCGGAATCTCTGCACGGCCGGCACAGGCGGGCAGCGCGGCCGCGGGACCCGAGCCGCGGGAGGTTCCTGCGGACGGCCTCTGGACCACGGATCGCGCGGAGCTTCTGCGGGCCCTCGGAGGGTCAGGGCGTCGGCCGCGCAGCGCGCCCGGCGGCCTCCGCCCTCCGCCTCTTCCATCCAGGTGCGACGCCGCATGCAGCCTGGCAGGGCGGGTCTCCGCGCCCGGCGGCCCTCACCCTCCGTGCCAGGCCTCGCGGCCCCAAGCGCTAGCGGCGGCGTCGGCGGCGGCCGGACTTCACGCCCTACATACCCCCGACGTCGAGGCCGTCCTCCGCTCGGACTCGGGGCGCGTACCCCTCCCGATCCATCCATCACCTCGCACCCTCCCCTCCCCCCCTTCCCCATTCCCCCCCCCTCCCCGCCCCACACCACCCTCCCCTCCCCTCGCCCCTCCTCTCCCCCCCTCTCCCCCCCGCCCCTTCGCCCCTCGCAGCGTCCCGCTCCTGATCGGAGCGCGCGCGGCGCAGGTTTATCAGGGAGCTGCGGATCATCACGTCGCTCTTCCTGCGCTTCGAAGAGTTCGCGTGCCCGCCGGCCGGCGCCGGCGGCTTCGAGCAGGCGAGCGGCGCAGCCCGCCCGGTTGCGCGTGCTGGCGTGGGTCTGACGCGCGCGCGGCCGGGCCGGGGCAGGACTCCCTCCGGGACCTCAGCCGGCGCGTTCGCATCGCGCAGGCGGTGGCCGCTAAGTACGGCGCAGTCATCCGCGCCTTCTTCCGAGGTCCGCGATCGCGAAGCCCGCCCGCGCGCCTCGCGACTGCGGCGCCGGCGTTCATTGGCGCTCCCAGACGACAAGGGGTTCGTCGGCCTGATGACGTTCGGCCTGTTCGGATCGGCCCACACGGACGACCCCTTCCGTGCCATAAAATGCGCCCTGCGAATACGCGACGCCTTTGCAGAGGAGGTTCGCGAGTCGAGCTCTATTTGGGACCCGGCGGCGTTCTCGGGCGTCGAGTCTCGATATAGATCTAATTTGATCTGATCTGATCTGATCTGACGGCGGCCCCCAGGACCTCGGGGCGGTCTCGATTGGCATTGCGACGGGGCGGGTGTTCGGGGGGCTCGTAGGGACGAATTCCGATGCGAGTACAACGGTGCGGGAGCTGGCCGCGGCAGCCATGCCTGCGCTCACTCTGCCCTGTGTGCATCTTGTGCAGTCCTCGGCGATGCGGTCAACACGGCGGCGAGGTGGGCGATGTCGATGTTAGACATTAATCCAAGCGCCTCGTGCCAGATCGCAGCTCTAGATCTGACCTCTGCGCGCAGGCTGATGGCGTGCAAAGGGGCAGATAATCGTGGACACGGCCACGCGGGAAGGGGCAGACACGGACCGGAATGTTGAGGCGGAGGCCCTCGCCCTCTCGATCTGAAGGCGCCTCGCCCATCTTTGAAAACACTGTGAAATATGCATGAAGTTTGACTTGTGGTCTGATCGCGATTCCTCGCAGGGAAAGCGCGGCCCATGCAAGCTTTTCGAGTCGACGCCAGGCGCCATCAACGCCACGATCACGCGCGGCACAGCCTGCGCGGCACGCTGCAGATAGCGGTGGCGCTCGCCGGCGCGTTGGCGCAGGCGAGCGACGCGGGAGACGACTCGTCGGACCCGGACGACGAGGCTCTGGAGTGGGGCGACTGCGAGTACGAGCTGGTTCGCGATTCGCGACTCGCGCCCGTCCCCGCCCTCGACTGCTCCCAGGCTCAAGCTCGCACATGTACAGGGCAGCGAGAGCGGCCGGCCGCGGAGCAAGTCGCTCTCGTCGCGGGCGCGGCGGTCGCTGATCGTGGACGAGGCGGAGCGCACATGTACAGCCGCTCGGGCTCGCTCGCCGCCGGGCGTGTCAGCGACGAGTGGATGCCGGGCATGGGCGCGGCGCTCGCCGCCCGCATCCGCGCCGCGGCAGGCGGTCCGGAGTCCTGCGTCCGCGGCAGGCCAGCCGCCCTCGACGCTCTCTCCGAGTTCCTCGGGAGCGGTGCGCCCCGGCCCTTCTCGCCCGCTTCTGCGACGCTGTGCCGACTCTCTCTTGGGACCAGCGGCGTGGAAGCCTGCCGGCGCCGGACTTTTGCTGGTGTTGGGCGAGCCTGGGTCAGGTGCGAGCTCCGCTGATGCCTCAACCTCCCGCCGTCGTGCATCGACGCCAGCGCTGTGCGCGCAGGCAAGTCCGAGATCGCGCGCGAGTGCCGCAGGCTGGCAGACTTCGCAGAGCTGCCGTACCTGGCCGCATCCGGCGACGCGCTGGAGGTGTCCGGTGCCCCCCGCCCTCCCTCCCTTCTCTGCGTGCGCAGTCGCGACGCCTCCAACTGACGCGAGCGCTCGCGTTTCCCGATCAGGCCCTTCCACGCTTTCGGAAACCTGCTGTGGTATCTGGTCGATTTGGCGAATTCGAACAAGGTGAGGTCACGTTCGTCGTCCTGCGGGGTGCGCCGCTTGGAACCCCGGCCCCGCACATTGATTGGCGTGCACGTACGCGTGCGAGCCGCCTCAAATCCACTCAGGAAACCGAATACGCCACCGACGCCAAGACGGAGGGCGAGGCTAAGCCAGCCGACACGACGTACGCGGGAGGCGGGGCTCTCGGTGGCCCGCCCAAGAGCAAAAGCGAGATCGCCGACCAAGCAACACCTCTCCCGTGCTCGCAGCCGACGCTCCAGGCAGTGCCGCTCCCTTCCTGTGCGCCTGCAGCCGCTGGGACAGCAGCGGACCCGCCTGCTTCGTCTGCGCATGCAAAGCCTGTGCTTCGAATTCGAAGGCCATCTCGAAGATTGTCTCTGGTGGAGGATCGCAACACGGGATCGCCCATACATGGGCCCGGGTTTTATGCCGCCCCCAGCGCTAGCGCTACGCGGACCGAGAGCGTTCAAACCTGCGCATCGCGCCTCATCACTGCGATCGACCCTGCGTTGGCCTCGAGCCACAACTGCGCGGTACGCCGCTTCTCGTCAATCGTGCACATGGGTTTGAGAAAGAATATTGACGGCCTGGCGGGTAACATTGGGTTCGACCAGATTCTGACGGAGGCACTCTTGCTCAGCTTGCCGGAAGGCGGCCCCAACTGCAGCGATCGGCAGCAGGGGGTGCGAACTTGCGAGACTCGTGTCACTCAAAGGAGTGCGCTGAATTCGTCCTTCGACAGGAGTCGGCCACCGGTACCAGCGGGGAGGCCGCGCTCATGTTTCTGGGCGAGCTCATCGCCGCTGTGCTCAGGGGCCTTCGGGTGGGCTTTAATTTTTGTGCCGTCCATCGCAAGCATCTGCGTGACGCTTGCATGTATGAATTCAATTTAGGCCATACTTGTCGCCGAGGATCTACACCACATGGATAGCTTGTCTGTCAGGTGGACGCAGCGCTTTAATTAATTGCAGTCCGCGCTTTTTTATGCTAATCGGGCCCGTCTCCTCGCCCAGACTGATTCGCAACCTCGCGCTGCGGTCGTGCGCTATTGCGACGCGTCCTTCAGATTTGGAGTTCTGGTTGCGCTCCTGTTCGGATTTTCACTTTTTGACTATGTCCGTATCTGCAGGGGCACGTCGATTCTTGCTACAAGCCGGAGCTTGCATGCCGTGTCGGAGCAGCTTTCCGCCCTGAAATTCAGGTGCTTGTCGTCTTATGTAATTACGGGTTTCTGGTGGGCGGCGACACTGAAACGCCGCCGGCTAGCCCTCGGAGTAAAACGCTGACGCTCTCTCCGCTATCCCCTGGAGGTAATCAGCCGCGATGTAGCGAGTGCGCATGTGCGCCTGATTATGTACATGTGTCGCAATCAGACGCTCGACAAGTCCTCGCGCTGCAGCTGAATGTGAAAGACCCAGAGCTCGTAAGCGACGCGCGCGCCTTCTGTCGTATATTATCGATTCGCGATTCAACCTTCCTTCCCTCAGATCCCAACTTGGCTCGCCTTGGCACTTTGCACCGCCGCCCAAGGAAATGCGTTTGCAATTTCGGAAGCGCGCTGAGCCTCCCCCCCCCCCCCCCACCCCCCCCCACCCACCCACCCCCACCCCCCCTCCACCTCCCCCACCCCCACCCCCCACCCACCCACCCATGTCTTACAGCAATGATGCACTAATCGCGTCACGGCAGATTGCCCACTACATGGTCCGCCGTGAACTGCTGAAAGTCCGGGGCGGCAATCCTTGGACCGGCGAGGTGATTGTCGGCTTCTGTAAATTAAATGAAGCGCTCGGTTAATTACGCGTCCATTTTAAATTTGTCTCGCATGCGCAGGGGCCCTCGGTGGAGGTCCATGCCTCCGTCCGTGCCGATGCTGACAAGGGCGGGTGCGCGGGTTGCTCTGACCACGAATCCGCTTCTGCTTCGCCCGGCGCGCGCTGAGCGAGCTCGCGGTCGCGCATGCGCGGCACGCAGGCTCTCCATCGTCCCTGACACGCTCGAGCGCCTCATTGTGTCCCGCCTGGAAGGACTCCCGGCCTTCGTTGCCAACGTCGCCAAGCGCTGCAGCGTCCTCGTGCGCACACGCACGCCATCGCGGGTGGCCTTGAACGGAGCAGCGGTGACCACCGTTGCCTCCATCCGCGCAGGGCGCTCGATTCTCGGTTCCGCTGGCTCTCTACGCCCTCGCGGAGGACTCCGAAGACGCGGCGTTGATTGACGCTCTAGTTCAGGCGCGCCACTCGAGCAGCAGATCTAGAGAACGACGTGCTGTCGCTTGCGCTTTTTGACACTTACGCTTCCGCAGCTCGAAGCGGCCGGCATTTTTAGGCGGCTGGACATGGCGAGCAGTAGTGCTGCTACTAGTACAGGGCGTACGCTTTTGTGCAGGTGCGACCTGCGCTTCAGCTTGTGTATGGAGATTTACTTGGTTGGTCTCAATATTAATCTTTCTGCAGCCGCTCGTTGCGGAAGTTTGCTATCGAGTGCGCATCCATTTGCTTGGTTGTATGCATGCTATCCAACTTCATGTCTAAGGACCCTCTTCAGATTATCAATTCTCACGATCGCAATCGATTGCATGGCGCGCTTACGATTGGCTGACCCAGAACGTGGCCAACGGATCGCCAGCCGTCAATGCGGCTACAATCGCATGTGCGCTTCAATACGTTTCCGAGCAACTCTATAGCCTAGTAGTGCCGCTTCTACTGGATCTTATGCCTCCTCAGATCATTGGCTTCGGAGTGGCGAAAGCTCAGTGGCTTGCTGCACGTCGATGTGGCCGCGGAAGCTGCCTACCACGCGGGAGCGTACATCGAGGTGCGTCGAAAAACTTCGTCTGACAACTTGGTCGGCCAAGGTTGTCGATCCGCCGTACTGACGCGCGCTGCAGGCAGCGGACTTGTGCCAGCGCGCCCTATCCGTCTTCGATGCGGAAAGGCCTTCGCTGCCCGCCGAGGTGCAGGCGATTCAGGACCTGGCCGCCGCCCGCCGCCTCGCGATTCTCTCGGACTGCCATTTTCGCATGGGCCATTTTGCGGCCGCCTTGAAGGTGCCCTCGCGCCCTGCTTCGGGCTTCTTATTCTTCGTACGAAGCTTTTCCCAGACTGGGAATCGATTGCTCGGACTGCTCGGCCTTCCGACGGCGGATCAGGCGCCCGTCTTTTGGGGTGTTTTGACTACAATGGCACGGGTCAGCCGGCGCGGGCCGGTGCGGGGACCAATTCCCCGAAAGAGACTGGAATTCTCGACGAGTCGTCCAAGCGCGCGATTCTGCTCGAGTTCTTGCCAGTAATGTTCCATGCGCTGGTTCGAGTTTTGTTCGTGTTCAAGCGGTCGCGGCCGATTGCGCCCACTCGCAGCACAACGACAGCGATCCTCTCGCCGCGCTGTACTATTCCGTGAAGCATGCGGAGGTGCCGCGCCTTGCGCGCGTGCTTCAGCCATTTGTTTTCTTACGGTGAAATCTCAGTTGGCAATGGGGAGCTCCAATCCATCGCACTTTGTTGAAGGCTGCACGCTCATGTGAGTGATTGTGGATTTGCAGCCACACCCGGCGCTTCTCTCGACGCGAGCCGACTTCCACGTTTCAGGGGCGCTGTAACATTCTCGACGGGGAAGCACAAGCAGATGGCGCGCTGGTTCGGCGCCGCCGAGGCTGCTCTGGCCAGCGGCGGTGTCTCCCTCCGAGCGGATGAGATCTTTACTGTGGACAGGGTGTGCCGCGCGCGATTGCGATGCGAAGCCCGCGACTTTCCATGCTTGGTCCGCCCTGAGCACGGGCGCCTCAGATGATGGCTTCGTTCTTCAGCGCCGACTTGGCGGACGCGGAGCGCCGCGCCGACGAGGCGGTGCCAAAGGTGCAGCGCCAGCGCCAGCGCTAGCTGCAGTTTTCCTGTGGCCGGCGCTGGCCGATGACGCGCGTGCGGTCGCCAGTTTCGGCTCGTCGGAACACAGCAGGACAGATGATCACCATCGTGCTTCAGTCTTCTTCTGGCCTGCTCTTCCTTCATTTGTCTGAAGCCATCGTTTGCTCGCTGCAGCTCACTGCCGGCCACGCCGCGGCCATGCGAGGGCGCGCCGCGGACGCCGCGCGCATGTACGCCAAGGTGATCGAGCTGTCCAAGGCCTTCGAATTCGGAGAGTCGCACTACGCGGCAATCGGGTGCGTTCCATTTCGCGGCTGTTCACCTCGCGACGTGGAGCCGAATCCCGCGGTCCGCTTTCTGTCAGGTTCATGTCGCTGGCCGGGACGATGCTGGAGTTTGGCGGGTCGCTGGACGAGGCCCAGAACATGCTGCGGAATGCGAGGGGCCAGTTCAAGGACGAGGAAGGCTTCCGCAGCCGGAAGGTACGCGCGATCCGCACAGAGTCTAGAGCAGCGCAGCCGCAGTGGCGAACCAAACGTTTTGGGGTTGCAGGGCATCCGCCTTCAGTACCACGCACTCCTCGCCGCGATTCTCGATCGCCAAGGCCGCAGCGCGGTGCGGAGGTTCCCGCCCCCCTCTCTCACCGCGAGACAGCTAATCCGAAGGATCCGGAGAGCAGGAAGCTAGGCAGGAGGCGGACAACGCCGTCGACGCCATCTTGGAGCACCGGTATGTGCGCGGCATCGGTCGGGTGCGCCCTTGAGCTTGAACACGAGTTTTTTTTCCGGCGATTATGCGATGGCCCGCACGCGCGTGTGTCCATGAAGCGCTGACCTGTGCCCAGGCGGCGCCCGCGGACGGCCTCACGAACCACTGCCTCGTCCTGGTGCGGCCCGCGCCCGCCTCCTGGCCCGTCGCGCGAACCCAGCCGGCTGCAAACTTGATGCCGCTCACGCCACTCGGCGCAGCTCGTTCGGCACTACGCACTTTTGGAGCACGCACAGCGATCCAGTCCGCGGATCGTGGCTGAGACGGCGCCTGTCGGGGCACCCGTCGCCGGCGTCGTGGCGCCGCAGCAGGCGAAGCCGGCCTCCTCCGACACCGAAGACGCTGGTGCCGGCACGGCGGGGGCGACGGAAGGGGGCGGCCCCGGGCCCTCTGTGCGGTCCGGCTGGAGCGCACTCCTCGCGGACATCGACTTGATTGCTCTGCGCCGCGACTCGGCGTGGTCCAACGTCGGCTCGTCGCGAGCCCCCACGTCGACCGTCTCTCCGCTCGCGGCGTCCATGCCGGCGCCGGCGCCTGCGAGCGCGCCGTCGGCGCTCGATCTCGAGGCGCGCCCAGCGGAGGCTCCTCTCGCGAAGGCGCGACCCGCGTCGGCGCCGGCGCCGTCGTCGGCAGAGCAGCGTCCGGATGCAAGGCGGCCTCGGGCGCCGCTGGACGCGATACGCGAGTGCGTGGCGGTGCTGGAGACGAGCGCCGGCGGCTTTCCGGTCGTGCGGCCGGTGCTGGCGTGGGCCAAGGCGGCCCAGGGCGCCGCGCGGGCCGCCTCGGCCTCGCTGCAGCTCCTCCGCCGCTTCCGCCTCGCCGGCGCTGCAAAGCAGCTGCGCAAGGCCGCCGAGGGCGCGGCGGCCGCCGGCCTGACGACGTACGAGGCGCTCTGCTGGCACGAGCTCTCCGTCCTCTCCGGCGACCCCCGCGAGCGCGCCGCCGCAGCCGAGCGGGCTGGCGCCGCGCGCGCCCGCATGCAGCCGCTCGCCACGTCCAGCCGGAGCGCCCGCTGATATTCGCGATTCAGAAATTCGTCATGGGCTTTGCCCACCTCGATTCCCCCATCGGGGCTTCGCCCAGCTCGATGATCATGATTGCATTCGCATCGAATTATCGATATCCTTTTTAGATGTTTCTTCGCTAGATTATAACTAAATAGTCTAAGGCACATGTACACTACTATGCCGCTGAGAAGTCACGGGCCTCTCTCCTTTTAAACGCCCACTCGATTTTCCCAGCTCGCGATCGGGCTTCGCCAAGCTCGATGATCGCCTTCAATAATCGATATATGTCCTTTTTATTGCCGCTGCCCTCGTTCATGGGCTTCTAGTTCCGGCGCTGGACTCTTTCAAACGTGATCATAAACGTAGTTGCACATCAACAAGTATGAATAGTTTCATAAAGTGTAGTTGTAGATATATATATATTGCACCTCAACTAATATAAACTACTCATTGTGAACAATACTTGCACGCGATATCCGCGATATATCCGCAGTCTCGAATTCGAATCCCACGATCGTGAGGCGGTACCCGCCGGCCTGTGACAAGCAAGTGTCCCATGCCGTCATGCATATGATCAGGCCCTCGGTACCGAGGGCGACGCGGGTCGCCCAGGTTCCCCGCCAGCACGAGGGCGGGGGATGCGACCGGGGTCGGGGGAATGTCCTTGCGTCCCGCGCGCGTCGCGGTCAACTTCAAGCCCGAGCAGAGGAGCGCGAGCGAGCAGAGGAGGACGATCCCGTTCGACCTGTGGCGCCACGATCGGGACGGCGAGTGGACGCTGATGGAGCCGCGAACTGTGAAGATCGTCGATCCCGTCATCGCTTACAACGCGCCTGTCCAGGCCTGCGAGGGCAGCAACTGGTGCTCAATTCTGCTAATCAATTTGACTTTTAATCTCTCGAAGTATACGTATTTATGATTATGGCATGGGTGCAACTTCCAGTCGCAAATGCCACAGATCGCGACGGAGAAAGGGATAGAGCTGAAGACGCTGGCGGCCGTGCAGGCTGCGGACGCTGCCCGAGCTACGGGCCTGAACGAAGTCCTCCTCCGCGCTCTCGAGCTCAACGTGCGCCTCGGCGACGCACTGCGGCAATCGCGCCGCTCCGTCCCGTAAATGAAAGCTTACGCGTTTTTGGTGTCCTGGTGCAGGATGCTGCATCGGTGGCCGCCCTGGTAACCGAGCAATCTCTTCCTGGCGAGCAGCTCGTCAAGGTGAGGCGGCATCTGCGCGAACGTTATTAGATTCGAATTCGGCCGAAATCGGGAGCACAGGACATGGCCGTTGTTCCGTACAGTCTTACGTACGGTTTGAATGCGTACGAGCGCGATGCTCGTCTGATCGAGGAGAAGGGTGAGTGTATCTTTAACACTGTGCCTATAAATAATTATAAGAGCGAATTTTAGGAATGAACTGGAATACGTAATAAAGATACTGATGTTATGCCTCGCGCTTGTTTAAACTTTTCACCCAGGAACGTACTACACCACGGAGGTGCACGAATCGGATGCTTCTGCGTATCCCTGATCATACTATATGATACCTTGTTGATCGCGAGTGCCTTCGCAGACGGGGAGCATCACAGGCCACGGCGCCTACACGTACGCACATGGCGGCCTCTATGTTGGTGACTACGTCAAGCCCGGACTTGAGGTCAGCGCGGTTATGTTGAGCTATGGCAATTCATTATATTAATCTGCAGCCGCTCTATAATCATCATTGATATCTCTGTTTTAACGTCAACGCAGGTCGGCACGTACGAAATCTACGCGCGCGACGACAAAATCGCAACGAAAATGGAGCCGGGAGTGCCTCAGGAGATTGTGGATCCTAATCCGGTTTGTAATTTGGCGCAAAGGCATTTGTGATCATTTGGAGAGCGCGGTCAATTGTAGGACTAAAGAAATCAAAAATTGCGCTTGCAGGTGCCGCAAGCAATGACGACGAACGCCGTTGGGGAGCCGACCGTGACCTTGGACGGCGCGCTGACTGGCGAGCGCGTGCGTCGCTTGATTTCGCCGTTCGCCTGCTTCACTTTTTAGGTGTACCACCGAAACTGAAATGCAGAATCCTGCTACGGAAACACTTGATGAGTCTGGTGATACCGACCTCCAGCCGGAAATGGCAGTCACTGGGTGCGCTCTTGCAGCCGCGCCAACTGGCTGGATTCGTATCTAGATCGTATTCGAATTCAACGATCTGTCGACATCCCCGCTTTGACTTTCAGTCGTATCTGGCAGAGAGCTGACGCTGACGCCGGATTACAAGGCGTCGTCGCTTCCCGGCCCCCAGGCTTGCTCCACGGTGCGCGGAACTGCCGCTAAAAATCGCGCGCAGTGTAAAGTATATATATTAACGTTCTACGTATACGCGCAGGGAGAGTGCGTCGCTGTGGAAGGCCCTAGCGCCGATGTTGTCGACCTTGGGAAGACCTGCGGGTGAGCGTGCACCTCTACGCGTGAGAACGGTGACATAGGTCGAAGTCACTCTAACAGCTGTGAAATTGCCGCGAGCTCCACGTGCCCGCTGGAAAGCGTCAGCTCGACCTCGACGGCCACGACGCGCACAGTGACCTGCGGCGATTTCGTGAAGGAAATGGAGGCGAAGAATCCCGATCTCCCGGCCAGGTGTGCATGCGCAGCACTTCGAAAAATTCCGAGATTAATGCATATGGACGCCGCAATTGCGACCTGGCGAAATTAATTACATAACTCGCATCGCGTGCAGCAAAAAGCTCTCGATGCTTCTGGACAGCACCAACAATGCCTACAACTACACCTTCTCCGGCACCGAGGAGCTGTGGAGCCAGCTCTTCAAGGACAAGGGCGAGGTCACCGCCGCCGAGGTCCAGAGCGCCAGCTCTTCCGGCGTCTCGAACGGCATGGAAAAGTACGACGCCCTAGGCGACCAGGACGGGAACCTGGACAAGGCCGAGTTCCTGCTCTGCCGCGATCCGATCGAAGTCCCCATCGAGTCGGAGGTGCTCACACTGTCGAACACGACTACTGCTCCCGTCGAGTCGGAGGTGCTGCCGCTCTCGGACACGACTACTGCTCCAAGCACACCCACGGTTCGCGGATACTATCGCCCGTTATAATTCATCCGCGCCCGAGTTGACGTTCTCGCTGTCGACCGCCCCCCAGGAGGACTTCTCGTACAAGATTGCGGAGGCGGATGCCGAGTTTGCCGAGGACGCTGCGGCCGAGGAGGCCGCCGCCGCGGCGGCGGAGCTCGCCTTCGCCGACGACCAGTGATCATTAGGCCTCGAGCTGCGCATCCGGGCAGAGATGATCATGAGCCTCGGAGCGTTGTGTGCCGAGAAACTGCTGTCATTGATTTCTCGTGATTTTGTTGCTTTGTGAATAATATCGATATCGATCACAACACCTCGAGCTCCTAGGGTATATCTACATAGTACCAGCCAGTGGGGGATTCGCGGGGGCTGATCATGAGGCGGATCCGGAGGTGAGGGGGCCAGCCAGGCAGGTCTCGGTAGTCGGGGGCCTGGCCGGACGAGGCAGACACGCGTACGGTTGCAGCTTCTCACGATCATGCATACGCTTAAACAATGAAAGCGCGAATTTCAAGCCCGTGCACGGGGCCATCGTTTGCGCATGCGGATCTTCAGCTTCTGCAACATTCAACGCTGTCAATATATTCGACAAAAGCGGAGGGCGCGACAGGGGTCAATATCTCTAGATCTAGACGCGGCCGCGGCCCAGCATGGTGCTCCAGGCCGGCCGATCCGACCCGTCCATGTTCCCCGCGAACGCGTTGTCCTCGAGGATGCGGTGGCCCGAGCCGCCCACCCGCGCCCCGCAGTCGATGCACGTTGAGACCTGCCCCGCGGCCGGACTGGTCAGCCTCGCGATTGATATCAACCACTTGCGCATGCTGCGAGATTCCTTTTACTTTATTTTGAGCGGAGGTATAATCACCTGCATTGCACCGCCGCACTCTCCAATGAAGTATGGGTGTCCGTTCCTACGCTCAGGGTCCGGATATCGATGAGCTACACATTGGGCGCAATTTCCTTTATTAGATTAGAAGTCACGAGCGCACGGGCACGTGAACCAGCGACCCCCGGCAAACGAGGCGCTGACCTCCACGCGCATTGCCTCCACAACCTGAAGAAATTATATGGAACGACGGAGACATGTACAGTGAAACTGAAAAGTTAATCTCACTTCGGCACGGGCCCGCTGAAGGGCGACTTGCGCGATTTTGCGCTTCACATTCTCAATGTGGACCAGCAGCGGCTTGATCACGTTTCCGTACCTGCAATATTAATAGAATGTTCAACAACATCGTCTAGCATTGATTGCATAATAAGCATTCTGGCGCGTACCGCAGGGCGCGGCGGACGGGCTTGCGGCATGTGGGGCAGTCCTTGAGCCTGACGCTGACGTGCCCGTCGCTCGTGGCCGTGTCCCGCCGAAACATGTACTCGTCCAGCGCGTCCAGGGCAAATCTGATCGTAATTAATATTTTAGGATACGTTGATTCCGTATTGATAATCGTGATCATATGCATGAGCTCTAGATCTAGTTGACGTTGGAAGGAAAAGCACTCACACGTGCCCGCACTCGAGGCGGTAAATGAGATCCCCGCGCTCCATCTCGCCAATCGTCATCTGCAAGGCAGTTAAAGCTTTTGGATCCGGAACTCAAATTCGTGAAAAGGCACCAGAGTGATCGAGTCCGTGTGGCCGGGCTCGCAGGTCGGGCAGGGCGGGCACGGCTCCCCGCAGACCCCGCGGCACTGGAGCGAATAATATTAATGGGTAAGATACAGTTCAAAACTGGTAATTGAACAATCAAAGTCGAACCTTGTGGCGGCACGACAGGCGCTTCTGGCATCGCTTGTTGCAGACCGGGCGGTCACAAAGCTCGTAGCACAACTTAGAGCACGCGTGGTGGCTGCGTACGCGCTCAAATAATTTAACCACTGAATTTGGACGAACTCAAAATTCAAGCTAAAGCACGAAAGCGCGTGCGCTTTATCTGGGCCCAGACTCGTGTGCATACCTGCATTTCCAGCGGCACGGCTCGCGGCATGGCAGACAAAGCTCGCCGCACTTGTTTCGGCACCGCTGACGGTGCACACACCCGTTCTCGCACGGCTCTTGGCACGCCGTCGTGCAGGCGTCACTGCAGCGACCCTTGCAGTTGTGGCCGCACAAGAGCGCCTTCTTGCAGCCCTGCGTGCAGGCGAGGTGCTCCGCGTTTCCGTGGCACGATCCGCTGCATCCGAGCAATTGCAACATGATCAGCTGCAATTTCGAGGTGATTCAAAATTGAACACGTCAGATTTAGAGTCCTTTACCAGGTGCCCGGGCACGGGTGCCCGCAGCCGAGCGTCGCGTCGCACTTGGCCGCGCACGCCGCGTCGGAGGAGCACGGGGCTTCCTTCGCGTGCGCGGGGATGCCGCATTCGAACGTCTTCAGAACCGAAACGCGGCAAGGCCTTCCGCAGCAAAAGAAAAGCAGTTAGCAAGCAAAACCGCTAGTACATTATTAATTATATCTAATATTTATTCTTCAAAGCTTCAATTCGTACCCACAGGGGCGTTTTCCGCAGGACTCGGTGCACTGGTGATTGCAGCCCAGGTGCACTTTCTCGCACTTGGATGTGCAGAAGGCGATCGCAGGATTCTGTCGAGCCACATATGGATGAGTCATATTAGTTTCAAGCTCTAGCAAAATCTAGATCTCGCCTTTGCGCATTCGAGAAGCATCGTGTGGCCGCAGCCGCCGAGGCGCTTCTCGACCAGCATTCCGCAAGGAGGGCACGGCCGGCCGTGGTGGCATGGCCGTGCGCACTGGTGATCGCACTCCTCGTACGACTCTTTGCACGTCTTGCGGCAGCGGCGACCTGTGCGTATATATGCGAAGGTCGATTAAACCAAATAAGCACGAGGTCGGGCGCACCGTCGTGGGAGTCGGGGTGGCAAAGCTCGTCACAGACGTGCCCGCAGGCGAGCTGCTCGCCGCACGGGAGCGTGCAGCCGCCGTGCCGGACCGCAGCAAAATCCCACGGCGACGAGACGAGCCGCTTCTGCTCGGGGTGCTTCTGGCAGACGAGCTCGAGCTGGCGGCCGATGGAGGCGCGCCCGCCCGCCTCGGCCTCGAAATCCCCATCCCGCGCGGCCTCGACGATGCCGGACCAGATCGGGCTCTGCTCCGCAAGGAAGCCGAAGTTGCCAAAGACGAACAGGCCCTTGCGGGCGCGGCTGAGGGACACGATGATGCGGTTGCGGATTCCGATGAAGCCGACGCGCTTCATCTCGTTGCTCCGCACGAGGGACAGGATCACGATGGTGTTCTCGTCGCCCTGAGAATCGATACTCGCGATGAATAATTATAATGTTATCGTTTCAATAAAATAGACCTGATAGTCGTCGACGGTGACGACTCGCACGTCTCCGAGATCCATTTGTTGGGCGAGGTGCCGAATGCGCCGGAATTGCGCGAGGTATGGGGTAAGCAATGTAATTTCGGTCGCCTGGTAGCCCTAGCGTGGATTTGGATGAATATCAGATTTGCAATGCCGATCTCGGTGATCTTAATTACAAGAAGAAGCTTGCCTGTTTAATGAGGTAGTCGGCCAGCCGGACTGCCATCTGCGCCTCATGTTCGTTGACCTTGGCGGACTTCGCGTCCGCGCCCCGGCGGGCGTTCGGCGACTGCGCGGCCTCCAGGCTGCTGTGGTCGATGAGGAAGAGGCTCGCCGCCGTCCCGCGGACGGGCTCGTGCCGCAGAACGCGCGGGTGGTCCTCAAGCTCGGGGTAGAAGCGCCGCGAGATTTCCGCGATTTCGGGCGCATGCGGGCCTGCGAAACCTGTGAGGGAGAGCCAAACTCGACAACCAGAGCCGATGCATATGCGTTGTCAATCACCTGGCGGCGAAGCGTCGCCTTGGGATACGAAGCTGAAGGAGGCGCTCGAACATCGAAATGTGGAATTTGTAATTCTTCTCGAGCTCAAAGCAGTTCACAGATGGCCGCAGCTGCTCGTGGTCCCTGCGAAGGATGTAATCATTAATTTTTTAGCGGGCGTTAAATGCATGCACAGGCCTAGGCCCAAGCTGGACCGCACCCAATCATGATGACGTGCTGGACCGAGGGCGAGATGCACGAGAGGACCTGCGCCTCCAAAAGCTCCGCGGCCTCCTCGATCACGAGCTGCGCTCATAAATAATGAGAACGACTGTCGGTCAACATTCAACGTCGACGAACCACGCTGGGGCGAAGCCGGACGATGAGGTCTCGATGCATCGCGGCCGCCGTGCTCGTCATCGCGACGAGCGGGCACGACCGGAGGACGCGCAGCTTCTGGTCGCTCTGCATCTGCTGGATCCGCGACGCGACTGCCTCGTACTCGTCCATAGCGTCCGCGAGCCGATCCTCTGCCTGCATGAGGAGCAGGGATGCGACCTGCGTGCGCGCGCAAATTTTTAAAATTAGCAAAACCCGAAACGGAGTCAATGAATGACAGAGACCGACGCGCCGCGGAGACGATGCGCCTGCGGGACTCGAGCGGCATGTCCCACAGCGATTCCATGTGCTCGTCGCCGGCGAGGGCAAGCCGAATGTTGTCGACAGCGTCCTCCTGCTCATCCAGCATCTCGTCAATGTATTCGGAGCGGACGAACTCGGCGGACGCGCTCGGGGCAGCTGCAGCGCGGCGGTGCGGGATGCGCAGCTGCTCGCCGTCCATGTGCCGCTCGTCGTCGACACGCGCGAGGTGGTCGTCGAGCTCGCGGGGCCGATCGTTTTCAGAACGCGGCCCCTCAAGCTCGCCGTCAGCTGCCGTTGCGACGTCGACTGCAGCTGCAGCAATTGCAAGCGGCTTTGCCTCGTGATCATCGCGGCTATCTGCATCGACGTCGGCGTTGCTTGAGCTCAGATCTAGAGCCCGAGATCCTGCTGGCCCAGGGTCGTTGGCCGTGCGCGTAGATCTAGAGCTGCCGACGTCGACGCCGGGGCCGGTACTAGTACTGGTACCGGTGTCAACAACCTGCCAGTCGGCACGGTTGGCGTGACGGTGGTACTCGTCGTACAGCGAGAGGACCCGCGCGTTTCGCTCGCTCTCCCTCTGCGCCTCGATCTCTGCAGACGACGTCGACGAGCCAGTGTCGTCGTCGGCCTCCTCGGCGCCGTCTTCGAATTCTCCGCCAGGCTCTGCATGCACGAGGATGACGGTCAGCTGCAGTAAATTAAATAGGATGACGCTTATATAATGAACATGGTACTCTTATAATGAACATGGAAAGTTTAGGAAAATCCACAATTGCAAACCGTCCGCAGGCACAGCAAGGGCGTCGAACGGGTTCTGCAGCGCGACGGGTGCATGTCGCTGCCTTGCGTTGAGCGCTTCCTCCCGCCGGCGTTCTAGCTCGTTATGCGCGGCCCTGACCGCCACCTCCTCTGTTCCACGAGCCCAGATGTAACATGCCTGCACCAACGAGGTTGGGCGGATCTGCTCATATTCCGCAGGCATTGCGGGGATCTGCAAGCACGGGCCATCAACGTTAACAAATCCGAAACGGTCAAATTTAATTCAACTCTGCTCACGCGGGCGAGGTCCTCGCGCTGCGACTCGGAGAGTATGTGGAGGAGCATTTGCGCGTGCAAATGCGAGATCTGCCAGCCGGCGTCGGCAGCATTCGCGATCGCGCGCCGGCCGCGCAGGGTCTCCGCGAGATGCGCGACGCGCTCCGCGATGGCCTCGAGCCTCTCCATGGATACGGCCCTTATGATGATAATGAAGATCAGAAGCCTTAATAATAATATGCATATGAATATGGAGCACAGCAGCTGAACGGCCGCACCAGTCGATGCGCTCCACATTTGTGCGAACGGTGCGGCTGGCTGACTGAAGGGCGGAGAGCATGCGTTCCTAGAATAATCTCAGTCAGCGGTCCAAATGCTTTGAGATAACGGCTGCCTCGTCACCAACCTTTAGGCGAAGGTCGTCCGTGCGACTGCGGCCTCCCACGCGAACCAGCTCCGGAATATGCGGAAGCAGATCCGACGCAAATTCTGTTCGAATGAAGAAGTTTAATGCCATTCGCGATCGGTTTTAATGAGCGGTGTTGAATGAAATCCTGCGAAATTAAATCGGCTGGGCCCGCGGGCACCGTCAAGGGCGTGATTGGTGTAGCAAATGACGAGGATCGGGCCCGGTCCTCGGGTTGATTCCAAGCGCTGCTTCTCCAGCACATTGTTGAGAATCTGCACGAGCTTGACCCCGACGAAGGACTTTCCAGTGCCAGGAGGCCCTGAAACAAAGCGCGTTTCAGCCGCTAAAATAGTAGGGCGCGAAGTGCTTGCAATTGGCGGACCTTGTACAACAGCGACCTTGTGCGTGAGCATGTGGCGAATGGCGGCAAGCTGACTCGCGTCCGGTATCGGAGTGAGCACCTCGGGATCGGGATCGGCAGCGGGATCGTCGGTGTTGGCCAGCTCGTGCGGCCAGCGCCCAACGAGGGGACCCTCGACCTCCTCAAACCGGCGCAGCGGTTCGCCGGCCTTCGTGTACAGGCACGACAGGTCGAGCGGGCCCGCGCGGCGAAGGTACTCGGGAATGTCGTCCGCGCCGTCTCCCTACACACGGCTTGAATTCGGGCGGATTTCCAGAGAAGCATGCGCAACTCTAGAGCATATTTCTAGAAAGCTGGCACACCTCGAGGAGGACGCTGGCGAAGGGGAGGCGGTCGGGGTCGATCGCCTGGAGCGCCTTGAGGACGGGCTCCGTCGCCCCGAAGAAGCAGGGCGCCTCGATCATGAGGTACCTGCCCCGACCCGCAGAAATCGAACGCGCGCATGTGCACAAGCTAAATTCAAGGGCGCAGAATTATAGCATAAATAAAAGCGTTTTATAAATTATTCTAAGGGCGCGCGCACGTGTCTTCCCACGAGAAAGCGTGCAGGTTCGCCCTGTCAATGAAGTTGATGTCGATTTTCCCGTACTGCGCAATCGCGATCGCAAGATGTACATGTACATAAGAATGCGAAGAGGGATCATTCACATATAATATAGGATATACTAATCAGATATGGTTTATACGATCGCGAGTCGTTAGCGATAGCATTGAGAAGCATTCGATAAATTAAATATATACAAATTAGATGTCTTCACCGTGGAGCTCTGCAGGTCCGACAGCTCCCGCCTGGCGACAGTCGCGAAGACGACTCGCTCGAAGGGAAGGGTCCCGAGGCGGACGGGCGTGAGGCACAGGAGCTGGCCGTAGGTCAGCGCATCCGACTCCGCCCACTCGACCTGCGCGTGCGGCGCAATTCGGCGCTTCGAAGTTCTTACTTTGCGACTTCGGGAAACATTATTAGTGCGCACCTCATCGCCGGGCTCCAGTCCGAATGAAACTTGCACGTTCATCCAGCCATCTCGGCTGCCGAACTCACATGAGAATGACGGGAGCCGCGGGGCAATTGCAATCGTAATGTTAATCGCACCCGACGAGAGGCTTGATCGGGCGAACGTTGATGTACTTACGGACGTTCGCCTCTGCCGACGAGCGAGGAGCCCCCGCTCGCTCGCGCCCTTCGGCGGCGGAGCGGATGGTCCCGGCTGCCACGCGGAGGGAAGCGCAGAAGTCCTCTCGCAGGAGCCGGAAGTGCGTGTCGAGGTACCTGCGAGCACCGACGACGTCAAGCGCAGTTGCAGGCCTTACTCGAATATTATATATCATTAAAAGCTAAATTTCAAAAGCATCCAGTTGTACGTATATATCCATACCTCCGAGCCGAGGGCCAGATGCTCCCGACCAGGTTCTCCCGGAGGAAGGGATCCGCACTCCCCGCTGAAAAACGAGATAGATCGAGATGTCAGCTGCGCATGCATTCCGATTTCAGAAGCCGAGGCCGCGCACAGGCGAGGTCCTCGGCCGACGGCAGGAGGCGCTCCGCGCGGTAGTCGTTCTCCGCTTGCGCGATGGCCTCGTCGTCGTCGGCCGTGTGGCCACGCAAAGGCGCCAGACGCCCCGCGCGAGACCGGGCCATCATCTGCACATGCGGTTCAAATTTGCGGTCGGCCTCAGATTGAATTCTTTGGACAAGCTTAAGACGGACCCGCTCCGCTGCGCTCCGGCGCTCTTCCAAGGCACGGGCTCGCGACTGCAGTTCGAGGACGAGGCGCGCGGCAAAGCGCTGGACCTGCTGGTCGATCGCCGCGCGCAGGTCGGCCAGCGGGAGCCGCGTGCAGCTGTCCGGGACGCGCTGCAAGCACTGCTCCATGACCAGGAGCGCATCCTGCGCGGTCGAAACAAAGGATCCCCGGAGATAATTGAGAAATAATCGTTATCATCGTTCAGCGATTTATATCAAATTGCGACGAGTTGAGCTGGAGCGGTTGCGCGTGCTGGCGACTTCGAATTCGAACTTGCCTGTAGCGTCACGCCTCGGGGGTCGCTGCGAAGGAGCCTCGGAATCGCCCCCGTAAGGAAGCTCGCGCTTGGATCTGGATCGTACAAAATTATTTTCAAACAAAGCGTATATGCAAATATTAATTTAAGAGACGAAAGCGCGGCTGACCGCAGACGTAGGCGTACGCCTCGTTGACCTTGTACTGGAGGTCTGCCTCCTGCACGGCCGCGCTCGCGAGAATGCGGAGCACCCGGTCGGCGAGTTGGGGCGGAGCCCCGCCTGCCTGGTAATCAAAGCAGTAATGAGCGAATCTTCTTTGGACGAGAATCGTGGCGAGCTCGAGCGTACGAAATTTAGGATGCCCTGCAGCTTCTGGCCCCTGCGGTCGAAGAGCGCGTCCAGAAAGCTGCCCTGCGAATCAGGATCCTCGACCTGCTCCTGCAGTCCATCGAGCCAGCGCAGCATCGCTCCCTCCGAGTGCCAGACCCACGGCGCCGGGGCCGGGGCCGACGGCGCCGGCCGTGCAGGCGCGGGTGCAGTCACGCGCGCGGAAGCTCGCAAATCGGCGCCAGCGCCAGGCCTTCCGTGGACTGGAGCCGCAGCTGTCCGAAAATATAGTAAGCAGCATGAATATGCATCGTGGACGTGCACGTGTGGTGCGATGCGTTCACGTGCGCACCGACGCTGCCAGCAGCGCTAGCGGCGCCGGCGGGGCGCGCTGCGCGCAGCTGTTCCTGCTCTCGATCCCCAGGATGCAGGAAGCTGCAGGCAGCTCCGTTCTGGCACCGTCCCCTCGAGTCGAAGAACCGGCAGATGCGCTCGGCGCCGGGGCCGCGCGGGGCGGGCGCAAGAAACCCGCCGCCGCGGCCGGTGCCAGCGCCCCTACCAACTCCAAAACCCGGCGGACGGGGCCTGCTCTCCGCTAAAGCAGTCGCGCCTGCGCCTGCGCGCGACATTTTTCGCTCGAGCCGCAGCCGGGGCATCCATATGCATATGCACGGGCAGTGAATCTCACCCGCCACGCCCATGGCCACGCCCACGTCGTGCGCGAAATTGCAAGCTTCGCCGTTCCTGCATGAACCCGTCTCTCCCGTCCAATAGCGGCACGGGCGTCGACCTGCGCTCGTGCACCAACCCGCGGTGACCGCTGTCAGCTCAGCCCGCAGCCGCGGCATGCGCAGGCCGCGGCCGCGTGCGCGGAAGGCGCCCGCGCACGGAATGACTGCATTTCGCCGATCGCGACCTCCTGCAACAACTCTGCAGCTGACTTAAGCCTGTGCAGCAGCGGGCAACGATTGTCGGACAAATCCTCGAGCTCTTTCGTTCGAGTCTTCGGTCGAATCGAACGTTTTTTTAACTGCGACCGTTGTACCCCATTAAAATTATGAATTTAAACATATCGAAGCGCCGCGCGCGCGCCGCGGCCCGCGGCCGGCACCCGGCCCGGCGGCGCCGGCCGCGTCTTCCGGTCCGCCTCCGCGATCACGCAAGCGCCGCGGCGCGACGGAAATTTGAATTCAAAGAATCGCGCGGGGTCCAAGGGTCGATACGTACACGCGCGCCGCGGCCGCGCACTAGCTAGCGCATATGCATAGCGCTAGCGCCGCACGCGGCGCTGCGAGCGCTATAGCTAGCGCTGGGCGACCGTTGCCGCAGTGCCGGCCGGCGCATCATGCCCGCATGGCCAGATCGGAGTCTCTGAGCATCGGAGCCGGACGGCTGGACACTGCGGCCGCGGCTCTGTTCATGATCAGTGGTTGTTCAATCTGCATGCGCAGGCTGGTTTTTGAAGTCTGAAGCTCCGGGGTACGCGGTCGAATACAGGGGCTTGCATCGTGGAGCTCCTGGCAGGCAGGGCGACCACCGGCAGCCGACGGAGATGCTTGTCGGCGTTGCTCCAAGGACAGCGGCGCGATCCCAGGCGTCTGGCCCGCGGCATCGGTAGCCCGTCGCTGCCAGCTTGCCGGTGATGATTTGCAAGCATAGCTAGGGCACCAGCAGCAGTCACGGGCTGGTTTGCGGCGCCGCGGCCGGCCCTGCGCTTCCTGGCCGACGTGGATTCGATTCGCCATTGGTAGCCTCTGCGCGGGCTGCTTGCCTCCCTGTAGCATCTGGAGAGCTCAGCAATGGAACTGCAGCTCGCCAGGCGCTTCGTCAGCTCGTGCGCGGACGCCACGCCACCTCTGCGTTGAGACCGCACTTCCGCACCGCCCACTCACCATTCATTGGCTGCAGGTCTGTCGTGCGGCACATTGTCGCGCAGCGTCGAGCGCGGGAGGCGGAGCGGCAGCGCAACGCCGCGGCCGCCGGCCATGCCACTTCCGCCAGGGGCCTTCTGGGGCCAGCAGCCGCGTCCGCGGGCGCGGGAGGGAGCGCGGGCGGGCGGTCGACGGCGGCCGGCGCGGCAGAGCCGCCCGTGAGCGGGGTCATTTTGGTCGCTGACATCTCGGGCTTCTCCTGTGAGGCCGCCCGTCCCCGCGGCGCCCGGCCTCGCCCGCGGCTGAGGCGGCCCCGCGCAGCGCTTTGCGAGAAGGCGGGGCGCGACGAGACCCTCCAGGAAGGTGCGAACGAAGGCTCCAGCCCCGCCCTGCGCTGCCCGCCGCCGCGCCCCGAGCCGCCCGCGCGGCCGCTGACTCCCAGCGCGCCCGCAGAGCTCTGCCGTGTCATAAACGGGTACATCTGCGCGTGCGCCCGTCGAGAGGGGGTACGGCGCTCACGCGCGCCCCGCAGCGCGTTCTCCAAGGAGGTAGAGCTGGCCGAGCGCTACAGGGGGGAAGTCCTCTGCTTTCTCGGCGACGGTACCCCCCGGCGCCTTGCTCCCCCCCTCCCCTCCCCCCACCGTCTCCGCAGGTTTGCTGGTGTTCTGGCCGCTGCCCCGGGAGGCCGAATCAGCGGGTCGGGCCGGGGCGCCCCCGCCGGCCGGGGGGATGGGCCTGGCGGGACTGGCATCGGGGCTAGCGCCGGGCGCTGCGCCGCCCCCCGCGGGGCCGCAGCTGCCTTCGGCAGCCGCGAGCGCCGCGATGGCGCTGCGTGCCGCTAAGGCCGTTGCCTGCGGCCTCGCCATCCAAGAAGAGTTCTCGTCCGTCTGCGTCGGTACCCCCCTCCCGCCCGCCGCCTCGGAGGGGGGAATGATCCCCGGGGGGGTAGGGATGGGCAAGGACATGGGCCTGCGGGTGGCCGTCGCCGCGGGGGACTTCACCGAGTACCACTGCGGCCTCGGGTACCCCCCCCCTTCCCCCCCCCCCCCCGTTCGACGCGGGCGCGCAGGGCGTGGTCGGGAGGGGGGGGGGAGCCCGCCCTCGTCGACGCCCGGGGGCACCTCGTGCCGGGGTACGATCTGCGATCCTCTCCTCTCCCCCCCCCCCTTACTGACGCCTCCCTGCCTCGCGAAGCCGCATGCAGCACTTCATCGCTGGCCCCGCCATTGAGGAGGCTGGGGCCGCCCTCGCTGGTGCCTCGTACCCCCCTGCGCTGCCCGCGCCCCGACCCGCCCCGCCCCGCTCAAGAGTGTTTCGGCGCAGCGGTGAAGGCGGGGGAGGTCGCGGTGTGCCGCTCGGCGCAGCGGTACCTCCCGGCGGCCATCGTCGCCGCCTCGGCCGCCCTCACCGCCGCCGGAGGAGGCCGCCTCTCCTCCCGCTCCGGCCGATCCGGCTCCAGGCGAGCGAGCGAGCGATCGCGCGAACGTTCCTCTCATTCCCTTCCTCACTTCGTTCGCAGGCGCGGCTCGTTCTCCGGCTCACGGGGCCAGGGGGGGGACGCGTACGACTCGGGGGCGGAGTCCTCTCCGGAGCGCGGCCCCTTCTCGCCCCCCGGCAGCCGCGGGCGCCTCTCCGGCATCTTCGCGTCCCCCTCCGCCGCCGAGTCCCACTTCGTCGCGTACCCCGCCACCCGCGACGCCCTCGAGGAGTTCGTCGCCGGATTCGAACCCCGCCGCCCCGCCGGTGCGAATCGCTGTGCCCCCCGCGCCCCCCCCTTCCCCCCCCCCCCCCCCCCCCGCCTCGCCCCCCGCGCGCCTCCCTCTGAGCCCGCCCCGCAGAAGTGGCCCCGCTGGAGCTCGAACCCGAGGAGGAGGACGAGATCGCCCTCTACGTGTCCGCCCCCCCCCCCCCCCCCCCGCCCGAAGCGGTACCCTCAGCTTCGAACGCGGCGCCCCCGCAGGCCCTACACCGTGCGGGCGCGCTTCGAGAGCATGCGGGCCTGGGCCGCGTCGGGCTCGAACGAAGCATTCGACCCCGTGCGCGCGTACCCCTTCCCCCTCCCCCTTTATTCCTATACCCCCCAACGCGTATGCCCCAGACGCGTTTCCTCTCCGAGTTCCGGCTCTGCTCTGTGCTGGTGCGCGGGGATCGCCGTACCCCCTCCCGTCTCTACGCTGACCCCGCGCAGTTCTTGAAGCTCTGCGGACTCGACCCCTCGCATGAATCCGTCCAGCGCGCGGTACCCCCCCTCCCCCCCTTCAAATCTCCGTGCCCGCCAGCATTCCCGAATTTCCCGGCATTTCCGCTCCGCAGGTTCGCTCCCTTCAGGCCGTCCTCTACTCGCACGAGGGCTCCCTCCGCCAGGTCGTCCTCGACGACAAGGTACCCCCCTCCGCTCTTCCCCCCCCAACCCTGTTGCTGAGCTCCCCCCCCCCCCGCCCTCCCAGGGTATGGTGTTCATCGGGGTCTTCGGGCTCTGGCCCTTCGGTCCGCGTTGCCCGCCCTCGGCTCTGTTCCCCCCACTTCCACTCACCGACCTCTTTCCCCGCCTCTGCAGCGCACGAGAACGACGCGCTTCGCGCGGTGGGCTGCGGTGCGTCCCTCGTTCGTGAGCGCTGCTGCGCCGAGGGCCGTCCTGAGAGGCGCGCGCGCGCGCTTTCGCCGCAGCGGTCGACATGCAGGAGAGCATGCGAGCGATGGGCGTCGACACCGTCCGCCGATTTCCATCCTTTTCCGCCCCTCTCCCCGCCCTCTGACGCTCCTCCGGCCCGCCCCCAGAGCGTCGGCATCACGACCGGCCTGGTCTTCTGCACTTTCGGTGCGCCTCTTTCGGTGCGAAGTTTCGGTGGACCGCCGCGAAGCTTCTTCGCTCGCAGTGGGGAGCCCGACGCGGTGCGAGTTCAGCGTGTTCGGGCAGACCGTCAACAGGGCCGGTGCGCTCTTTTGCTCGCTTGCTCGCGCGCCCCTCGCGCGCGCTGGTTCGAGGCCTCTCTTATCCCCCCCCCCCCCCCCCCCCCCCCCCACTTCGTTTGCAGCGCGCCTGATGTCCAAGAGCGAGAACGACGTCTACGTGGACGCCAAGGTGGGGCAGACAGACAAGTCCCGGCCGGGCCCGAGCGGGCGCCGGGCGACCTCGACCGGCGCGCTGAGCTCGCGCATTGCAGACGCACGAGGCGTGCCGCTCGAAGGTGAGGATGGCCCACGTGGGCGACTTCAACCTCAAGGGCGTCGAGGGCAAGGTCAGCTCTGCCCGGGCCGTGAAGAGGAGCCGCGCCAGGCTTACTTAGGGGGCGCGGCGTGGCGTCCTCCCAGGTGCCGGTGTACCGCCCGGAGCGGAGGGGCGGCGCCATCCGCACGACGAGCTTCCGCCACAGCAACAAGAGCTTCAGCAAGAAGGCCCGCCGCCTTCCTTTCCTACGCTTACGCCCATCTCTTCTTGATCCGTGCCGAGCAGCGGGCGCTGGCGAGCGTGACGGCGCGATCGGCGGAGGAGGCGCGCGTGGACGCCGTCGTGCGGGCCGCCAGCGCCGGCGGCCTTTTAGCGGCGCCGGAGCCCTCGCCGGGGGGGGCCTCGGCCTCGCGGGCGGCGTGGGAGCCCCAGCCCCCCTCCATCCTCCTCTTCGAGGGCCCCAGCGGCTCAGGTGAGCCCGCCGACCCGCCCGCCCCGCCGTCCTGCCCCAGTCTGAGGCGGCCGCCCGATCCTCGGCCTCTGACGCACCGCCAGGCAAGTCCGTCCTCGCGGCGCACGCCGCGCGCGTCGCCGCGCAGCTCGACATGGTCGTCGTCCACTCCGGTACCCCCCTTCCCTTCCCTCTGAGAAGAAGAAGAAGCGCGCCGCCTCCGGCTGAGCTGGCTCGCTCGTTCGGCTCGTTTTCGGCGCAGCGGCCCGGGAGAACCGCGAGACGAGCGCCCTGTTCGTCTGGCGCGCCGTCGTCCGCGCCCTCTTCCCCCTCGCCTCCCTCGACGTGCTTCTTTCCTTGAAATGTTGAAGTGTTCGAATCTTTTCCGCCCCCTTGACTGCTCTGCCCGCGCCGCCAGATGGGTCCCCTGCTCGACGTGGAGACGGACGTCGAGCTGCTCGCCCACCTGATCAAGGCGCTGCACGCCCCCGAGCGTGAGCCTCAGGTGAGTGGCACGCAATAAGTTTCTCTTCTCCTTACCCACCTGCTCTTCTTCTTCTCGCTAGCATCGCTCGCCGTCCCCGCGCTCCGCCCTTCTGACAAGCGCAAGCAGTACAATGCGCAGCAGCAGCAGCAGCAGGCGTCGGGGGGCCGCCGGCGCAAGGCGAGCGCCTCGGGGCCGGACGGGATGGGAGGAGGCAAGGGCCGCCGCGGGAGCGCCGGCGTCATGTGCGCGCCGCCGCCATCGCCCGCGCGCGCTGGGGCCGGCGGCGGCGCCTGAAAAGCGGCGGGGCAGGTGGGTGCAGCCGGACGCCTTCACCGTAGCCGCTCCGGCGGCGGGGCCGGGGCCGGGGCCGGGGCCGGGGCCGGGCCCCCCGAGCAAGGGGTCGACGCCGCCCACGTCGATGCCCGACATGGTTCCGTGCGCCTCTAACCAATCCCAGGGCCCCTCGCCCCCCCTCTACTCTTAAGTCGTATTCACCTCCCGCGTCACATGCGCGTGCAGGCCGCAGGAGGCGGGTACGGTGTTCGTCCTCGCCCGCCGCGGGTCAGCCGCCGATCGCGAGCACCGTCTCACCAGCGCCAGTCCCGAGGTCGCGTACCCGTCGCGTTTCGCTCGTGTACCCGTCGGTCCCTTGACAGCGACGCGCAGCCCAACCCGTTCACCGGCGGCCCCTCGCGCCCCCGCACCGCGGCGCGCGACGCCCGCTCCCGCAGCGCCGCCAGCTCCCCGATACCCCCCGACGCCTTCCTCCCCCAGCCCTCCCTCCCCGGAGCGCCGGACGAGCCGGCGGCGGCGGCAGGCGCGCCGCGCATGTCGAAACTGATGGCGCTGCCCATGGTCCATCACGAGGCCGGCCCGGGCCGGCGGCACAGCGTACACGACCGGGCGGCCGAGGCCGCAGGCGGCGGCGGCGGCGGCGGCGGTGGCTTGACCGACTCTCTGATGCCAGAGGACGGGGGCTACGTCGCGGGCGCCGAGGCGGCCCCGGCGGCGGACGGCGCCCCGCCGCCCCAGTCCGACACGTCGCTGAAGGGGCGGCGGGCGCCCAAGCTCGGGGAGGCCGGCGAGCGCTCCAGCTCGAAGCTGCTCAGCTTCAGCTGGCGCCAGGGCGGCGGCGGCGCCGCCGCCACGGCCGCCGCGACCCCGAAGGGCGGCGCCGCCACCCCGCACAGCGCCGGCGGCAGGCTCCGCCGCCAGCAATCGTTCGAGGAGGACTTCGAGGAGGGGGCGGCGCCGGCGGCGATCTTCGCGCAGCCGACGGCGCCCGACGAGTCCATCGAGTGGATCGCGTGCGGCGTGCGGGCCCTCGTCGCCAAGCTCGTCGTCCGGCGCGCCGCCGCCGGCCGGCCCATCCTCGTCGTCCTCGAAGGCACATGCAGCGACTGGGTCTGACTCTGTCTCTCGGGTCTGACTCTGTGTGTGCGCTCGCAGACCTGCACCACGCCGACTCGCAGAGCTGGGCGGTCCTCGGCGAGCTCATACAGGCCCTGGCCGAGGCGCCGGCCGGCGCCGCGCGCGTCGCGCTCGTCGGGACGCTCCGCGCGCCGGCCGAGCACTCGCCGGCCGCCCGCGCCGCCGCGCGCCTCCAGGCCGAGCACCGCGGCCGCGCCGAGCTCATCAAGCTCGGTGCCCTGCTCCTACAATCCCGACGCGATACACGAACAATGAAATAGTCTTATAAGACGCTATGTGATTCTAACATTGAAATCTGGGCAGGCCCGCTGACGGACGGGGACGTGGAGGCGCTGGTCTGCGCGACGGTCGGCGCCGCCCGCGTGCCCCGCGCCCTCCGCGACTTCGTCAAGGCCCAGGTGCCCGGCGCCCGCGCCCCTGCCTTTTAGAAGGGCTCCCGCGCACTGTTACAGAGGCCTCCTTCTGTAAGAGCTCCTTTGTTTAAAGAGGCCGCCGTACGAAGTGGCCGGGGGGCTCTCGATAAGGACCCCAGAGCGCTGCGCAGCGTAGCGGCCTTGGGCCTCGCCGCGAAGCCCTCGGAGCGAAGCGAGCGAGCGCTCTCTGACGGCGGCGCCTCTCGTGCAGACGGACGGGCTGGCGGTGCTCGTGGTGGACCTCGCCCGCTCCCTCCTCCAGGAGGGCGCCCTCGCCGTGCGCGCCCCGCCCGCCCCCTCGCCGCCTTCTCTCCCGGCACCTCCCTAGGGTCCCCCGACACCGCCCTCTCACCGCTCATGCTTTCACCACTGCTTCCACCGCTCTCTGGAGTGCGCGTCGACCCGACTCACCCCGACCTCTCGCGCAGGTCGACACCGCAGGGGACGCCATCGTCAAGGGGCCCCTGCGCCGCCTCAAGCCAACCGTCCGCCCTTCCCGCCCGCCCGCCCTTCCCTCCCTTCCTTCCTTTCCTGAGCCTACGGGGCGGCGTGCATGCAGGACGGGGCGCGGGCGGCGGTGATGGAGAAGCTGGACCGCCTGACCGCCGTCCAGTCCACCACCCTCAAGCTGGCCGGTCAGTCAGTCGGCGCCGTTAGGTAGCCGCAGGCCAACGGCACCGACGACTGACTGTGCCCGCCCTCGCCGACTGGCAGCGGTGATTGGCGTGCGCTTCTCCGTGGCGGAGCTCCTCGCCATCCACCCGGGCAGTGCGGCCGGCCGGCTCTGCTCCGCTCCCACGCTCCGCTCCGCTCCGCTCAGCGGGGCGCCGCCCGCGCCGCGCCGCAGGCCGCTCGATCGGGGGCGGCGGCTCGAGCGCGCTGGTCTCCCCGCAGTCGCCCGAAGCCGAGCCGACCGTCGAACAGGTGCGCGCCCTCTCGCGCTCTTCTCTGCGGAGCAGCCCCTTCCACCCTTCTATAGACAGCTCAACGGCGGCGGTCCCCGCGTACTCCTAGCGTTAACCTTCGCTGTTCTTATGTCCTGCACTGCTGACCCGTCCCAATCGTTCAGGTGCGGGCGGCGGTGGCGGCGGCCTCGCGGGACGCGAGCCTGGCGGCCGCCATCGACCGCGAGCTCGCCGCCCTCGTCAAGCTCGGCATCCTGGTCCGCCCGCCCCCACCCCGCCGCCCCCGCCCCCGCCCTTGACAGAAGATAGATAGAAGACAGCCGGGGCGGGCCGGGCTGAGCGGCGGGGGCGCAGGGGGAGGCGGATGCGGGGGAGGAGGAGGGCGGGGGCCTGGTCGAGGCGGCGGACGCCCTCTCGTCCGCCTCGGGCGCCCCCCGCGAGTACGAGTTCCTCCAGCCCCTCACCCAGGTCCGCCGCTCCGCTCCGCCCCGCCCCGCCCCGCTCATAGCGGAAGAAGAATCGAAGGTGAAGAAGGGACTGCCTGCTTCTAAGTCCAACTTCCAATAATATAGCTCGAGCAGAAGAAGCAGTTTAAAAGGGACGGCTTCGATTAAGTCAAGTTCTTGAAGGCAGCTTCTAATAAGATAGCTCGGGCTCCTGCAGCCTGTCCCAGCATGGACACCCCCCCCCCCCCCCCCCCCCCCCCCCCCGCTTCGTTCCTTAAGCGGGCTGGGAAGAGTTGACTCCTTCTTCAAAAGCCCCCGAGCCTCGAGAGGCGTGCAGCTGACCCGGCCCGGGACCCGGTGCGCGCGCGCAGGAGGTGGTGTACAGCCTGCTGCCGGTGACGGAGCGGCGGGCGCTGCACCTCAAGCTCGCCCTGTTCCACGAGTCCCGCCTCCGCCCCAGCCCCTCCACCCTCTCCCCCGGGACCCTCTCCCCGGCCTCCTCCACCCTCTCCCCCTCCCCGTGCGCCCCGCCCCGCCCCGCCCCCCCTCTAAAAGCCTCCAGAGCGACCCTCCTGAGCGCCCGCTCGCTCCTCAGAGTGCTTGCGGGGGCGCCCCTGGACGAGCGCGACGGGCCCGGCGGGGTGGACGACGACCTGGCGGCGACCCTCGCCCACCACTTCGTCCTCGCAAACGTGCGGCCTCAGCTGAGGGCGCGGGGCTGGGCTTAGCGAGCTTAAGCTTGAGCGAAGATAGAAGAAGCTTAAGCTTAAGCTTCGTCGCGAGGCTCAGCAAGCTTAGCAAGGCCTGGCTTGAGCTTGCTGCCGCCGCCGCCGCCGCTCCGGCGCTGAGCTGAGCTGAGCTGAGCTGAACGAACGGGCGGGCGCGCAGGAGCCCGGGCGGGCGTGCCGGTACCTCGAGCGGTGCGCGGAGGCCGCGTACGCCTCCTTCGCCAACTTCGAGGTGAACGTTCACCCCCCCCCCCCCCTCCCCCACTTCTATCTGCGTTCTCTTCGCTGATTCCTTCCGCGATCGCCCGCCAGGCGATGCGCCTGTACGAGGACCTCCTCCAAGTGAGCGCCGCGGCGCCCCCGCGCCCCGCCACGCGCCTCCGCTGGATGCGCCAGCTCGCCACCGTCTACGCACGCCTCGAGTGCGCCCCCACCCCCCTCTTCAGCTGTACCCCCTCAACTTTTAACGCCGCCGTCGCCCGCCAGCATGTTCAAGGAGAGCATCTCGATCAGCCTGGCGGCGCTGGAGGCGGCGGGGCGGCCGGCGCCCCGCTCCCCGCTGGCCCAGCGCCTCGCCGCCTACTGGGCCACGGCGAAGGTCCTCCTGAGGGGGGCGCCCCGCCCCGATCGGTACCTGCGGGGCGCCCGCCGGGAGCCCGAGGGCGGCGGCGAGGCGGCCGAGATGGTGCGCCCCCCCGCTCCTCCCCATCCGAGCACTGGCTCCTGGACGGACGCCAGCCACTCGTCCTCGTCCTCGTCCGAGTCGGATCCGCGTGCCCCCAACTCAACTCCTCTGACCCCTCCGCCCCGCCCCGGCCCCGCCCCGCAGAGCCAGGAGCTCTCGCGCCTGTACAGCGTCCTCCTCTTCACCACCTATGGCGCCGGTGCGCCCCGCCCCTTCTCTGCTCTCCTCCCTCCCTCTCTTCTCCGTCTGAGCGCCGCACCGCAGAGCACGGCGTCGTCCTCTCGTCGTACTGCATCACGACGGTGCGCGCCGACAACGTAGCTCTAGATTCCTAGCTCTTCCTCTTCTAGGTCTAGCTCGCGGCAGGCTCGCGAGAAGCAGGCTCGCGCGAAGCCGCCGCTGACGCCCGCGCGCGCGCAGCTGGCGGCGAGGGCGGTGGCGCAGGACCCCCCCACGCTGAGCGGGCACACCGCAATCGGCCTCGCGCGCGCCGCCCAGGTGCCGCCCGCTCAGATCTGATCTGATCTGATCTGACCTGACCGCTCCGGCAGCTGTGCGGGTTCGCGGGGCACCGGAAGCGCGCGGTGCAGTGGGCGTCCCTCGCGTGGTCCATGGCCCTCGAAATCGCCTCGCCCGAGGTCCGCTCACATAGATCAGATCTGATCAGATCAGATCTGACCTGATCTGATTCGCTACCCCGTGCGCGTCCCCCAGGTCTGGCACGACGCCACGAACCCCCTCGCCCAGACCCTCCTCGCCGCCTGCGGTCAGATCCATCATATCATACCCGATCCAATCCGATCTGATCCGACGTCTGATCTGATCTGATCCGATCCGAGCAGCCTTCGAGTCGGCGAGCTCGGCGCTGCAGTTCCTCGCGGAGGAGGCAGAGCGCGCCCGCAACCTGAACCACAGTGCGCCCCAGAACGACTCTAGAGATCTAGAAACCCATCTAATCATAATACATGATACAGAAATCATAATTATAACGCCGCGGACAACTAGAAACTAGAGCTCGAAAGAAACCCGTCTAACCAGTCGGCCGAACGGCCGGACGAACGGCAGGCGCGCTGGTGTGCATCTGGCGGGGCGTGCTCGCCCTCCGCGCCTCGGCGCGCCTCGCGCACCCGGCCGGCGGCGTCCCCGGCCTCGCCTCCGAGCTCCGCTGCGCCCTCAGCGCCGTCAAGCGCAACCCAGACATCCTCGAGAGCTTCTACACCGTGCGCGTACCCCCCCTTGACTCCTCCTCCCCCCATCTCACCTGAGCCGCAGACGGTCGCGACGGCGGTGCTGGCGCAGTGCAGCCTCCTCATGGTCCTCATACCCCCTCCCTCCCCCCCCCCCCATCCTCCTCCTCCTCCTCACCTGAAAGCAGGACGAGGCGGGGTTCGGGCTCTCGGTGCTGGAGGCGCACCTGGCGGGGCTCGTCTCGGGCGTCCGCGTCTCCCTCCCCTTCCGCGCCTCCCTCCAGGGCATCCTCGCCGCCGTGCGCCCTTAACTAAATTAACTAAAGAACCCTTAACTAAGTTAACTAAAGAACTCTTAACCTCGCCGCCGTGCGCCCGCCCCCCTCGCCCCCTCGAGAGAAGAAGAGCTGCCGCGGCAGCAGCGGAGACAGAGATCCAACTCTTAAACTGAGGCCTCGGCTGCCCTATGAAGAAGAGCTCTCGTGGCAGCCGAACTAGAGTCTAAATCTAAATATAAGTAAGGGCCGGCGCGCCGCCCGCGGCCCTCTTTGGAGGCCTCTGTCGAATGCATCGCTCCCGAGCAACTGACCTCGTCTCGTTCCGGTGCGGCGCAGGCGCTGTTCCGGTGCGCGGGGCCGGAGGGCCGCGGGGCGGACGGGCGCACGGCGGCGCGCGTCGCCTGCGACGCGGTGGACCTCTCCAGGGTGCGCCCTTCGAATCCGGGCAGCGGGTCGTTTCTAGGAGTTCTTGGGATTCCTCGAGACCCTTCATAAGGCGCGCCGCGCACCGTGTGAAGGGCAGCCCTCCTCCCCCTACCCCTACCCCCCCCCCCCCCCCCCCCCTGACGGAGCGGCGTGCCCCCGCGCTCCCGGGGGGCTTCAGGGCATGGGGGTGGAGCTGGTGAGCCGGCTGGGCGTCTACGCCGACTTCTTCTTCGAGGCGACCGCCGTCCTCTACTACGCCCTCCTCCACACGTGCGCAGCTTAAGCTTTGCTTCTTCTTTGTTAGGTCGGCTGGCTGACGGGCGCGCAGCGGGGCGGTGCCGGCCCTGGCGGGGCCGGCGCAGGCCCTCCTCCCGCACCTCTCACCGGACCGGAGCGGCGGGCCCGCGACGGAGCGGACGGACCCCACCGGCACCGCCTCGCAGCCGCCGCGGAGCCACTCGAACACGCTGGGGGCCGCTGCCGCCGCGCCGCCGGGGCCGGGCGAGCTGCTTGCGGCCATCGAGGGCGCCGACGCCTACATGAAGCGCGCCGGGAAGGCCCGCCTCGTGCGCTCCCTCGCGCGCACCGCGGCGGGGATCGCGCGGGCGGCGCGCGGGGACCTCCGCGGGGCCCGCGCGCGCTTCGGGGAGGCGGCGCGGGCGGCGCGGGAGGGCGGGCAGCTGCGTGACGAGGGCCTCGCCCTGCTCCTGCAGGCGGCGCACGCGCCGGCCGCCGCCGACCGCGCCCGCCTCGCCGCCGCCGCCGCCGCCCTCTTCGCCGCCGCCGGCGACGCCTTCCACGCGCGCGTCGCGCGGGCTGTGGCCGCGGCGGCGGTGGCGCCGCCTTGAGCCGTTCGCTACGGCTCTGATGGCCGCGGCCCCGCGCGCCGGGCGGTGCTCTGCAGTACACGAAATTTAAGAAATTAATTTAGTGAATTCATCTCTGTGTCTGGGAGCGGCCAGCTGCAGGCGCCGGCGGCTCCCAAGTTTAACGGATGTGATGCTTTCAGAGTCTTTCTTCGCCCTTTCAATCTTTCAACCTCCGCCTTCGGGCTGATGTTCTGTATTTTCTCGTACAGCTTTCGACAGCATAGAGTAGCAAGCAGATTCGCCAGCGCAGTGCGTGTAATTGGTTTCCTATCTCGCCTGAATATTTCACTTTTCACATTGGATCGAATTCGAAGCTAGAGGCGCCGGCCGGCTCCAAGCTAACCCCCGCGCGCCGTTGACCGCGCGCTCGTGGGCTCGTGCAGGCCTAGGAACGTTAACGGAGCCGCGACCTAGGCCTGTGCGCATGCACCGGAGCCGCATGCAGCTCAGGAATGTGAGCTCTAGATGCACTGCAGGCGGCCATGGCCACGGCCTCCCGAGATCGAGCTCTGCGAATATCGAGTTTTAATTTAATTCGAAAGAAAAGCTGCGGCTGCGACTGCTGGGCATGCATGTGCAGGCATGCAGAGAGCTTAAGCTTGAGAGTCATGTCGCGACAGAGAAGATGCTCTAAACCGAGTAATCGCAACATTTGAACGTTGACGCTACGTATACCGCGGCCGTAGTACACTATTGAGATTATCATACTTGTATTACTGGCGGAGGGCGATCGCTGCGACCGCGGCCGCGAAAGCGACCGCCGCGGACGCGAAGGCACTCCAGCGGGCCGACGGCGCCCCCGCGACCCCGCTGGACGGCCGTGGCGGAGCCGTCGAGTTCGATGACGCCTCCCCCGCCATCAAGGCGTACTGCGCCCAAAAGGAAATCAAATTCCGCGGCGATGCGATGCTGGGCCGGGGCCGGGGGCGGGTACGTACCGCGCTCAGGTGGTTGCAGGTGGCCGTGTACACGGAGCCGCCGGCGGAGGCGGCCGCGGGCGCCGCGCGGCCGCATGCCTTCCACGCCCCCGCCGCCTCGTCGAAGAAGCCGAGGGACACGTTCTGGGCCTTTGCCGCGTCGAGCGCCCCCGAGAGGGGCAGCTCGAAGGCGATTCCGGAGGGGAAGCTGGTAAGCGGCGCCGCGTTGCCGGCCGCGTCCAGCGCCGTCGCGAATATCTCGTAGACCAGCGAGGCGAGGGAGTACCCGCCCGGCGAGCCGTAGGCGGACGCCGCGCGGGCGTTCACCGACACCTGCCGGAGGCAATGAATAATGACGGCCCAGGTCGGTCAAACATGTACAGAAATGAGTTTGAGCGATACGGGGTCCAGTCACCTGGAAGTCGGAGGCAGCAGCGTCTGTCGGGAAGCGGATCTGCGAGGGATTGGTGAGCACTGAAATGAAATGGGACCCGATCGCGACGCGTGCCGATCGCGCACTCTGGCTGACTGGAAGGTGACGGTCAGCGACTGAGCGTCCCTCCCCGGGCAGACCTGAACGGCGCGGCGAGGGCCGGGCTCTCACGGTGCTCGCAGATCAATTTCAAGCAGTGATTCGCGCGCTGACCTTGAAGCGCAGCGGCTCGAATCCCGCCGCGGAGGTGGACGTCTGGTTGCCGCAGGCGGCCGAGGTGTCCGCGAGGGTGATCTGGGCCGACGCCCTGTTCAGCGCTTGCTGCGCCTGCGTCCGCGCGGCCGCCGCCGCCCTCGAGGTCGGGGGCAGCGACGCGAGGATCCCGGCGAGGCCCGACTGCAGCCCCTGCGCGAAAAGGATGTGGGGTCTAAGATATGAAGCTAAAATGGGGAAGAGGTGTATTTACGGCTGCATCAATGCCGGCGGTTGTGGCCAGCTTCTGCAAAAAGCAAGTTAATGTACAATTAGGAAAAAGGAAGCACGATTAAAATCACTGCCTGCGCACTGGATTCGCCTCGACGGCTTTCATGAGTAGAGTTGCGCTCCTGATCGCGTCTTCCTCCTGCGAAATAACGCGCATTCAGCAGGCGCGCGCAGTGCAAAGCTTCAGTACGCGCGATGGGCCGACCTTGAGGGCCGAAGTCTTCGCGGCCAGCGGGCCCATGGCGGAGAAGAAGTTCACAAGGGCGCCGGCGTTCTGCTGGTTCGTTAACGGGGCGGTCGGCCGGCCGGCCAGAGCCGGCCTGGCAATACTAATTGCGCTCACCGCTGTGTTGGCCAGGTCGACGCCTTCCAGCAGTTTGCTGACGGCCTGCGGAAGAGAGCGAGAGATCGATCAGGACCCCCAATTACAATAAGAGAGTAATTATTCGCGCAGAGATCCGCACGGCGATCAGGTTCGACAAGGCCGCGGTGAGCTCGGCGGCGCCGGCGGCGTTGGTCTGCAGGAGCGCCCGCTGGACGCGTACGCGGCGGAGGGCCACGTTGTTCAGCTTCGCGAAGAAGGCCTTGAGCGTGCCCAGGAGCGAGAGGAGCCGCGACATCTTGGCGTCGAAGGGGTCCGTGCCCTTCGCGATCACACTTCAACGTCAGCGCTAGCTATTTCCGCTAGAAATCTGAAACGAACGCACGTTCAAGACGGCCTGGGTTTGCTGGATCAAGACGCTCACGAGGGCCTGGCAACGCTCAAGATCGTGAGAATCGGTTCGCGATCGTCGCGAGAGAGGCGAATCCAGAAACAGACGAGCTCTTGCACCTTGAAGGCTTCCAGCGGGTCCGCGCCGGGCGAGGCCACGAGGGGCAGGACCTCGACCGGGGACGCGATCGCGAAGCGGGTCGAGAGCCTCGGCCGCGCGCCGTCCTCGACCAGCACCGACAGCTTCGCCGCCTTCGCCGTGTCCGAGGTCTGAAGGAACGATTAGTAGGAATTGGAGTTGTGAAATTTCGTGGCAGCTTTTCGCTGACCGAAGTGAAGTAGAAGGTCATCGAGGCGGCGAGGGACGAGCGGACGAGGGCGTCGGCGGAGAGGTCCGAGTAGACGGAGTAGGCGAGCGGCGGGGAGGCCGAGACCCAGCCCGTGCAGTTCACGGTCACGGGGTCCACGCCGGCCTTGGCCGAGAGGGGGCCGACGGTGCAACTTCCTCCGGAGGGGGCGGCGCCTGTTCGCGTGTTATATTAGTCGACTGGGTTGGAAACGATGAACAGAATTCGTCGTGGCTTGTGGTCGTAGAAAGCTCAAGCTTAAGGTTAATCAGGAGTTTTACGCTCGCGTACCGAGGACGGGCTGCGGCGTAGGTGCCAACGGAAGCGCCGACGGGCTTGGCGACGGGCTTGGAGAGGGGCTTGGCGACGGGCTCGGGCTGGGAGTCGGGCTCGGGCTGGGCGTTGCGCTCGGAGTAGGCGACGGGCTCGGGGTAGGCACGCAATTCACTGCAGGGGTTGCTCGGTAAGACAAACCAGTACTAGTGCCGGCTGCAGTTATAGGCCTAGATCTACAGAAAAACGGACCAGTCCCCGTTGCATTGAAACCGCGGTTGACCGAAGTACTAGTGCCGCCGCTCGGGTCCAGGTAGTCTGGCTGGAACACTATGAAGAGCTTCGCCGAGGGGCCCGATGCGGCGAATGCGGGGAGACTGGCGACGTTGATGATGCCCGAACCGATGCCTTTGGTCGTTGTCGTCAGGTTTTTGAACGCCGTCCCCGTGAACGCGTATACCTTAAGTTGTTTATTAGTTAAACAGTAATAAGAATATTAATGACCGCGGAGCTCGAGTTAGAAAATCCGCGAAGCGGAAAGCTCGAACACTTACATATGCCGTGTCGGCCGGATCCGGAACGCTACCGGCGATGGTCTCGAACTCGGCGTTCTTAAAGGACAGCGTGACGTTGCTGGTGTTAGCGCAGCTGGTCGGCACTTCGAAGACCCTGCCGGACGCCGACGGTCGCAGTGAACATGTACATCTCAACTTCAAGGAGCTCGATCTCAAATACAGATCTAGAGACCGCACCAGACGCCGAAGTTGCCCTTGCTGTAAGGTCCGTAGCTGACGGAGGCCGTCGCGTTGTATGTGGCAGCAGTGAAGCTCGTGACTGCGTCGCAGTTCGCGCAAATATCGCTGGTCGAATCAGTCGAAAAAACTTCAAGCGCCGGTGCTGCCGTTGGGGTCGCTGGAAAGTCCATTAGCGCTAGCAATGCATGCCAGGTTACAAACAAGAACTAGATGCAGGCGCGCTTACTCCCAGCTTTAGGAACGCTCCAGTACCGCGCCGTAAATGTCCAGGACTCGTAGACGTGCCAAAAGAAGACCAGCACATTCGAAGAGTGCGAGGTGACCACGGAGCCGCCAGTTTTGAGGCTGCTGCCGATGGCCAGCAGAGCCGGCGGCGAAACGCCGAAGTCCACAACCTGCGTGCATAGAATTTTAACTAAGCTTCAATCAATCAATTCAGCTTGGAAGGGGAAGAATGGGAGGAGCGGGGGAAGGGGAGGGGCTGGGGGGCAAGGGGGGGGGGGGGGGGCTGGGGGGGGAGGGAGGAGGGGAGGGGCTGTGGCCTAGCTATAGTGGGTGAAAACAAATTTGCTCGGATAGCCCTAATAGGTCTGGCCAGGCAGAAAGGGGGTGGCCCCCTCCCCACGCGTCGCTGTTTCCAGCGGCTCGGCCGGACTAGCTAAAGTGGATGGGGATGGGGGGTGGGGCCCGCGGGGCAGGGGGTGGGTGGGTGGGGGTGGGGGGGGGGGTGGGGGGGGGGGTAGGTGGGGCGTGGGGCGCTCAGAAATCAGTTCCTGAAAAGCCGGACTAGTGCGCGCGCGCCAGCGTTGCAAGCCTGGCCATAGCGTTCGCATTTGCACGAGCGCACCTTGAGGCCGGTCCCATTGTATGCCCACCTGCCGATCGCTGGAAGAACCTGAGAGACGAACTCCACGCGGATGACCTCGCCCGCCGCCGCCGTGATAGCCCTGGACACGCATATATGCTTGAGCTCAAAAGCAAAGGCTGGAGCAAAGGCTCAAAGGCTTTGAATGATCATGAGATGGCGCCGGCGCACCAGGCGTAAGAGTCTTCGAAGAGGTTGCCGTAGTTGCTAGTGTAGCTGATGTTCAGCCAGGCCGGTGTTGAGGAGGCGACCAGGGCGCCCGGCTGCGTGCTCTGCGCCGAGAGCTGGCCGCTGACCCCGGCCAACGGAGCCAGAATGCAGCTGCAGGCTAGGGCGCAGACGATGATGCTGCAGCTGGCCATGGCCCCAGCCCGCGGCCGCGACCGCGGCGCCAGCGGCATGACAGCAGTCATGATCTGCTGCTGCTGATATCGATGTTCTGGTATGATGGTCTAACACGGTGACAACCTGCGCCGGCCGCGGCGCCGATTCAAACCTCGGCTCGTCCGATCCGATGGTCCTGGGCCTCCTGGCTCTAGCACTTGCCGGCGGCAGCACTCTGCAGAAGCAGACTGCGCAGCCGCTGACGACTCGGCACACGTACGGCGCGGCGGATGGGCCGGGGCTACGACGTCCGACGTCCGACGGGGCTCCGCGTGTGGCGCACCGGCTCAGCTATCGTCTTGGCTCGCGGCGTCCGCCAGGGAGCTGCTGCTGCCGCCTGCCGGAGACCGTCGGACGTAACTGCCGCGGTGCCAAGTTGGCCAGCGCGGGGGTACAGCGTTCAGAATGTGTCGGAGCCTGGCTTCAAGGCTGGTACGTGCTTACGCATGCGCACAGTGGCGCCGCGCACGCAGTCTAGCTCTAGCGACCGTACGCGTCTTCAAGGCTTCGGCAGAAGCAAACATGCTTTTGCAAAAATGCATTTGGCCGTGGAGGGCGCAACCCGCCGCTGCAGGACCGGAATAGCGCGGCGACCGGCGCCGGCGCCGGCGCCCGCTGCAGCTGCAGGCCTAGGCGGCCCGGCGCGCGCGGCGGCCCGGCCTACCTTCAGCGCAGCTGCTGCAGCGCGGCGCGGGCGGCGGCGAGGCGCTCGAAGGGCGGGTCCACTGTGGCGCTCGCCGGCAGCCGCTCCCGCGGGACATCCAGCGCCCTGCGCACAGGCCGCTCGCCTCGCCTGCCTCAGCTCAGCTGGAGCGCACGTGCGGGCGCGCCTGACGAGCGGGGGGTACAGGAGGGCGGCGTCCAGGAAGGCGGCGGCCTCCGGGGCCGACCAGGCGGGACCCGGCCAGACGCGGACGGCGCAGCGCCCGGGGAGGGCCGCCAGGGCGCCCGCCACGTCCGCGGGCGAGGCCGGGGCGGACGGGGCGGACGAGCCCGGCCGCGAGCCGCGGATCGGGCAGCGCCTCAGCCAGAGCTCCCGCAGCGAGGCCACGCCTGCGGCGAAAGCTGAGGCTGGGGGTCGGGAGGGCATCGCGCCGGGGGTACCGGCACCTGCGAGGGAGCGCAGGGCGGCCGGGCGCAGGGGGCACCCCTCCAGAGTGATCCTTTTTTTGGGGGGGGGTACGGATTAGAAGAGGGGAAAGAGGTGCGAGAGGTAGAGGGGGACAGGGCGCACTCGGCGAGGCCGGCGAGGGGCGGGGCGTCGGTACCCCCCTCCATCTCGAGGGGCAGGGGCTCGCAGGAGACGAGGGTGAGGGAGGGGGCGAGGGCCCAGTGTACCCCCGCGAAGGCGGCGGGGGCGAGGAGGGAGAAGGCGGCCTCGGAGGGGTACGAGGTGAGGAGGGCGCGGCAGCGGAGGCCGGCGGCGGCGGCGGCCCGCACGTCGGCCTCCGAGGGGAGCTCGAGGGTGTGGGCGAGGCGCAGCCGGGGCGCCCGCCCCAGCGCCCCCGCCAGCGCCCTCGCCTGCAGCACGGCCCCCAGGCACTCCAGCGATTTCATCGCCGGCAGCTGCGAGGGGCCGGGAAAGCGCGTCAGATGGGGAGGGGGGGGGGGAAAGAACGGCCGGGGGTACGGCCGCGCGCGGACCAGCTTGGGATCGTCGACGCGGGCGAAGACGGGGGGGGACAGCGGCCGCCGGTACCGGACGCTCAGCTCGCGCAGGCCATCCGCGAACGGCGCCTGGCGCCGAGGTTAGGAAGAGGGGGGAAGAACCCTAGGGGGGTACCACGCCTTGTTGAGGCGGAGGGCGGAGGTGACGTGCTCGAGGCCGGAGCGGGCGAGGGGCGGCTCGCGCGGGAGGAGCACGTCCAGAGCCTCCAGCGACTCCGGCGCGGCCGCGAGCGCCCGCCACAGGTGCAGGCCGTCCAGGTCCAGGGGGGTACCCCCGGCGACGCAGCGGAGGGCGAGCGAGCGGGCGCCGGCCCACGCCGGCCGAGCGAGGATCTCGGCGGCGTCCCGGGCGGACACGGCGTCCCGCGCCGCGTGCTCGAGCTCCGCCGCCTCGGCGCGCAGCTCCGCCTCGTACGAGGGCAGGTGGCCCCGCCCCAGCTCGCCCCGGAGGGCCGCCAGCCGGCGGCGCAGCTCGCCGCGGAAGGCCGCGCCCTCGAGCACGTCGCCCGCAACGCTGCGCATCCCGCGCCGCTCAGCGCTCGAATCGCGGGGTCGTTTTCGATGAAGCGCACGTCAGGACGAGGCGGGCCGGCGGGGGCGCTTCGCGGACGACGGAGCGCCATCGCCTGCAGACGGCGGCGGCCCTCATGCGGTCCAGCGGGCCGTCGAGGAGCACCAGCATTGCCGCGAGGACGTCCCTCGGCACGGCCCGCGTCGCCGCGTCCGCCTCGCCGTCCCCGTCGTCGGGCCCGCCGTCCGCGCCGTCTGTGAGGGCGTCCGTCAGAAAGAGCTTTCTGCCGGCGGGAAACGAACACGTACATGCGCACCCGAGGGTCGGTCGGGAAGGCCGGGCCTCATGATCACCGGCAGCTCCAATCGGCCGCTAACTGACGCGCAATGTGCAGAGCTGTGCAGAGCAGTAAAGCTGAGAAAGCTGAAGCTGAGCAAAGCTGAGAAAGCTCCGACGCGGGGGTACGTGCAACAGGCAGGGCCAACTCCGGCCCAGCCCCGACCACTCCGAGCGTCTTAAGCGAGTGAACTCGCTTAGCTAAACAGATTCGAGCAGCTTCCGGAACCGCCTTAGCTCGGCGAGGCGTCCGGGGCTTCCTCGACTTGCAGCCGAGTGACGGCCCAACGCAGCGCGTGCGAGGATGAAGTTCGGAAAGCGCCTCCGCGAGAATGCTGTTCCCGGTTCGTTCCTCGCGCTAGAAGTTTGGCGGCCGCGCCGCCGCGGCACCGACCTGGAACGGAGCATGCGAGTCGGCCCGGCAAGCGTCGTCTGCGCCTGCAAAAGAAAGAGCGATCGACATAGCATCCGAAGCCTGCCCTCCCAAACCGCTGCTCGAACTCGCCCCCGCGCGGCGGCTGATCCTCGGCCCCACTCGCTGCAGAGTGGAACTCCGCTTACATCGACTACAAGAGCCTGTGCGCCGCCCTGCTCCCGCCTGACGGGGCTCCGGCCGCCCAGTGACGTCGCCGCCCCCTCGCAGGAAGCGGCTGATCAAGGCCCGCCGCGCCCCGCCGCTGCCTCTGACGCCGCTCTATCACAAGCTCACGCGCAGCGCGGCAGGCCATCAAAGCCGAGCGGCAGGCGGCGGTCGATCGGTGCGCGGATCAAATTCGGATGCGAGGGGCGGGTCGCGCTCCTCCGGGATCGAACCCGCGCGCCGCAGGACGCGGGAGGCCCTACCGATTGAGTACCGGCCCACTGCGCCCGAGCCGCCGCCGGCCGCGGCCGAGCAGCTCCTCGCGCGCGTCCTCCAGCCCCTCACCGGCTCCTCCCGCGGCGTACCCCCCTCCGTCGCGCCCGGGCCCGGCACCTCCCCGCGCCCGCCCACCTCCTCCCCGCGCCCGCCCACGGTGCCCCCTGCCGCCCCCTCCCGCCCCCTCCCGAGCCTTGACGCGCGCCCACCGCCCCGCAGGCCGACGGCATCGGGGCGGACATGGTACCCGACCCGGCGAAGCAGCGTGCGCGTACCCCGAAACGGCTTGTACCCCACTCCCCGAAACTCGGTACCCCGCAGTCGCCCGGCGCCGCAACCGCTTCTGCTCCGCCGTGAAGATGGTCTCCCTCTGGCGCTCCTGGGCGTGCGTACCCCTCCCCCCGCCCCCTCCTCCCCGCCTTCCCCCCGAACCAACGGCTCCCCCCCCGCCCCCCCCCCCCTCTCACCCCCCAAAGATCCGGGAACTCGGAGCGCCCGTCCCCCGCCGAGGCGGCCTTCCTCGAGGCCCTCGAGAGCGAAACTCGGAAGGTGCGCTCCGCAGCCGTACCCCCCCCCGCGAATTTGAGTTCAAGGAGTCGTACCCCCGCAGGCGGCGAACTTCTACGTGGCGAAGAGCGAGCAGATCCAGGGGCAGTACGCCGACATCCGGAGGCAGATCGCCGCGTACCAGGTCCGCGTACCCCCCTCCGGCTTGTCCCCCTTCCCTTTCTCGAGCACATTCTTTTTGCAGCGCGCCGGCAATTCCGCGACGGTCGAGGCGCGCCGGGCTATCCTGGAGGTGCGGCGTACCCTCCCGCTCCCCGATATCGTACCCCCTCCCCGGCCCACGACGGCCGCGTACCCCCGTTCCCAGACCTGCGTCAAGTTCGTCCGCGTCCTCGACATGCTCGAGGTGCGCGGCCCTACCCATCTCCCGATTCCTGTACCCCCCCCCCTCACCCCACGAACCCCAGAACCGCTTCCGCCTCCTGAACGTTATGGCCGCGACCAAGGCCGTCAAGGCATCCATCCCCCTTCTCCCGTACCCCCCGCGTGATCCTCCCCCCGACAGAAATACGACAAGGTGACGCGCAGGCGGACGCTGGCCTCGTTCCGCGCGGCGCTCGACCAGGTGCGCCCGTCCCGTTCGACCCGTCCCGTCGGATCCAGCCCGGCCCGGCGCCGGCCCGGCTGACGCCGCCCCCCGCCCCTGCAGATGCCGGGACTCTCGTCGGACCTGCTCGAGCACCTCCGCTCCGACATCACCGCCCTCGTCGGTCCGCCCCCGCCGCCCCCGTTGAGCGCCTCAGTGCCGCCCCTCCTCTTCTTCTCTAGTGCCTGCAGCCTTTAGCCTTCAGCCTAACGCCTTCGCGCCCGACTCGAACCCGCCCGGCCCGACGATGCGGCCCGGCTGAACCCGCCCGGCTGACCGTCGGGCCCGACCGGCACGGGCAGCGAACGCGTTCTACGGGGCGAACGCGCGGGCGGCGCGGGAGCGGCTGCGGGTGGAGCCCCCCGCCGCCTCCTCCGAGCACGTGCGTCCAGAACAGAGGGCAGAGAGAGAAGAGCGGGGCCCGAGAGGAGAGCGGGGCCGCTGGATCGTTCCAGAGCCGATGCCGGGCCTGAGGGAGATAGCCTTAGGTGGCATACGTGGCATAGACTCTGCCCTGTCTAGCAACTCTTACAACTCTTCTGCTTAATAGTTGTAGGGCTGACCCGCCCCCGCCCCCGCCCCCGCCCCCGCCCCCGCCCCCGCCGGCGCCGGCGCCGGCGGGCAGCGGGCGTTCCTGGAGGGCGGCATGGCGCCGCTTGATATCTTTGGGGCTGACGCCGGCGGGAGGGGCTCTGGGGGAGATAGCCTTACATTCGTAGACTCTGCCTTTACAACAGCTCTAAGTAACAACTCTCTTGGGGCTGATCGCCGCCCGCCTCAGCACGTGTTCCTGGAGGGGCTCTACCTGGGCGTCTCCCTCACCCTCCTCGCCGCCATCGCCCTCGGGTGCGCCCTGCGCCCCGGCCCCCGGCCCCCCGGCCCCGGCGGCCTGGGCTTTGTGCGCTGGCTCGGTCGGAGGGGGTTGGGCTAGGCCAGACGCCCGGCCGCTCGAACAGCGCCGCCCTCGTGGGGCTCGAGGGCTGAATCCAATCGAATCCAATCTAATCCAATCGAATCGAATCGATCTGATCTGATCTGATCTGATCTGATCTAAATTTCCCTTCTTTTCGCGGCAGGGTGGCGCTGGCGCGGGAGGTGGACGAGCCGCTCCTGCGCGCCGTCTTCCCCGTCTTCCGCGGCCTCTGGCCCGCCCCCTCCCCGCCCTCCCCTTAGCTGCTCGCTCCTCCCCTGAGGCGTGGGGCGCCGGGCGGGCAGCGTGCTGGTGGCGTACCTCTGGTGCTTCGGCGCCATCGTCTTCGTGTGCGTGGCTTCGGGGGGGGGGGGGGGGGGGGGGGGGGCTCGCCCTCGCCCCCGCGCACCCGGCCCACCCTCCTCCCCCCTCCCCTTGGCGCGGCGCGGGCGTGGGCTTGGGCGGGGGCGGAGCCCTCGCCCTCGCCCCCCGCGCGCCCCGGCCCACGCCCCGGTGCAGGATGGGGCGGGCGCGGATCAACTACCGCTTCATCCTGGACATCGCCCCCGACGTCGCCCTCGACCACCACGTCCTCTTCCAGGTGAGGGCGGAGGGGGAGGGAGAGGGGGGGGGTAGAGGAGGGCGCCGACGGCCCTTCGCTCCGCAGAACTGCGCGCTGCTGACGGCGGCGCTCTTCCTCGCCTTCTGGATGTTCTACTCCTCCATCTCCTCCGGCGCCGCCCTCTCCCTCGCCGTCCGCGCGCCCCGCGCCCTCCCGGCCCCGCCCTTCCAACGCCTCTCCAGGCGGTGGCGCGGCCGCAGTACATCCCGCTGTACGTCTACGCGGCCTTCGCCCTCCTCGCCCTCGCCCCGCGCCTCCAGCGCACCCGCCACCAGTCCGCCCGCGCCCGCCTGAGGAATGCTTCCCCTGAGGACTGCTTCAGGTACTGCGGGGTGCTGCGGTGGATCGTGGCGACCCTCTTCCGCGTCTGGACGGCCCCCTTCGTCGAGGTCCGCGGCCCCCCCTTCACCAGCTTGCTCTCGTCGCTTCGCCCAGGCCCCTCTCATCTCGGGGCCTGACGCCGGCTTCCTTCCCCCCACCCTCCCCTCCCCCCACCCCCAGATCCGCTTCCGGGACGTGTGGCTGGGGGATCAGATGACCTCCACGGTCATCTGCATGACCGGTCCGCCGCCTCTTCACCCTTCGTTCGCCCGCGTTTCTCCGGGTACCCGGATTCCCAACGCTTGAGCACCCAGCGGAGCTTGGCGTGGCCTGAGGGGGTACAGGGGTCGGAACGGCGGCAGCATGGGGGAGTGGGGGTAGCGCACCCTCAGGGGATGCGAGGAGGGGGTGGTACTGGTGGCAGCGGGGAATATCGACAGCGATCTGGGGGAGAGGGGCAAATTGGTCGGGTACGACGTTACTCGACGAGGCGCGGGGGTACCTGGTTGTCGGCGGGCGTATCGAAGTCGTCGTCGTCCTCGTCGTCGTACCCCATGCCGCCCTCACCCTCCGACGGATCGTACTCAGCCCCCGACTGCGCCGAGAATGCGTCCCCGTGGGAATTCATGTACCCCCCGGGCCAGCGAACGCACCAGGAGGAGGGCGTGGTCGGGAGAGAGGGGGTGGGCTCCCAGGAGCACGGCCCATACCTCCGCCCTGACAAGCGGGGGTACGTCGACCTGCAGGGGTACGTGAGATTCGGAACGGAAGGAGACGGGGTACGGCGCGCCTTGGCCTCGCGGACGATGTCGGAGTGGGTGGAGGGGTACGCGGCGAGGAGCCGCCGGAACGTCGCGACACGGGCCGCCTGGGAGAGAGGGTAAGAATCTCGGCCGGGGTGCAGCGAAAGAGCAACGGAAGGGGGGTACGGGCGCGCCTGGTAGACGGCGTCGAGCTCGCGCTCCTCCAAAGGGGCGGAGAGGGCGCGCTGCTGGGCCCAGGTCGCGCGGGTCCACGAGGAGGAGGGGGCCGGGCTGGGCGGCGAGGCCGGGCGCCGCCCCGCTGCCGTCGGGCTGTCGGGCGACACGGCGAGGAGCCGCCGAGCGGCCGCAGTGGACGCGGCGGCGGCGGCGGTGGCGGCCGGGGTACGGAGGAGGGAGGGGGCGAGGGAATCTAGGGGGAGTCGAGGATGGGGGGTAGGCTCTGCAGCTTGGCGATGTGCGCCGAGGAGGAGGCGGCCTTTGGGTCGCCCAGGAGGGCGGCCAGCGGCGCCAGGCTCACCACCGCCACCTGTACCCCTAGAGATTCAGAGGGAGAAGGGGTGGGACCGAAGGGGAAGGGGGCACGCGCCTCGGGCTCTCGCCGGTGCCAGGGGCCCCCTGAGGGCGGTCGGCGCGGGGGCCGCGGCGGCGGGGCCCGCGCCGCGCCGCGCCGCTGACCGACTCGCCGCCGCCCTCTTCGTCGGAATCGCTGGGGTCGACGCTGCGGTAGAGCCCGAGGGGTACGGAGAAGGCCCCCAGGTCGGGCCCGGGCCCGGGCCCAGGGCCGGGCTCCTCCAGGGCGACCAGCTCGCGGTCGGGGTCGCCGCCGGCGGTGAGCCAGAGCTCGAACTGGTCGGCGAGGGGCAGGGCGAGCAGCTCGTCCCGCGTCATGGGCGAGACGGCGCCGCCGCTCCGGTTAAAGAGGTGCGGCAGCTGCCCGCGCACCGCCGCCGGCACGCCGCCCGCCGGCGTCGGCGGCGACCCGCGCGGCTGCGGCCCCGAGGGCGGCGGCGTGCCGAAGACCGAGGCTGAGGAGCGCCTGGCGGGGGCGCTGGCGCTGTTGCTGTTGTCGCCGTCGCTGGCGCGGGGCGGGCGGCCGGCGCGCGGGGCGGAGGGCGGCGCCGAGGCCGGCCCGCTGCGCTGCAGCTCGGTCCACCACTCCTTCACCTGGAGCGACGCCGACTTGAGGCGGGGCCGCCGCACCCAGACCCCCGTGGGGCGCGCCCCGTCCGCCCCCGCCCCCTCCTCATCGCTCCCGTCGCCGCCGCCGCCGCCGCCGCCGGCCACGAGCGACCGCGTGCTGACGGAGGAGATGGGGTGCCGCAGCGCGGGGGAGCCTCCGGTGCTGACGGGCGCCCAGCCGCTGCCGCCGGCCGCGGCGGCCCGCCTTAGGTACGGCTGCTGAAGCAGGTCCCGCGGGTCGGGGCGGAGGACGGGGTCCGGCGTGAGGCACTCCTCCAGGAACGCCCGGAACTCGCAGGCCGCGGGGCTCTGCCCGGGCAGCAGCCCCCGGATCCACGCCGCGACCTGCCGGACCTGAGCAGGAGCGGGGGGGAAGGGGATGGAGTCCGCCGGGGTACAGACGGATCTGACCTTGGCCTTGGAGTGTTGGGCCCAGACCTCCCGCCGGCCGCCGGGGGCAGCGCCGCCCGGGGCGGGGGCGATCGGGGAGGGTACGGCGGAGCCCGAGTCGTCGAGCCTCAGCGCCCTGCGGCGCGGCGCGCGGGCGTCAACGAGAGGGCCCGGGCAGGGGGGGTGGGGGCATGGAGGGGTACGGGCGCACGCGAGTCCGCCGGAGGCCTCGGAGGCGGAATCGTCCCCGGGTACAGAGACGCGCTCGCGGAGGGCGCGGAAGACGGCGGCGGGGGTACCGTCCCCTCCCGCGGTCCAGGGGTTCTCCCCCAGGTAGATCTCCACGAGGATGGTGCCCAGGGCCCACACGTCGCTCTGCGCGGCGCGCGGCGGGTCAGGAAGGCGGGAGGGCGGGGCGGGCGGGGCGGGCGGGGCGGGCCTTCGATCCGTGCGGGCCGGAGTGCGAGGCGGGGCCCGAGGCCACTACTTCGGGTGCCATGTACTCGGGCCGGCTGCGTGCGGGCGGAACGGGCGGCGTCGGCCTCCGCCCAGCGCCCGGCGGCCCAAGCCGCGCGGATCGAATTCGAAGCGGGCGCACGCGATAGGCGAGTCGAGGAAGTGCCCGTGCGCGGTGATGTGGGAGAGCCCGTAGTCGCGTAGCTTGACGTTGCCCTGCGGCGCCGCTCGGCAGGCGCGGCGGCGGCGGCGGCTGGCGGCCGCGGCGCGCACGGCGTGGTCGAACGCGATGTTGTCGGGCGAGAGGGTCCCGTGGACGACGCCGTGCTCGCTGAGGAATGCGAGCGCACGGACGATCTGCAGGCACGCGTTCAACACCGCGTCGCTCGACTCGATCAGCTCTCTGCGTGCGCGGGAAGCTCAGGGGCCGGGAGCCGAGCGAGCGAGCGCCGCGCGGCCCACCGCTGCGACCTCCAGCGCGACATGCGGTCCCGAAGTGTCGTGTGATAGTGCTCCGACACGACGTGCACGCAGCCTGCGCGGCGGCGCGTTGTCAGTGCGGCGACGAGCTGGCATGGTGCGGCGCTCGCCTCGCCGGCCCCGCCGCGCCGCGATGTACTGGCATAGGTTCTCGTGGAGCTTCGACAGCGAGCGGAGCTTCTGAAACCTGCGCGGCGGGATGTGCCTTCGACGGGACGCCCGCACGCGAACGCGCGCGTGCACCTGCCCAGGATCTTCGGGATGAAGCTCTGGCCCTTGGGGGAGAGCCGCCGGATCGCTATCAGCGGCGGCTCCGCCATCCTTCGAATTCAACCCCCTCGGCGGAGTCGAACCCGAGATCCGGCCGAAGATCTCACAGTTCCAGCTAAAGAACGACAGTCTATATCTAGATGTAGATCACTAGATCAAATCTGAATCGTAGCTCGAAACGGCGCGATAAATCGCCTGTGGATTCGATAAAATCATTGATAATGTTGATGAACTCCGCAGCCGTGACGGGTACAGTGAGAACGGGGCTCGGACCGCCGCGCGCGCAGCGCTTTAGGCCCTAGGGGCCCCCGGGCCGATCGAAGTTAGGGCTAGCTTGCGGCTTGCCTACTAGTAGCTGTTGCAGCCTGCAGCTGTACATGTTGCAGCGCCGCGCCGGCGCTGTTGGTCTGCTGCTGCGGCAAAGCCTCTCGTGCTCCCTCCACTGGGCCTCCAGGGCCATCGCGCATACGCCCCCGGCCCTAGCTATAGGCCTAGGCTGGCCGCGCCGGCGCCTGTCCTTGCAGCGTTACGTATCTGCAGCTGGCTGCGCCATCATGATCAGCTGCAGCTAGCGCTGCAGCCAGCCATCGCTAGCGCTGGGCGCGGTGCGCATGCGCAACTCTACATTGTACAACAGCCCAGATCTAGAGCCGCTGAGCCGCAGCCGATGAGCCGTGAGCTCAGTTCAAGCGCAAGCGCGCGTGCGCGCGCAGCTGCAGCGCTCTAGCCGCTGAGCCCATCCCCGGCCTTCGCACCCCGCCGGGCCGCGCGGGCGGCGGCGCGCTGCGCAGCCTGCAGCTGGGAGCCACATGAATGGCCATGGCCAGTTCGCAAGATCAGCAGCCGCGCTGCGGGCCTTCGTGCCGGACTTGGTCGCGCGGAATGTGGGGCAGCTGGCCGCGTCGGGCGCCGAGCCGCTCGCGCTGCCCTTCGATGGCGTCGTGGTCGTGGTCGACATCTCGGGGTCCGTGGCCCTCGCCCACGCGCTCCAGGTGCAGGAGCGCGGGGCCGCGGTCGGGTTCGACCCCGCCGCCTCCGCGTGCGGGGCCGACGAGCTCTCCACCCGAATGAACGTGCGCGCGCGCCTCCGCTCGAAACCCGATGGACATGACCGCCCTAAACGCGATCGTACTCACTCATGCGATATCGGTCAGGCTGTCTTCCGCCGCGTGCTTGAGACCGCCAGGCTCTACCAGGCCGACGCTCTTCGGTGCGTGCGCCGATCCGGATCTCCGCACGCGCCTCGGATCCGGCGCCGCGCTGACACACGCGCGCGCAGATTCCTGGGCGACGCCGTCCTCTTCATGCTGTACGCCGACCGGGCCGGCGGGATGGCCGCCGCGGCGCTCGCCGCCGCGGACATGGCGGCCGACGTCCTCGCGGCACAGGCGAGCGGCCAGCGCGCGCCCTCCCGCCCGCGCCGCCGCCGCTCCGTGCTAAAGAGCGCCTCCGCCCCCCGGCCCCCGCGCAGGTGGATCCGGTTCTGAGGCGCGCGCATGTTTTTCCCTCTCTGCGTCTGCGTCTGCGTGCCCCTGGCCTAGTCCGGCCTGGCGCTCACGCGGGATGCCGGATCGGAGCGCAGGCTGCACTGCGCGATCACCGCGGGCGACTACTTCGCGCTCAAGCTGGGCGGGCACGCCGGCCGCTTCGAGGTCGCCGTCGTCGGCCGCTCCCTCGCCGACCTCGAGGCCGGTCCGCGTGCTCTGCGCGCCACGCCCGCCCGGCCCCGAGCCGGGCCCCCGTCGTGCGCGTCTCCGTGGCTCAGGCCTGCTGCGCCGCAGGGCTCTCGCGCGCCAAGGCGGGTCAGGTCTCCGTCAGCGGCGCGGTGCGCGCGCTCGGCCATGGCCTGCCGGTCCTTCGAATTCTGGCGGCCCGAGCGCGGGAGCCCCGCGCGCGCGCAGGTCCTGTCTCTGCTCGGAATCTCTGCACGGCCGGCACAGGCGGGCAGCGCGGCCGCGGGACCCGAGCCGCGGGAGGTTCCTGCGGACGGCCTCTGGACCACGGATCGCGCGGAGCTTCTGCGGGCCCTCGGGAGGGTCAGGGCGTCGGCCGCGCAGCGCGCCCGGCGGCCTCCGCCCTCCGCCTCTTCCATCCAGGTGCGACGCCGCATGCAGCCTGGCAGGGGCGGGTCTCCGCGCCCGGCGGCCCTCACCCTCCCGTGCCAGGCCTCGCGGCCCCCAAGCGCTAGCGGCGGCGTCGGCGGCGGGCCGGACTTCACGCCCTACATACCCCCCGACGTCGAGGCCGTCCTCCGCTCGGACTCGGGGCGCGTACCCCCTCCCGATCCCATCCATCACCTCGCACCCTCCCCCTCCCCCCCCTTCCCCATTCCCCCCCCTCCCCGCCCCACACCACCCTCCCCTCCCCTCGCCCCTCCTCTCCCCCCCCTCTCCCCCCCGCCCCTTCGCCCCTCGCAGCGTCCCGCTCCTGATCGGAGCGCGCGCGGCGCAGGTTTATCAGGGAGCTGCGGATCATCACGTCGCTCTTCCTGCGCTTCGAAGAGTTCGCGTGCCCGCCGGCCGGCGCCGGCGGCTTCGAGCAGGCGAGCGGCGCAGCCCGCCCGGTTGCGCGTGCTGGCGTGGGTCTGACGCGCGCGCGGCCGGGGCCGGGGGCAGGACTCCCTCCGGGACCTCAGCCGGCGCGTTCGCATCGCGCAGGCGGTGGCCGCTAAGTACGGCGCAGTCATCCGCGCCTTCTTCCGAGGTCCGCGATCGCGAAGCCCGCCCGCGCGCCCTCGCGACTGCGGCGCCGGCGTTCATTGGCGCTCCCAGACGACAAGGGGTTCGTCGGCCTGATGACGTTCGGCCTGTTCGGATCGGCCCACACGGACGACCCCTTCCGTGCCATAAAATGCGCCCTGCGAATACGCGACGCCTTTGCAGAGGAGGTTCGCGAGTCGAGCTCTATTTGGGACCCGGCGGCGTTCTCGGGCGTCGAGTCTCGATATAGATCTAATTTGATCTGATCTGATCTGATCTGACGGCGGCCCCCCAGGACCTCGGGGCGGTCTCGATTGGCATTGCGACGGGGCGGGTGTTCGGGGGGCTCGTAGGGGACGAATTCCGATGCGAGTACAACGGTGCGGGAGCTGGCCGCGGCAGCCATGCCTGCGCTCACTCTGCCCTGTGTGCATCTTGTGCAGTCCTCGGCGATGCGGTCAACACGGCGGCGAGGTGGGCGATGTCGATGTTAGACATTAATCCAAGCGCCTCGTGCCAGATCGCAGCTCTAGATCTGACCTCTGCGCGCAGGCTGATGGCGGTGCAAAGGGGGCAGATAATCGTGGACACGGCCACGCGGGAAGGGGCAGACACGGACCGGAATGTTGAGGCGGAGGCCCTCGCCCCTCTCGATCTGAAGGCGCCTCGCCCATCTTTGAAAACACTGTGAAATATGCATGAAGGTTTGACTTGTGGTCTGATCGCGATTCCTCGCAGGGAAAGCGCGGCCCCATGCAAGCTTTTCGAGTCGACGCCAGGCGCCATCAACGCCACGATCACGCGCGGCACAGCCTGCGCGGCACGCTGCAGATAGCGGTGGCGCTCGCCGGCGCGTTGGCGCAGGCGAGCGACGCGGGAGACGACTCGTCGGACCCGGACGACGAGGCTCTGGAGTGGGGCGACTGCGAGTACGAGCTGGTTCGCGATTCGCGACTCGCGCCCGTCCCCGCCCTCGACTGCTCCCAGGCTCAAGCTCGCACATGTACAGGGCAGCGAGAGCGGCCGGCCGCGGAGCAAGTCGCTCTCGTCGCGGGCGCGGCGGTCGCTGATCGTGGACGAGGCGGAGCGGCACATGTACAGCCGCTCGGGCTCGCTCGCCGCCGGGCGTGTCAGCGACGAGTGGATGCCGGGCATGGGCGCGGCGCTCGCCGCCCGCATCCGCGCCGCGGCAGGCGGTCCGGAGTCCTGCGTCCGCGGCAGGCCAGCCGCCCTCGACGCTCTCTCCGAGTTCCTCGGGAGCGGTGCGCCCCGGCCCTTCTCGCCCGCTTCTGCGACGCTGTGCCGACTCTCTCTTGGGACCAGCGGCGTGGAAGCCTGCCGGCGCCGGACTTTTGCTGGTGTTGGGCGAGCCTGGGTCAGGTGCGAGCTCCGCTGATGCCTCAACCTCCCGCCGTCGTGCATCGACGCCAGCGCTGTGCGCGCAGGCAAGTCCGAGATCGCGCGCGAGTGCCGCAGGCTGGCAGACTTCGCAGAGCTGCCGTACCTGGCCGCATCCGGCGACGCGCTGGAGGTGTCCCGGTGCCCCCCGCCCTCCCTCCCTTCTCTGCGTGCGCAGTCGCGACGCCTCCAACTGACGCGAGCGCTCGCGTTTCCCGATCAGGCCCTTCCACGCTTTCGGAAACCTGCTGTGGTATCTGGTCGATTTGGCGAATTCGAACAAGGTGAGGTCACGTTCGTCGTCCTGCGGGGTGCGCCGCTTGGAACCCCGGCCCCGCACATTGATTGGCGTGCACGTACGCGTGCGAGCCGCCTCAAATCCACTCAGGAAACCGAATACGCCACCGACGCCAAGACGGAGGCGAGGCTAAGCCAGCCGACACGACGTACGCGGGAGGCGGGGCTCTCGGTGGCCCGCCCAAGAGCAAAAGCGAGATCGCCGACCAAGCAACACCTCTCCCGTGCTCGCAGCCGACGCTCCAGGCAGTGCCGCTCCCTTCCTGTGCGCCTGCAGCCGCTGGGACAGCAGCGGACCCGCCTGCTTCGTCTGCGCATGCAAAGCCTGTGCTTCGAATTCGAAGGCCATCTCGAAGATTGTCTCTGGTGGAGGATCGCAACACGGGATCGCCCATACATGGGCCCGGGTTTTATGCCGCCCCAGCGCTAGCGCTACGCGGACCGAGAGCGTTCAAACCTGCGCATCGCGCCTCATCACTGCGATCGACCCTGCGTTGGCCTCGAGCCACAACTGCGCGGTACGCCGCTTCTCGTCAATCGTGCACATGGGTTTGAGAAAGAATATTGACGGCCTGGCGGGTAACATTGGGTTCGACCAGATTCTGACGGAGGCACTCTTGCTCAGCTTGCCGGAAGGCGGCCCCAACTGCAGCGATCGGCAGCAGGGGGTGCGAACTTGCGAGACTCGTGTCACTCAAAGGAGTGCGCTGAATTCGTCCTTCGACAGGAGTCGGCCACCGGTACCAGCGGGGAGGCCGCGCTCATGTTTCTGGGCGAGCTCATCGCCGCTGTGCTCAGGGGCCTTCGGGTGGGCTTTAATTTTTGTGCCGTCCATCGCAAGCATCTGCGTGACGCTTGCATGTATGAATTCAATTTAGGCCATACTTGTCGCCGAGGATCTACACCACATGGATAGCTTGTCTGTCAGGTGGACGCAGCGCTTTAATTAATTGCAGTCCGCGCTTTTTTATGCTAATCGGGCCCGTCTCCTCGCCCAGACTGATTCGCAACCTCGCGCTGCGGTCGTGCGCTATTGCGACGCGTCCTTCAGATTTGGAGTTCTGGTTGCGCTCCTGTTCGGATTTTCACTTTTTGACTATGTCCGTATCTGCAGGGGCACGTCGATTCTTGCTACAAGCCGGAGCTTGCATGCCGTGTCGGAGCAGCTTTCCGCCCTGAAATTCAGGTGCTTGTCGTCTTATGTAATTACGGGTTTCTGGTGGGCGGCGACACTGAAACGCCGCCGGCTAGCCCTCGGAGTAAAACGCTGACGCTCTCTCCGCTATCCCCTGGAGGTAATCAGCCGCGATGTAGCGAGTGCGCATGTGCGCCTGATTATGTACATGTGTCGCAATCAGACGCTCGACAAGTCCTCGCGCTGCAGCTGAATGTGAAAGACCCAGAGCTCGTAAGCGACGCGCGCGCCTTCTGTCGTATATTATCGATTCGCGATTCAACCTTCCTTCCCTCAGATCCCAACTTGGCTCGCCTTGGCACTTTGCACCGCCGCCCAAGGAAATGCGTTTGCAATTTCGGAAGCGCGCTGAGCCTCCCCCCCCCCCCCCCCCCCCCCCACCCACCCACCCCACCCCCCCCTCCACCTCCCCACCCCCACCCCCCACCCACCCACCCATGTCTTACAGCAATGATGCACTAATCGCGTCACGGCAGATTGCCCACTACATGGTCCGCCGTGAACTGCTGAAAGTCCGGGGCGGCAATCCTTGGACCGGCGAGGTGATTGTCGGCTTCTGTAAATTAAATGAAGCGCTCGGTTAATTACGCGTCCATTTTAAATTTGTCTCGCATGCGCAGGGGCCCTCGGTGGAGGTCCATGCCTCCGTCCGTGCCGATGCTGACAAGGGCGGGTGCGCGGGTTGCTCTGACCACGAATCCGCTTCTGCTTCGCCCGGCGCGCGCTGAGCGAGCTCGCGGTCGCGCATGCGCGGCACGCAGGCTCTCCATCGTCCCTGACACGCTCGAGCGCCTCATTGTGTCCCGCCTGGAAGGACTCCCGGCCTTCGTTGCCAACGTCGCCAAGCGCTGCAGCGTCCTCGTGCGCACACGCACGCCATCGCGGGTGGCCTTGAACGGAGCAGCGGTGACCACCGTTGCCTCCATCCGCGCAGGGCGCTCGATTCTCGGTTCCGCTGGCTCTCTACGCCCTCGCGGAGGACTCCGAAGACGCGGCGTTGATTGACGCTCTAGTTCAGGCGCGCCACTCGAGCAGCAGATCTAGAGAACGACGTGCTGTCGCTTGCGCTTTTTGACACTTACGCTTCCGCAGCTCGAAGCGGCCGGCATTTTTAGGCGGCTGGACATGGCGAGCAGTAGTGCTGCTACTAGTACAGGGGCGTACGCTTTTGTGCAGGTGCGACCTGCGCTTCAGCTTGTGTATGGAGATTTACTTGGTTGGTCTCAATATTAATCTTTCTGCAGCCGCTCGTTGCGGAAGTTTGCTATCGAGTGCGCATCCATTTGCTTGGTTGTATGCATGCTATCCAACTTCATGTCTAAGGACCCTCTTCAGATTATCAATTCTCACGATCGCAATCGATTGCATGGGCGCGCTTACGATTGGCTGACCCAGAACGTGGCCAACGGATCGCCAGCCGTCAATGCGGCTACAATCGCATGTGCGCTTCAATACGTTTCCGAGCAACTCTATAGCCTAGTAGTGCCGCTTCTACTGGATCTTATGCCTCCTCAGATCATTGGCTTCGGAGTGGGCGAAAGCTCAGTGGCTTGCTGCACGTCGATGTGGCCGCGGAAGCTGCCTACCACGCGGGAGCGTACATCGAGGTGCGTCGAAAAACTTCGTCTGACAACTTGGTCGGCCAAGGTTGTCGATCCGCCGTACTGACGCGCGCTGCAGGCAGCGGACTTGTGCCAGCGCGCCCTATCCGTCTTCGATGCGGAAAGGCCTTCGCTGCCCGCCGAGGTGCAGGCGATTCAGGACCTGGCCGCCGCCCGCCGCCTCGCGATTCTCTCGGACTGCCATTTTCGCATGGGCCATTTTGCGGCCGCCTTGAAGGTGCCCTCGCGCCCTGCTTCGGGCTTCTTATTCTTCGTACGAAGCTTTTCCCAGACTGGGAATCGATTGCTCGGACTGCTCGGCCTTCCGACGGCGGATCAGGCGCCCGTCTTTTGGGGTGTTTTGACTACAATGGCACGGGTCAGCCGGCGCGGGCCGGTGCGGGGGACCAATTCCCCGAAAGAGACTGGAATTCTCGACGAGTCGTCCAAGCGCGCGATTCTGCTCGAGTTCTTGCCAGTAATGTTCCATGCGCTGGTTCGAGTTTTGTTCGTGTTCAAGCGGTCGCGGCCGATTGCGCCCACTCGCAGCACAACGACAGCGATCCTCTCGCCGCGCTGTACTATTCCGTGAAGCATGCGGAGGTGCCGCGCCTTGCGCGCGTGCTTCAGCCATTTGTTTTCTTACGGTGAAATCTCAGTTGGCAATGGGGAGCTCCAATCCATCGCACTTTGTTGAAGGCTGCACGCTCATGTGAGTGATTGTGGATTTGCAGCCACACCCGGCGCTTCTCTCGACGCGAGCCGACTTCCACGTTTCAGGGGCGCTGTAACATTCTCGACGGGGAAGCACAAGCAGATGGCGCGCTGGTTCGGCGCCGCCGAGGCTGCTCTGGCCAGCGGCGGTGTCTCCCTCCGAGCGGATGAGATCTTTACTGTGGACAGGGTGTGCCGCGCGCGATTGCGATGCGAAGCCCGCGACTTTCCATGCTTGGTCCGCCCTGAGCACGGGCGCCTCAGATGATGGCTTCGTTCTTCAGCGCCGACTTGGCGGACGCGGAGCGCCGCGCCGACGAGGCGGTGCCAAAGGTGCAGCGCCAGCGCCAGCGCTAGCTGCAGTTTTCCTGTGGCCGGCGCTGGCCGATGACGCGCGTGCGGTCGCCAGTTTCGGCTCGTCGGGAACACAGCAGGACAGATGATCACCATCGTGCTTCAGTCTTCTTCTGGCCTGCTCTTCCTTCATTTGTCTGAAGCCATCGTTTGCTCGCTGCAGCTCACTGCCGGCCACGCCGCGGCCATGCGAGGGCGCGCCGCGGACGCCGCGCGCATGTACGCCAAGGTGATCGAGCTGTCCAAGGCCTTCGAATTCGGAGAGTCGCACTACGCGGCAATCGGGTGCGTTCCATTTCGCGGCTGTTCACCTCGCGACGTGGAGCCGAATCCCGCGGTCCGCTTTCTGTCAGGTTCATGTCGCTGGCCGGGACGATGCTGGAGTTTGGCGGGTCGCTGGACGAGGCCCAGAACATGCTGCGGAATGCGAGGGGCCAGTTCAAGGACGAGGAAGGCTTCCGCAGCCGGAAGGTACGCGCGATCCGCACAGAGTCTAGAGCAGCGCAGCCGCAGTGGCGAACCAAACGTTTTGGGGTTGCAGGGCATCCGCCTTCAGTACCACGCACTCCTCGCCGCGATTCTCGATCGCCAAGGCCGCAGCGCGGTGCGGAGGTTCCCGCCCCCCTCTCTCACCGCGAGACAGCTAATCCGAAGGATCCGGAGAGCAGGAAGCTAGGCAGGAGGCGGACAACGCCGTTGACGCCATCTTGGAGCACCGGTATGTGCGCGGCATCGGTCGGGTGCGCCCTTGAGCTTGAACACGAGTTTTTTTTCCGGCGATTATGCGATGGCCCGCACGCGCGTGTGTCCATGAAGCGCTGACCTGTGCCCAGGCGGCGCCCGCGGACGGCCTCACGAACCACTGCCTCGTCCTGGTGCGGCCCGCGCCCGCCTCCTGGCCCGTCGCGCGAACCCAGCCGGCTGCAAACTTGATGCCGCTCACGCCACTCGGCGCAGCTCGTTCGGCACTACGCACTTTTGGAGCACGCACAGCGATCCAGTCCGCGGATCGTGGCTGAGACGGCGCCTGTCGGGGCACCCGTCGCCGGCGTCGTGGCGCCGCAGCAGGCGAAGCCGGCCTCCTCCGACACCGAAGACGCTGGTGCCGGCACGGCGGGGGCGACGGAAGGGGGCGGCCCCGGGCCCTCTGTGCGGTCCGGCTGGAGCGCACTCCTCGCGGACATCGACTTGATTGCTCTGCGCCGCGACTCGGCGTGGTCCAACGTCGGCTCGTCGCGAGCCCCCACGTCGACCGTCTCTCCGCTCGCGGCGTCCATGCCGGCGCCGGCGCCTGCGAGCGCGCCGTCGGCGCTCGATCTCGAGGCGCGCCCAGCGGAGGCTCCTCTCGCGAAGGCGCGACCCGCGTCGGCGCCGGCGCCGTCGTCGGCAGAGCAGCGTCCGGATGCAAGGCGGCCTCGGGCGCCGCTGGACGCGATACGCGAGTGCGTGGCGGTGCTGGAGACGAGCGCCGGCGGCTTTCCGGTCGTGCGGCCGGTGCTGGCGTGGGCCAAGGCGGCCCAGGGCGCCGCGCGGGCCGCCTCGGCCTCGCTGCAGCTCCTCCGCCGCTTCCGCCTCGCCGGCGCTGCAAAGCAGCTGCGCAAGGCCGCCGAGGGCGCGGCGGCCGCCGGCCTGACGACGTACGAGGCGCTCTGCTGGCACGAGCTCTCCGTCCTCTCCGGCGACCCCCGCGAGCGCGCCGCCGCAGCCGAGCGGGCTGGCGCCGCGCGCGCCCGCATGCAGCCGCTCGCCACGTCCAGCCGGAGCGCCCGCTGATATTCGCGATTCAGAAATTCGTCATGGGCTTTGCCCACCTCGATTCCCCCATCGGGGGCTTCGCCCAGCTCGATGATCATGATTGCATTCGCATCGAATTATCGATATCCTTTTTAGATGTTTCTTCGCTAGATTATAACTAAATAGTCTAAGGCACATGTACACTACTATGCCGCTGAGAAGTCACGGGCCTCTCTCCTTTTAAACGCCCACTCGATTTTCCCAGCTCGCGATCGGGCTTCGCCAAGCTCGATGATCGCCTTCAATAATCGATATATGTCCTTTTTATTGCCGCTGCCCTCGTTCATGGGCTTCTAGTTCCGGCGCTGGACTCTTTCAAACGTGATCATAAACGTAGTTGCACATCAACAAGTATGAATAGTTTCATAAAGTGTAGTTGTAGATACATATATATTGCACCTCAACTAATATAAACTACTCATTGTGAACAATACTTGCACGCGATATCCGCGATATATCCGCAGTCTCGAATTCGAATCCCACGATCGTGAGGCGGTACCCGCCGGCCTGTGACAAGCAAGTGTCCCATGCCGTCATGCATATGATCAGGACCTTCAAATTTTGCGCTTTTTTCGGCTTTAAAATTTAGAACCTCCAGTGCCTCCTTACTACTAGATCTTCGACTCGCCCCCGCCCCCTGCTCGTCTCAGGATGTGCAAGGTGGGGTCTAAATAAACGAAGCCGGCATCTGCAGGCTCAGCGGCTGCAGCTAGCGCTCGCTAGGCGAGTTCAGAACTGGGGGGGGGGGGGGGTCGGGGGGGGGGGGGGGGGGTTCGTGTCGGAACTGAATTCGAAATTTCAAGTTGCCGGAGAAATATATGCGCAGCACTTCGAAAAATTCCGAGATTAATGCATATGGACGCCGCAATTGCGATCTGGCGAAATTAATTACATAACTCGCATCGCGTGCAGCACGAAGCTCTCGATGCTTCTGGACAGCACCAACAATGCCTACAACTACACCTTCTCCGGCACCGAGGAGCTGTGGAGCCAGCTCTTCCAGGACAAGGGCGAGGTCACCGCCGCCGAGGTCCAGAGCGCCAGCTCTTCCGGCGTCTCGAACGGCATGGAAAAGTACGACGCCCTAGGCGACCAGGACGGGAACCTGGACAAGGCCGAGTTCCTGCTCTGCCGCGATCCGATCGAAGTCCCCATCGAGTCGGAGGTGCTGCCGCTCTCGGACACGACTACTGCTCCAAGCACACCCACGGTTCGCGGATACTATCGCCCGTTATAATTCATCCGCGCCCGAGTTGACGTTCGCGCTGTCGACCGCCCCCCAGGAGGACTTCTCGTACAAGATTGCGGAGGCGGATGTCGAGTTTGCCGAGGACGCTGCGGCCGAGGAGGCCGCCGCCGCGGCGGCGGAGCTCGCCTTCGCCGACGACCAGTGATCATTAGGCCTCGAGCTGCGCATCCGGGCAGAGATGATCATGAGCCTCGGAGCGTTGTGTGCCGAGAAACTGCTGTCATTGATTTCTCGTGATTTTGTTGCTTTGTGAATAATATCGATATCGATCACAACACCTCGAGCTCCTAGGGTATATGTACATAGTACCAGCCAGTGGGGGATTCGCGGGGGCTGATCATGAGGCGGATCCGGAGGTGAGGGGGCCAGCCAGGCAGGTCTCGGTAGTCGGGGGCCTGGCCGGACGAGGCAGACATGCGTACGGTTGCAGCTTCTCACGATCATGCATACGCTTAAACAATGAAAGCGCGAATTTAAAGCCCGTGCACGGGGCCATCGTTTGCGCATGCGGATCTTCAGCTTCTGCAACATTCAATTTGCAACGCTGTCAATATATTCGACAAAAGCAGAGGGCGCGACAGGGGTCAATATCTCTAGATCTAGACGCGGCCGCGGCCCAGCATGGTGCTCCAGGCCGGCCGCTCCGACCCGTCCATGCTCCCCGCGAACGCGTTGTCCTCGAGGATGCGGTGGCCCGAGCCGCCCACCCGCGCCCCGCAGTCGATGCACGTTGAGACCTGCCCCGCGGCCGGACTGGTCAGCCTCGCGATTGATATCAACCACTTGCGCATGCTGCAAGATTCCTTTTACTTTATTTTGAGCGGAGGTATAATCACCTGCATTGCACCGCCGCACTCTCCAATGAAGTATGGGTGTCCGTTCCTACGTTCAGGGTCCGGATTTCGATGAGCTACACATTGGGCGCAATTTCCTTTATTAGATTAGAAGTCACGAGCGCACGGGCACGTGAACCAGCGACCCCCGGCAAACGAGGCGCTGACCTCCACGCGCATTGCCTCCACAACCTGAAGAAATTATATGGAACGACGGAGACAAGTACAGTGAAACTGAAAAGTTAATCTCACTTCGGCACGGGCCCGCTGAAGGGCGACTTGCGCGATTTTGCGCTTCACATTCTCAATGTGGACCAGCAGCGGCTTGATCACGTTTCCGTACCTGCAATATTAATAGAATGTTCAACAACATCGTCTTGCATTGATTGCATAATAAGCATTCTGGCGCGTACCGCAGGGCGCGGCGGACGGGCTTGCGGCATGTGGGGCAGTCCTTGAGCCTGACGCTGACGTGCCCGTCGCTCGTGGCCGTGTCCCGCCGAAACATGTACTCGTCCAGCGCGTCCAGGGCAAATCTGATCGTAATTAATATTTTAGGATACGTTGATTCCGTATTGATAATCGTGATCATATACATGAGCTCTAGATCTAGTTGACGTTGGAAGGAAAAGCACTCACACGTGCCCGCACTCGAGGCGGTAAATGAGATCCCCGCGCTCCATCTCGCCAATCGTCATCTGCAAGGCAGTTAACGTTAAAGCTTTTGGATCCGGAACTCAAATTCGTGAAAAGGCACCAGAGTGATCGAGTCCGTGTGGCCGGGTTCGCAGGTCGGGCAGGGCGGGCACGGCTCCCCGCAGACCCCGCGGCACTGGAGCGAATAATATTAATGGGTAAGATACAGTTCAAAACTGGAATCAAAGTCGAACCTTGTGGCGGCACGACAGGCGCTTCTGGCATCGCTTGTTGCAGACCGGGCGGTCACAAAGCTCGTAGCACAACTTAGAGCACGAGTGGTGGCTGCGTACGCGCTCAAATAATTTAACCATTGAATTAAACCAAAGCACGAAAGCGCGTGCGCTTTATCTGGGCCCAGACTCATGTGCATACCTGCATTTCCAGCGGCACGGCTCGCGGCATGGCAGACAAAGCTCGCCGCACTTGTTTCGGCACCGCTGACGGTGCACACACCCGTTCTCGCACGGCTCTTGGTACGCCGTCGTGCAGGCTTCACTGCAGCGACCCTTGCAATTGTGGCCGCACAAGAGCGCCTTCTTGCAGCCCTGCGTGCAGGCGAGGTGCTCCGCGTTTCCGTGGCACGATCCGCTGCATCCGAGCAATTGCAACATGATCAGCTGCAATTTCGAGGTGATTCAAAATTGAACACGACAGATTTAGAGTCCTCTACCAGGTGCCCGGGCACGGGTGCCCGCAGCCGAGCGTCGCGTCGCACTTGGCCGCGCACGCCGCGTCGGAGGAGCACGGGGCTTCCTTCGCGTGCGCGGGGATGCCGCACGCGAACGTCTTCAGAACCGAAACGCGGCAAGGCCTTCCGCAGCAAAAGAAAAGCAGTTAGCAAGCAAAACCGCTTGTACATTATTAATTATATCTAATATTTATTCTTCAAAGCTTCAATTCGTACCCACAGGGGCGTTTTCCGCAGGACTCGGTGCACTGGTGATTGCAGCCCAGGTGCACTTTCTCGCACTTGGATGTGCAGAAGGCGATCGCAGGATTCTGTCGAGCCACATATGGATGAGTCATATTAGTTTCAAGCTCTAGCAAAATCTAGATCTCGCCTTTGCGCATTCGAGAAGCATCGTGTGGCCGCAGCCGCCGAGGGGCTTCTCGACCAGCATTCCGCAGGGAGGGCACGGCCGGCCGTGGTGGCATGGCCGCGCGCACTGGTGATCGCACTCCTCGTACGACTCTTTGCACGTCTTGCGGCAGCGGCGACCTGTGCGTATATATGCGAAGGTCGATTAAACCAAATAAGCACGAGGTCGGGCGCACCGTCGTGGGAGTCGGGGTGGCAAAGCTCGTCACAGACGTGCCCGCAGGCGAGCTGCTCGCCGCACGGGAGCGTGCAGCCGCCGTGCCGGACCGCAGCAAAATCCCACGGCGACGAGACGAGCCGCTTCTGCTCGGGGTGCTTCTGGCAGACGAGCTCGAGCTGGCGGCCGATGGAGGCGCGCCCGCCCGCCTCGGCCTCGAAATCCCCATCCCGCGCGGCCTCGACGATGCCGGACCAGATCGGGCTCTGCTCCGCAAGGAAGCCGAAGTTGCCGAAGACGAACAGGCCCTTGCGGGCGCGGCTGAGGGACACGATGATGCGGTTGCGGATTCCGATGAAGCCGACGCGCTTCATCTCGTTGCTCCGCACGAGGGACAGGATCACGATGGTGTTCTCGTCGCCCTGAGAATCGATACTCGCGATGAATAATTATAATGTTATCGTTTCAATAAAATAGACCTGATAGTCGTCGACGGTGACGACTCGCACGTCTCCGAGATCCATTTGTTGGGCGAGGTGCCGAATGCGCCGGAATTGCGCGAGGTATGGGGTAAGCAATGTAATTTCGGTCGCCTGGTAGCCCTAGCGTGGATTTGGATGAATATCAGATTTGCAATGCCGATCTCGGTGATCTTAATTACAAGAAGAAGCTTGCCTGTTTAATGAGGTAGTCGGCCAGCCGGACTGCCATCTGCGCCTCATGTTCGTTGACCTTGGCGGACTTCGCGTCCGCGCCCCGGCGGGCGTTCGGCGACTGCGCGGCCTCCAGGCTGCTGTGGTCGATGAGGAAGAGGCTCGCCGCCGTCCCGCGGACGGGCTCGTGCCGCAGAACGCGCGGGTGGTCCTCAAGCTCGGGGTAGAAGCGCCGCGAGATTTCCGCGATTTCGGGGCGCATGCGGGCCTGCGAAACCTGTGAGGGAGAGCCAAACTCGACAACCAGAGCCGATGCATATGCGTTGTCAATCACCTGGCGGCGAAGCGTCGCCTTGGGGATACGAAGCTGAAGGAGGCGCTCGAACATCGAAATGTGGAATTTGTAATTCTTCTCGAGCTCAAAGCAGTTCACAGATGGCCGCAGCTGCTCGTGGTCCCTGCGAAGGATGTAATCATTAATTTTTTAGCGGGCGTTAAATGCATGCACAGGCCTAGGCCCAAGCTGGACCGCACCCAATCATGATGACGTGCTGGACCGAGGGCGAGATGCACGAGAGGACCTGCGCCTCCAAAAGCTCCGCGGCCTCCTCGATCACGAGCTGCGCTCATAAATATTGAGAACGACTGTCAGTCAACATTCAACGTCGACGAACCACGCTGGGGCGAAGCCGGACGATGAGGTCTCGATGCATCGCGGCCGCCGTGCTCGTCATCGCGACGAGCGGGCACGACCGGAGGACGCGCAGCTTCTGGTCGCTCTGCATCTGCTGGATCCGCGACGCGACTGCCTCGTACTCGTCCATTGCGTCCGCGAGCCGATCCTCTGCCTGCGTCAGGAGCAGGGAAGCAACCTGCGTGCGCGCGCAAATTTTTAAAATTAGCAAAACCCGAAACGGAGTCAATGAATGACAGAGACCGACGCGCCGAGGAGACGATGCGCCTGCGGGACTCGAGCGGCATGTCCCAAAGCGACTCAATGTGCTCTTCGCCGGCGAGGGCAAGCCGGATGTTGTCGACGGCGTCCTCCTGTTCATACAGCATCTCGTCAATGTATTCGGAGCGGACGAACTCGGCGGACGCGCTCGGGGCAGCTGCAGCGCGGCGGTGCGGGATGCGCAGCTGCTCGCCGTCCATGTGCCGCTCGTCGTCGACACGCGCGAGGTGGTCGTCGAGCTCGCGGGGCCGATCGTTTTCAGAACGCGGCCCCTCAAGCTCGCCGTCAGCTGCCGTTGCGACGTCGACTGCAGCTGCAGCAATTGCAAGCGGCGTTGCCTCGTGATCATCGCGGCTATCTGCATCGACGTCGACGTCGGCGTTGCTTGAGCTCAGATCTAGAGCCCGAGATCCTGCTGGCCCAGGGTCGTTGGCCGTGCGCGTCAGCTGCTCGCCGTCAGCTGCAGCTGCCGTTGCGACGCGTACGTCGACTACAGGTGCAAGAAGCGGCTGAACGGCATCATTGCTGTTGCTCAGATCTAGAGCCCGAGAGCCTCCAGTTCCGGATCCGGTATCTGCTGGCCCAGAGTCGTAGGCTGTGCGCGTAGATCTAGAGCTGCCAACGTCGACGCCGGGGCCGGTACTAGTACTGGTGCCGGCGTCAACAACCTGCCAGTCGGCACGGTTGGCGTGACGGTGGTACTCGTCGTACAGCGAGAGGACCCGCGCGTTGCGCTCGCTCTCCCTCTGCGCCTCGATCTCTGCAGACGACGTCGACGAGCCAGTGTCGTCGTCGGCCTCGAGCTCCTCGGCGCCGTCTTCGAATTCTCCGCCAGGCTCTGCATGCACGAGGATGACGGTCAGCTGCAGTAAATTAAATAGGATGACGCTTATATAATGAACATGGTACTCTTATAATGAACACGGAAAGTTTAGGAAAATCCACAATTGCAAACCGTCCGCAGGCACAGCAAGGGCGTCGAACGGGTTCTGCAGCGCGACGGGTGCATGTCGCTGCCTTGCGTTGAGCGCTTCCTCCCGCCGGCGTTCTAGCTCGTTATGCGCGGCCCTGACCGCCTCCTCCTCTGTTCCACGAGCCCAGATGTAACATGCCTGCACCAACGAGGTTGGGCGGATCTGCTCATATTCCGCAGGCATTGCGGGGATCTGCAAGCACGGGCCATCAACGTTAACAAATCCGAAACGGTCAAATTTAATTCAACTCTGCTCACGCGGGCGAGGTCCTCGCGCTGCGACTCGGAGAGTATGTGGAGGAGCATTTGCGCGTGCGAATGCGAGATTTGCCAGCCGGCGTCGGCAGCATTCGCGATCGCGCGCCGGCCGCGCAGGGTCTCCGCGAGATGCGCGACGCGCTCCGCGATGGCCTCGAGCCTCTCCATAGATACGGCCCTTATGATGATAATGAAGATCAGAAGCCTTAATAATAATATGCATATGAATATGGAGCACAGCAGCTGAACGGCCGCACCAGTCGATGCGCTCCACATTTGTGCGAACGGTGCGGCTGGCTGACTGAAGGGCGGAGAGCATGCGTTCCTAGAATAATCTCAGTCAGCGGTCCGAATGCTTTGAGATAACGGCTGCCTCGTCACCAACCTTTAGGCGAAGGTCGTCCGTGCGACTGCGGCCTCCCACGCGAACCAGCTCCGGAATATGCGGAAGCAGATCCGACGCAAATTCTGTTCGAATGAAGAAGTTTAATGCCATTCGCGATCGGTTTTAATGAGCGGTGTTGAATGAAATCCTGCGAAATTAAATCGGCTGGGCCCGCGGGCACCGTCAAGGGCGTGATTGGTGTAGCAAATGACGAGGATCGGGCCCGGTCCTCGGGTTGAATCCAGGCGCTGCTTCTCCAGCACACTGTTGAGAATCTGCACGAGCTTGACCCCGACGAAGGACTTTCCAGTGCCAGGAGGCCCTGAAACAAAGCGCGTTTCAGCCGCTAAAATTGTAGGGCGCGAAGTGCTTGCAATTGGCGGACCTTGTACAACAGCGACCTTGTGCGTGAGCATGTGGCGAATGGCGGCAAGCTGACTCGCGTCCGGTATCGGAGTGAGCGCCTCGGGTGAGCGCCTCGGGATCGGGATCGGCGGCGGGATCGTCGGTGTTGGCGAGCTCGTGCACGTGCGGCCAGCGCCCAACGAGGGGACCCTCGACCCCCTCAAGCCGGCGCAGCGGTTCGCCGGCCTTCGTGTACAGGCACGACATGTCGAGCGGGCCCGCGCGGCGAAGGTACTCGGGAATGTCGTCCGCGCCGTCCCCCTACACACGGTTCGAATATAATTCGGGCGGATTTCCAGAAAAGCATGCGCAACTCTAGAGTATATTTCTAGAAAGCTGGCGCACCTCGAGCAGGACGCTGGCGAAGGGGAGGCTGTCGGGGTCGATCGCCTGGAGCGCCTTCAGGACGGGCTCCGTCGCCCCGAAGAAGCACGGCGCCTCGATCATGAGGTACCTGCCCCGACCCGCAGAAATTGAACGCGCGCATGTGCACAAGGGCATAATTATAGCAGGATCTAAAGCATTTTATAGATTATTCCAAGGGCACGCACGTGTCTTCCCACGAGAAGGCGTGCAGGTTCGCCCTGTCGATGAAATTGATGTCGATTCTCCCGTACTGCGTAATCGTACGCGCGATCGCAGATGTAGATGAGAATGTGAAGAGGGAGCATACATTAAAAAACCTATATACATGACGCGATAGGATATACTAATCAAATATATATGGTTTAAACCAGTCGTGAGCATCGAGAAGCATTCGATAAATATAAACGAGTTAAATGTCTCACCGTGGAGCTCTGCAGGTCCGACAGCTCCCGCCTAGCGACCGTCGCGAAGACTACTCGCTCGAAGGGAAGGCTCCCGGGACGGACGGGCGTGAGGCACAGCAGCTGGCCGTAAGTGAGCGCATCCGACTCGGCCCACTCGACCTGCGCATGCGGCGTGAATTTAAATCCGCTCTTCGAATTCTTTACTCCGCGATTGCGAGAAACTTTTTCAGTGCGCACCTCATCGCCGGGCTCCAGTCCGAACGAAATTTGCACGTTCATCCAGCCGTCTCGGCTGTGCCAATTGCAAGATAAGAAAGAATCCGGATCTACAGAAATTGAAATACTAATCGCACCCGACGAGAGGCTTTATCGGACGAACGTTGATGTACTTGCGGACGCTCACCTCCGGATCCGCCAACGATCGCGGCGGCCCCGCTCGCTCGCGCCCCTCGGCGGCGGAGCGGATGGTCCCGGCTGCCGTGCGGAGGGAAGCGCAGAAATCTTCGCGCAGAAGCCGGAAGTGCGTGTCGAGGTACCTGCGAGCCCCGACGACGTCAAACGCAGTTGCAGGCCTTATTCGAATAATATATATTATTAAAAGCTAAATTTCAACAGCATCCAGCTGCAGTTGTACGTATATATCCATACCTCCGAGCCGAGGGCCAGATGCTCCCGACCAGGTTCTCCCGGAGGAAGGGATCCGCCCTCCCCGCTGAAAAACGAGATAGATCGAGATGTCAGCTGCGCATGCATTCCGATTTCAGAAGCTGAGGCCGCGCACAGGCGAGGTCCTCGGCCGACGGCAGGAGGCGCTCCGCGCGGTAGTCGTTCTCTGCTTGCGCGATCGCATCGTCGTCGTCGGCCGTGTGGCCACGCAAAGGCGCCAGACGCCCCGCGCGAGATCGGCCCATCATCTGCACATGCGTTTCGCGGTCGCGACCGGCCTCATGATCAGATTGAATTCTTTGGACAAGACGGACCCGCTCCGCTGCGCTCCGGCGCTCGTCCAAGGCACGGGCTCGCGACCGCAGTTCGAGGACGAGGCGCGCGGCAAAGCGCTGGACCTGCTGGTCGATCGCCGCGCGCAGGTCGGCCAGCGGGAGCCGCGTGCAGCTGTCCGGGACGCGCTGCAAGCACTGCTCCATGACAAAAAGCGCATCCTGCGCGGTCGAAACAAAGGAGATAATTAAGAAATTTATTAAATGATCGTTTTCATCGTTCAGCGATTTATTTTAAATTGCGACGAGTTGAACTGCGGCGGTTGCCCTTGCTGGCGACTTCGAACTTGCCTGTAGAGTCACCCCTCGGGGGTCGCTGCGAAGGAGCCTCGGAATCGCCCCATTAAGGAAGCTCACGCTTGGATCTGGGACGTACAGATTAAATTTCAAACATAGAGTACATGCAAATATTAACGAAAGCGCGGCTGACCGCAGACGTAGGCGTACGCCTCGTTGACCTTGTACTGGAGGTCTGCCTCCTGCACGGCCGCGCTCGCGAGGATGCGGAGCACCCGGTCGGCGAGTTGGGGCGGAGCCCCGCCTGGCTGTTAATCAAAGCAGTAATGAGCGAATCTTCTTTGGACGAGAATCGCGGCGAGCTCGAGCGTACGAAGTTCAGGATGCCCTGCAGCTTCTGGCCCCTGCGGTCGAAGAGCGCGTCCAGAAAGCTGCCCCGCGAATCAGGGTCCTCGACCTGCTCCAGCAGTCCATCGAGCCAGCGCAGCATTGCGCCCTCCGAGTGCCAGACCCACGGCGCCGGGGCCGGGGCCGACGTCGACGGCCGTGCAGGCGCGGGTGAAGTCCCGCCCGCGGAAGCTCGCAAACCAGCGCCAGCGCCAGGCCTTCCGTGGAAAGGAGCCGCCGCTGTCCGAAAATAGAGTAATTATAAGCAGCATGAATTTGCATCGTGCACGCGGGAGTTGTAAATGGTGCGATGTGCGCGCACCGAAGCTTCCGGCAGCGGCGCCGGCGCCGGCGCCGGCGCAGGCACCGGCGGGACGCGCTGCGCGCAGCTGTTCCTGCTCTCGGTCCCCAGGATGCAGGAAATTGCAGGCAGCTCCGCTTTGGCACCGTCCCCCCGCGTCGAAGAACCGGCAGATGCGCTCGGCGCCGGGGCCGCGCGGGGCGGGCGAGAGAAAACCACCGCCGCGGCCGGCGCCAGCGCCCCTACCAACTCCAAGACCCGGCGGCCGGGGCCTGCTCTCCGCTAAAGCAGTCGCGCCTGCGCGCGAAATTTTCAGCTCGAGCCGCAGCCGGCCGCGGGCCGGGGCATCCATGGGCAGTGAATCTCACCCGTCACGCCCACGCCCACGTCGTGCGCGAAATTGCACGCTTCGCCGTTCCTGCATGAACCCATCTCTCCCGTCCAATAGCGGCACGGGCGTCGACCTGCGCTCGTGCACCAACCCGCGGTGACCGCTGTCAGCTCAGCCCGCAGCCGCGGCATGCGCAGGCCGCGGCCGCGTGCGCGGAAGGCGCCCGCGCACGGAATGACTGCATTTCGCCGACCTCCTGCGCACGCAACGATTCTGCAGCTGACTTAAGCCTGTGCAGCAGCGGGCGACGATTGTCGGACAAATCCTCGAGCTCTTTCGTTCGAGTCTTCGGTCGAATCGAACGTTTTTTTAACTGCGACCGTTGTACCCCATTGCGTATTTTCCATCCAACAGGTTGCTCGCGCTCGGTGCGATCTTGAGGAGGCTGACATTGATGCACCTTCTTACAACCGCGCCGCGCTTGTTGCCGCCTGGGACAGAAATATGTCGTACCTCGAGTTCACCCTTCCGCAGGCTTCGGCCTTGTTGGAGGAGCGGCGCGCTCGCTTGGCTGCTGCTGACGCTGATGATCAGGCTGCCTCGGATGATGACGCACATGATTCAGAGTCTGGTACCGGTTCTCATCGTTCTAGTTCAAGCTCTGATTCTGACTCGTCCGGCGCTCCTTCTTCGGGCGGTGCTGACAACCTCGTCTCTTCGCGTGACATCGATTCTGTCCTCCGGAATCCTGCGGAGTTTGCCGTTCGTGGGAATGTCCCGTTGGGGATCCCTGGTGGTCGCCCGCCTCCTGCGCCGTCCCCTCCTGCTCTGGCCCCTGTAGTGACCCTTGGGCCCATTCCTATTCCTGCTCTCGCTGCCCCTCTCGACGCTCCTTTCCCCCCATTCCCTGCGGTCCCGATCCCTGTGCTCCTTGGCCCTCTGGCCCCGCCTCTGCCTCCTCCCTCCTTACAACTTGCTGTCACGGGGCCTCTTCACTTGCCTGTTCCCCGGCAGGTCCCTGGTCATCTTGCAGCTCCATACCCCTTCTTACCTCTTCCCCTTGCTCCTCCACTTCCGCCCCTGCGAGGCCCTCTTTCTGACGTCCTCCTGGTTCAGCCCCTCTTCAGCCCATCCTTCTTGCCCCCGCTTCTGCAACTGTGACGCTGGGCGGCACTATCTTTTTGCATGCCCCTACCGCCTCTACGTCCCCGGTCTCTTTGCATCTGCATCCACTTTCCCGGATCCGCTTGCAGGCCCCCTCGCCTCCAGAGCTCGCCATCACTTCGGCCTCCCTCGCCTCCGCTCTCGATTCTCCATACCCTTCGAATAGCCGCCTTCTCTCTCCTCCTCCGCCCTCCCTCCCCCCTCGAGCTCCGGGTCCTCGGCCTCTGCCCCGCTTCCGAGTGTTGGCGAGACTGTCCTCTTTTCGGTCTCCCCGTCATTCCGGCTCCCTGCTCCCCCTTCGGCGCCTCGGGTCCCATATGCGGGTCCTATCCCGCTTCCTGGCGCTCGTGAGATTCGCCGCCGGCGCCCTCGTCGGGCCCTTGCGCCCTCGAGCTCGTCTCTCTCTGCGCCGCCCATGGCCATGACCTCCGTGTCATCTGATCCGGCGCCACCCGACCTTTCTCCAGCTTCGCTGCCCTCTCTTCGGCGCCGGCAGCGATCCCCGTCACCTGCTCGCGGCCCTTCCCCTGCCTCCGACCCTTCCTCGGCCCCCTCCTCGCCTAGGCCTCTTCCGTCTCGTCGGCCCCCGCCGCATTCCCGTCGGCGGATCTCTCGATCGACCCTGGACTCTCCGCCTGCCACTGTCTGCGGGGTACCTCCGCCGCCGTGTTCGGCGCCGGCTGTCAGTACTTTGCTCGGTAGCTCCCCCGTCGTGGCTCCTCGGGGGCCTCTTCGTCGTCGTCGTTCGCTGGGTTCCGGCTCCGGGTCAGATTTCTCGCCGGGCTTACCTTCTCCTGGCTCTGCTCCTGGGCCCTCAGCTCCGGGACCGGCTTCCCCGATCTCCTCCCGGACTCGTGGTCGTACCCGTCGCCGGCTTGCCGAGCCTGCGGCTCCTTCTACTTCCCCCGGCGGTTTGCCGGCCGGACCCTCCGGCCTTTGTTCTTGATACCGGACTGCCGCCTTTGCCTTCGTCTTCTGCTTCGCTGGTCGCGATCGTATCCCGCCGGCGCCGGCGTACTTCTTCGTCTTCTAGTTTAGTTCGGTCTGGTTCGGATTCTGATCGTAGTGTTGATGCTAGAGTTAGTTTCAATACTAGCTATAGTCCTCGTGCTCGACCTGTTGTTCGCCGTCGTTTGCAGTTCGATTGCCCGCCTCGACCCTGGCCGGCTTTAGTGATTCCTTTGACTGTCCTTTTGCCTGCTCTTGATCCGCCTGCTCCGCCTCCTGTGTCCTCCTCGACCTCGTGCCGTAGCTCTGCCCTTTCGCATCGTCCTGCTTCGCCTCCGCCTCCATGTCGTCTTGTTGTTCCTCTTACTTGTCTTCTTCCTGTTATTTATCTTTCTCAATTTTGTCCCCGCTTCTTAGTGATGTAATTCCTTCTGATATTGATGGTATCTCTAGCTCTGGCTCTTCTTCGTGTCAGTTATCCTCTGTCCCTAGATCTGCTCGATTTATCGTCTCTTCTCGCTATCGATCTGTCTCGAGCTCTGTGTCTTTCCTTTTTTATTGTCGATTTTGGCTCTTTGTCTTATCTTTCTTCGTGCTCTTGTCTTAGTTATTTTGCTTTTTTGTCTTTATGCCCCCTGGGCAGCCCCCGCAGTGCTGGTGTCTAGAGACTGTGGCCGGTAATTCACCAAAAAAAAAAATACCCCATTAAAATTATAAATTTAATATAAACATATCGAATTAAGCCGCGCGCGCGCCGGCCGCGGCCGGCCGGCGCCCGGCGCCGGCCGCGTCTTCCGCCTCCGCGATATCGATCACGCATGCGCAAGCGCCGCGCCGCGACGGAAATTTGAATTCAAAGAATCACGCGGGGTCCAACGGTCGATACGTATACGTATTACGTACACGTGCACGCGCGCCGCGGCTGCGCACTATAGCTAGCGCTAGCTGCGAGCGCTAGGGCCCAGTACTAGTACTAGTCTGCGCATCATGCCGGCATGCATATGGCCAGATCGGAGTCTCTGAGCATCGGAGAAGCCATCGGAGAAGTGGTTGTTCAATTTGGTTTTTTAAAGTCTGAAGCCCCGGGGTACGCGGTCGAACACACGGGCTTGCATCGTGGAGCTCCTGGCAGGCAGGGCGACCACCGGCAGCTGACGGAGATGCTTGTCGGCGTTGCTCCAAGGACAGCGGCGCGATCCCAGGCGTCCGGCCCGAGGCGCTGCTAGCGCGTCGCTGCCAGCTTGCCGGTGATGATTTGCAAGCATAGCTAGGGCACCAGCAGCAGTCACGGGCTGGTTTGCGGCGCCGCGGCCGGCCCTGCGCTTCCTGGCCGACGTGGATTCGATTCGCCATTGGTTGCCTCCGCGCGGGCTGCTTGCCTCCAGTAGCATCTGGAGAGCTCAGCAATGGAACTGCAGCTCGCCAGGCGCTTCGTCAGCTCGTGCGCGGACGCCACGCCACCTCTGCGTTGAGACCGCACTTCCGCACCGCCCACTCACCATTCATTGGCTGCAGGTCTGTCGTGCGGCACATTGTCGCGCAGCGTCGAGCGCGGGAGGCGGAGCGGCAGCGCAACGCCGCGGCCGCCGGCCATGCCACTTCCGCCAGGGGCCTTCTGGGGCCAGCAGCCGCGTCCGCGGGCGCGGGAGGGAGCGCGGGCGGGCGGTCGACGGCGGCCGGCGCGGCAGAGCCGCCCGTGAGCGGGGTCATTTTGGTCGCTGACATCTCGGGCTTCTCCTGTGAGGCCGCCCGTCCCCGCGGCGCCCGGCCTCGCCCGCGGCTGAGGCGGCCCCGCGCAGCGCTTTGCGAGAAGGCGGGGCGCGACGAGACCCTCCAGGAAGGTGCGAACGAAGGCTCCAGCCCCGCCCTGCGCTGCCCGCCGCCGCGCCCCGCGCCGCCCGCGCGGCCGCTGACCCCAGCGCGCCCGCAGAGCTCTGCCGTGTCATAAACGGGTACATCTGCGCGTGCGCCCGTCGAGAGGGGTACGGCGCTCACGCGCGCCCCGCAGCGCGTTCTCCAAGGAGGTAGAGCTGGCCGAGCGCTACGGGGGGAAGTCCTCTGCTTTCTCGGCGACGGTACCCCCGGCGCCTTGCTCCCCCCTCCCCTCACCCCACCGTCCCCGCAGGTTTGCTGGTGTTCTGGCCGCTGCCCGGGAGGCCGAATCAGCGGGTCGGGCCGGGGCGCCCCGCCGGCCGGGGGATGGGCCTGGCGGGACTGGCGTCGGGGCTGGCGCCGGGCGCTGCGCCGCCCGCCGCGGGGCCACAGCTGCCTTCGGCGGCCGCGAGCGCCGCGATGGCGCTGCGCGCCGCTAAGGCCGTTGCCTGCGGCCTCGCCATCCAGGAGGAGTTCTCGTCCGTCTGCGTCGGTACCCCCCTCCCGCCCGTCGCCCCGGAGGGGGGAATGATCCCCGGGGGGTAGGGATGGGCAAGGACATGGGCCTGCGGGTGGCCGTCGCCGCGGGGGACTTCACCGAGTACCACTGCGGCCTCGGGTACCCCCCTCCTTCCCTCCCCCTCCCCGGTTCGACGCGGGCGCGCAGGGCGTGGTCGGGAGGGGGGGGGGAGCCCGCCCTCGTCGACGCCCGGGGGCACCTCGTGCCGGGGTACGATGATATGATCCTCTCCTTCCCCCCCCCCCCCCCCCCTTCCTGACGCCTCCCTGCCTCGCGAAGACGCATGCAGCACTTCATAGCTGGCCCCGCCATTGAGGAGGCTGGGGCCGCCCTCGCTGGTGCCTCGTACCCCCCCCCGCGCTGCCCGCGCACCGACCCGCCCCGCCCCGCTCAAGAGTGTTTCGGCGCAGCGGTCAAGGCGGGGGAGGTCGCGGTGTGCCGCTCGGCGCAGCGGTACCTGCCGGCGGCCATCGTCGCCGCCTCGGCCGCCCTCACCGGCGGCGGCGCCGGCGGAGGTCGCCTCTCCTCCCGCTCCGGTCGCTCCGGCTCCAGGCGAGCGAACGAGCGAGCGAGCGAACGTTCCTCTCACCCCCCCCTCACTTCGTTCGCAGGCGCGGCTCGTTCTCCGGCTCGCGGGGCCAGGGGGGGGACGCGTACGACTCGGGGGCGGAGTCCTCTCCGGAGCGCGGCCCCTTCTCGCCCCCCGGCAGCCGCGGGCGCCTCTCGGGCATCTTCGCGTCCCCCTCCGCCGCCGAGTCCCACTTCGTCGCGTACCCCGCCACCCGCGACGCCCTCGAGGAGTTCGTCGCCGGATTCGAACCCCGTCGCCCCGCCGGTGCGAATCGCTGTGCCCCGCCCCCTCCTCTTCCACACCCCCCCCCCCCCCCCCCCCCCTCCCCGCCCGTGCGCCCCCCTCTGAGCCCGCCCCGCAGAAGTGGCCCCGCTGGAGCTCGAACCCGAGGAGGAGGACGAGATCGCCCTCTACGTGTCCGTCACCCCTCTCCCCGCCCGAAGCAGTACCCCTAGCTTCGAACGCTGTACCCCCGCAGGCCCTACACGGTACGGGCGCGCTTCGAGAGCATGCGGGCCTGGGCCGCGTCGGGCTCGAACGAAGCATTCGACCCCGTGCGCGCGTACCCCCTCCTCCCCCTCCCCTTCATTTCCCGTACCCCTTCGACGCGTATCCCCAGACGCGTTTCCTCTCCGAGTTCCGGCTCTGCTCTGTGCTGGTGCGCGCGGATCGCCGTACCCCCTCCCGCCTCTACGCTGACCCCACGAAGTTCTTGAAGCTGTGCGGACTCGACCCCTCGCACGAATCCGTCCAGCGCGCGGTACGCCGCCCTTCCAAATCGCCGTGTCCGCCAGCAATCCATTCCCGACATTCCCGGCATTTCCGCGCCGCAGGTGCGCTCCCTTCAAGCCGTCCTCTACTCCCACGAGGGCTCCCTCCGCCAGGTCGTCCTCGACGACAAGGTACCCCCCCGGCTCTTCCCCCCCGCGCTCCCGGTCCTGAGCCCCCCCCCCCCCCCGCCCTCCCAGGGTATGGTGTTCATCGGGGTCTTCGGGCTCTGGCCCTTCGGTCCGCGTCGCCCGCCCTCGGCTCTGTTCCCCCCACTTCCACTCACCGACCTCTTTCCCCGCCTCTGCAGCGCACGAGAACGACGCGCTTCGCGCGGTGGGCTGCGGTGCGTCCCTCGTTCGTGAGCGCTGCTGCGCCGAGGGCCGTCCTGAGAGGCGCGCACGCGCGCTTCGCCGCAGCGGTCGACATGCAAGAGAGCATGCGCGCGATGGGCGTCGACACCGTCCGCCGATTTCCATCCTTGTGCGCCCCTCTTCCCGCCCTCTGAAGCTCCTCCGGCCTGCCCCCAGAGCGTCGGGATCACGAGCGGCCTCGTCTTTTGCACTTTCGGTGCGCCTCTCTCCGCGCGAAGCTTCTCAGGACTCGGGGCGAAGCTTCGCTCGCAGTGGGGAGCCCGACGCGATGCGAGTTCAGCGTGTTCGGGCAGACCGTCAACAGGGCCGGTGCGCTCCGTTCGCTCGCTCGCGCGCGCGCCCCTTGCTCGCGCCGGCCCGAGGGCCTCTTACCCCCCTTCCCCCCTCCCCCCCCCTTCGTTCGCTCGCAGCGCGCTTGATGTCGAAGAGCGAGAACGACGTCTACGTGGACGCCAAGGTGGGACAGACAAGCCCCCCGGGCCCGACGCGCGCGCTGGACTGATCTCGCGCCACGCAGACGCACGAGGCGTGCCGCTCGAAGGTGAGGATGGCCCACGTCGGCGACTTCAACCTCAAGGGCGTCGAGGGCAAGGTCCGCAGCCTGGAGCCTAGCCTGGACCCTATCCTGGACCGTGGGGAGCCGGGCCAGGGCCCGGCCCGGCCTGCGCCCTTCGCCCCTTCTCCTCGGCTCAGGGGGGCGTCCTCCCAGGTGCCTGTGTACCGCCCGGAGCGGAGGGGCGGCGCCATCCGCACGACAAGCTTCCGCCACAGCAACAAGAGCTTCAGCAGGAAGGCCCGCCGCCTTCCTTTCCTACGCTTGCGCCCATCTCTTCTTGATCCGTGCCGAGCAGCGGGCGCTGGCGAGCGTGACGGCGCGCTCGGCGGAGGAGGCGCGCGTGGACGCCGTCGTGCGGGCCGCCAGCGCCGGCGGCCTTTTAGCGGCGCCGGCGGCGCCGGCGGCGGCGCCGGAGCCCTCGCCGGGGGGCGCGTCGGCCTCGCGGGCGGCGTGGGAGCCGCCGCCCCCCTCCATCCTCCTCTTCGAAGGGCCCAGCGGCTCAGGTGAGCCCGCCGACCCGCCCGCCCCGCCGTCCTGCCCCAGTCTAAGGCGGCCGCCCGGGCGATCCTCGGCCCCTGACGCCCCGCCAGGCAAGTCCGTCCTCGCGGCGCACGCCGCGCGCGTCGCCGCGCAGCTCGACATGGTCGTCGTCCACTCCGGTACCCCCCTTCCCTTCCCTCTGAGAAGAAGAAGACGCGCGCCGCCTCCGGCTGAGCTGGCTCGCTCGTTCGGCTCGTTCGGCTCGTTTTCGGCGCAGCGGCGCGGGAGAACCGCGAGACGAGCGCCCTGTTCGTCTGGCGCGCCATCGTCCGCGCCCTCTTCCCCCTCGCCTCCCTCGACGTGCTTTCCTTGAAATGTTGAAATGTTCGAATCTTTTCCGCCCCCTTGACTGCCCTGCTCTGCCCGCGCCGCCAGATGGGCCCCCTGCTCGACGTGGAGACGGACGTCGAGCTGCTCGCCCACCTGATCAAGGCGCTGCACGCCCCCGAGCGTGAGCCTCAGGTGAGCCTCATACCAAGTTTCTCTTCTCCTTACCCACCTGCTCTTCTTCTCGCTAGCATCGTTCGCCGTCCCCGCGCCCCGCCCCTCTGACACGCGCGAGCAGTACAATGCGCAGCAGCAGCAGCAGGCGTCGGGGGGCCGCCGGCGCAAGGCGAGCGCCTCGGGGCCGGACGGGGTGGGAGGAGGCAAGGGCCGCCGCGGGAGCGCCGGCGTGATGTGCGCACCGCCATCGCCCGCGCGCGCTGGGGCCGGCGGCACGGCGGCGCCTGACGCGGCGGGGCAGGTGGGTGCAGCCGGACGCGTTCACCGTCGCCGCTCCGGCGGCGGGGCCGGGGCCGGGGCCGGGCCCGGGCCCCCCGAGCAAGGGGTCGACGCCACCCACTTCGATGCCCGATATGGTCCCGTGCGCCTGCGATCCCAGGGCCCCTCGCCCCCTCTCTACTCTTAAGTCGTATTCACCTCCCGCGGCAGGCCGCAGGAGGCGGGTACGGTGTTCGTCCTCGCCCGCCGCGGGTCAGCCGCCGATCGCGAGCACCGTCTCACCAGCGCCAGTCCCGAGGTCGCGTACCTCGTTTCGTTCGTGTACCCGTCGGTCCATTGACGGCGATGCGCAGCCCAACCCGTTCACCGGCGGCCCCTCGCGCCCCCGCACCGCGGCCCGCGATCCCCGCTCCCGCAGCACCGCCAGCTCCCCGGTACCCCCCGACGCCTTCCTCGCCCAGCCTTCCCTCCCCGGAGCGCCGGACGAGCCGGCGGCGTCGGCGGCGGCGGGCGCGCCGCGCATGTCGAAACTGATGGCGCTGCCGATGGTCCACCACGAGGCCGGCCCGGGCCGGCGGCACAGCGTACACGACCGGGCGGCCGAGGCCGCAGGCGGCGGCGGCGGCGGCGGCGACGGCGGCGGCGGCGGTGGCTTGACCGACTCGCTGATGCCAGAGGGCGATGGCTACGTCGCGGGCGCCGAGGCGGCCCCTTCGGACGGCGCCCCGCCGCCCCAGTCCGACACGTCGCTGAAGGGGCGGCGGGCGCCCAAGCTCGGGGACGCCGGCGAGCGCTCCAGCTCGAAGCTGCTCAGCTTCAGTTGGCGCCAGGGCGGCGGCGGCGCCGCCGCCACGGCCGCCGCGACCCCGAAGGGCGGCGCCGCCACCCCGCACAGCGCCGGCGGCAGGCTCCGCCGGCAGCAATCGTTCGAGGAGGAATTCGAGGAGGGGGCGGCGCCGGCGGCGATCTTCGCGCAGCCGACGGCGCCCGACGAGTCCGTCGAGTGGATCGCGTGCGGCGTGCGCGCCCTCGTCGCCAAGCTCGTCGTCCGGCGCGCCGCCGCCGGCCGCCCCATCCTCGTCGTCCTGGAAGGCACATGCAGCGACTGGGTCTGACTCTGTCTCTCGGGTCTGACTCTGTGTGTGTGCGCCCGCGCAGACCTGCACCACGCCGACTCGCAGAGCTGGGCGGTCCTCGGCGAGCTCATACAGGCCCTGGCCGAGGCGCCCGCCGGCGCCGCGCGCGTCGCCCTCGTGGGGACCCTCCGCACCCCGGCCGAGCACTCGCCGGCCGCCCGCGCCGCCGCGCGCCTCCAGGCCGAGCACCGCGGCCGCGCCGAGCTCATCAAGCTTGGTGCCTTCCTCCTAGCAATCCCGACGCGATACACAAACAATGAAACGGTCTTATAAGACGCTATGTGATTCTAACATTGAAATCGGGGCAGGCCCGCTGACGGACGGGGACGTGGAGGCGCTGGTCTGCTCGACGGTCGGCGCCGCCCGCGTGCCCCGCGCCCTCCGCGACTTCGTCAAGGCCCAGGTGCCCGGCGCCCGCACCCCTGCCTTTTAGAAGGACTCCCGCGCACTGTTACAGAGGCCTTCTTTTGTAAGGGATCCAGCGCACTGTTAAAAAGGCCCCAGAGCGCTGCGCAGCGGCCTTGGGCCTCGCCGCGAAGCCCTCGGAGCGAAGCGAGCGAGCGCGCTCTGACGGCGGCGCCTCTCGCGCAGACGGACGGGCTGGCGGTGCTCGTGGTGGACCTCGCCCGCTCCCTCCTCCAGGAGGGCGCCCTCGCCGTGCGCCCCGCCGCCCCGCCCGCCCCCTCCCTCCGCCGCCTTCTCTCCCCGCGCCCTAGAGATTCCCCCGACACCGCCCCCGAATTATAGCTACGACTCGATGCGAGATTTATCGCTTATATCGTTTATCTATCGCTCTTTGGGCGCCTCCTTTCACCGCTCTCTTGAGCGCGCGCCGACCCGGCCCGCCCCGCCCCGCCCCGCAGGTGGACACCGCGGGGGACGCCATCGTCAAGGGGCCCCTGCGCCGCCTCAAGCCCACCGTCCGCCCTTCCCGCCCGCCCGCCCTTCCCTCCCTCCCTCCCTTTCCTGAGCCTACGGGGCGGCAGGACGGGGCGCGCGCAGCTGTGATGGAGAAGCTGGACCGCCTGACCGCCGTCCAGTCCACCACCCTTAAGCTCGCCGGTCAGTCGGTCGGCGCCGTTGGCCGCAGGCCAACGGTACCGCACCGCCGGCTGACTACGCCTTCGCGCGCCCGGCAGCGGTGATCGGCGTGCGCTTCTCCGTGGCTGAGCTACTCGCCATCCACCCGGGCAGTGCGCGTGGCCCGCCCGCGCCCCCCTCCTCTCCGCTCAGCTCCGCGCCGCCCGCGCTGCAGGCCGCTCGATCGGGGGCGGCGGCTCGAGCGCGCTGGTCTCGCCGCAGTCACCCGAGGCAGAGCCGACCGTCGAACAGGTGCGCGCCCCCTCGCGCTCTTCTCTGCGGAGCAGCCCCTTCCACCCTTCTATAGACAGCTCAACGGCGGCGGTCCCCGCGTACTCCTAGCGCCAACCTTTGCTGTCCTTATCTCCTGCACGGCTGACCCGTCCCAATCGTTCAGGTGCGGGCGGCGGTGGCGGCGGCCTCGCGGGACGCGAGCCTGGGGGCCGCCATCGACCGCGAGCTCGCCGCCCTCGTCAAGCTCGGCATCCTGGTCCGTCCGCGCCGAAGACATGGCATATAAGCCAGCTAGATACAGATGGATACAGAAGATATATAACACACAAGTTAGTTATAAAGCGGGCTCGCCGAGGGCGGCATCTATCTATCTTCTATTCTATCTATCCGCCCCCGCCCCGCCCCCGCCTCCTACAGAAGATAGATAGAATACAGCCGGGGCGGGCCGGTCTGACGGGGGCGGGGGCGCAGGGGGAGGCGGATGCGGGGGAGGAGGAGGGCGGGGGCCTGGTGGAGGCCGCGGACGCCCTCTCCGCCGCCTCGGGCGCCCCCCGCGAGTACGAGTTCCTCCAGCCCCTCACCCAGGTCCGCCGCTCCGCTCCGCCCCGCCCCGCTCCGCTCTTAGCGGAGGAAGGTTCTTTGTAATTTATAACGCTATCAGTCTAGCTTTCGGTTCTATACCAGGTTTAGCTGTTGCATTTGGTTTCGGGATCCCACTTACTCCTGGGGCGCAGGAGGTGGTGTACAGCCTGCTGCCCGTGACGGAGCGGCGGGCGCTGCACCTCAAGCTCGCCCTGTTCCACGAGTCCCGCCTCCGCCCCAGCCCCTCCACCCTCTCCCCGGGGACCCTCTCCCCGGCCTCCTCCACCCTCTCCCCCTCCCCGTGCGCCCCGCCCCCCCCACTCAAAGCCTCCAGAGCGACCCTCCTGAGCGCCCGCTCGCTCCTCAGGATCCTTGCGGGGGCGCCCCTGGACGAGCGCGACGGGCCCGGCGGGGTGGACGACGACCTGGCGGCGACCCTCGCCCACCACTTCGTCCTCGCAAACGTGCGGCCTCAGCTGAGGGCGCGGGGCTGGGCTTAGCGAGCTTAAGCTTGAGCGAAGATAGAAGAAGCTTAGGCTTAAGCTTCGTCGCGAGGCTCAGCAAGCTTAGCAAGGCCTGGCTTGAGCTTACGCTTCGTCGCCGTCGCCGTCGGCGTCGCCGCTGCCGCCGCCGCCGCCGCCGCTCCGGCGCTGAGCTGAGCTGAGCTGAACGGGCGGGCGGGCGCGCAGGAGCCCGGGCGGGCGTGCCGCTACCTCGAGCGGTGCGCGGAGGCCGCGTACGCCTCCTTCGCCAACTTCGAGGTGAACGTTCCTCCCCCCCCCCCCTCTTTCTATCTTGGCCTGCGCTGATTCCTTGTTCCCGCTTGTTCTGCGCTCCTTGCTTCTTGCCAGGCGATGCGCCTGTACGAGGACCTCCTCCAAGTGAGCGCCGCGGCGCCCCCGCGCCCCGCCACGCGCCTCCGCTGGATGCGCCAGCTCGCCACCGTCTACGCACGCCTCGAGTGCGCCCCCCCCCCTCTTCAGCTGTACCCCTTCAACTTCTAACGCCGTACCCAGCATGTTCAAGGAGAGCATAGCGATCAGCCTGGCGGCGCTGGAGGCGGCGGGGCGGCCGGCGCCCCGCTCCCCGCTGGCCCAGCGCCTCAGCGCGTACTGGGGCACGGCGAAGGTCCTCCTGAAGGGGGCGCCCCGCCCCGATCGGTACCTGCGGGGCGCCCGCCGGGAGCCCGAGGGCGGCGGCGAGGCGGCCGAGATGGTGCGCCTCCCCGCTCCTCCCCATCCGAGCACTGGCTCCTAGACGGACGCCAGCCACTCGTCCTCGTCCGAGTCGGATCCGCGTACCCCCAACTCAACTCCTCTGACCCCTCCGCCCCGCCCCGGCCCCGCCCCGCAGAGCCAGGAGCTCTCGCGCCTGTACAGCGTCCTCCTCTTCACCACCTACGGCGCCGGTGCGCCCCGCCCCTCCGCTTTCCTTCGCTCCGCTTCGCTCTGCTCTCCTCTCTCGCCCTCTTCTTCACCGTCTGAGCGGGGCGCCGCACTGCAGAGCACGGCGTCGTCCTCTCGTCGTACTGCATCTCGACGGTGCGCGAAGACGCAGCTCTCGAGATCCCTAGTTTAAAAAGATGTGCTCGGATAGGTCCGGCCAGGCAGGACCGTCTCTAGATCCCTCCCCACGCGCCGCTGTTTCCAGCGGCTCGGCCGGACCGTCTCTAGATTCCTAGTTCTTCTTCTTCTAGGTCTAGCTCGCGGCAGGCTCGCGAGAAGCTGGCTCGCGCGAAGCCGCCGCTGACGCCCGCGCGCGCGCAGCTGGCGGCGAGGGCGGTGGCGCAGGACCCCCCCACGCTGAGCGGGCACACCGCCATCGGCCTCGCGCGCGCCGCCCAGGTGCCCGCCCGCTCAGATCTGATCTGATCTGATCTGATCTGACCGCTCGGGCAGCTGTGCGGGTTCGCGGGGCACCGGAAGCGCGCGGTGCAGTGGGCGTCCCTCGCGTGGTCCATGGCCCTCGAGATCGCCTCCCCCGAGGTCCGCTCAGATCAGATCAGATCAGATCAGATCTGATCTGATCCGATTCGCTACCCCGTGCGCATCCCCCAGGTGTGGCACGACATGACGAACCCCCTCGCCCAGACCCTCCTCGCCGCCTGCGGTCAGATCAATCAAATCATACCCGATCCGATCCGATCCGATCCGACGTCTGATCTGATCTGATCCGATCCGAGCAGCCTTCGAGTCGGCGAGCTCGGCGCTGCAGTTCCTCGCGGAGGAGGCCGAGCGCGCCCGCAACCTGAACCACAGTGCGCCCCAGAACGACTATAGAGATCTAGAAACCCATCAAATCATATAATAGTAGTAACGCCGCGAACGACTAGAAGCTAGAGCACGAAAGAAACCCGTCTGACCAGTCGGCCGAACGGCCGGACGAGCGGCAGGCGCGCTGGTGTGCACCTGGCGCGGCGTGCTCGCCCTCCGCGCCTCGGCGCGCCTCGCGCACCCGGCCGGCGGCGTCGCCGGCCTCGCCTCCGAGCTCCGCTGCGCCCTCAGCGCCGTCAAGCGCAACCCCGACATCCTCGAGAGCTTCTACACCGTGCGCGTACCCCCCCTTCTGCCTCCTCCCCCCCGCCCGTCTCATCTCGAGGGCCCCGCACGCAGACGGTCGCGACGGCGGTGCTGGCGCAGTGCAGCCTCCTCATGGTCCTCATACCCCCCCCCCTCCCCCCCCCATCCTCCTCACCTGAGCGCAGGACGAGGCGGGGTTCGGGCTCTCGGTGCTGGAGGCGCACCTGGCGGGGCTCGTCTCGGGCGTCCGCGTCTCCCTCCCCTTCCGCGCCTCCCTCCAGGGCATCCTCGCCGCCGTGCGCCCTTAACTAAATCAACTAAAGAACCCTTAACTAAGTTAACTAAAGAACTCTTAACCTCGCCGCCGTGCGCCCGCCCGCCCCCTCGAGAGAAGAGCCGCCGCGGCAGCAGAACTAGAGATCTAGCTGCCCTCTAGCTAAGGGCCGTGCGCCCGCCCCCCTCGCGACCGAAGGAGGACAAGAGGAAGGCCTCTTAACCGAGGCCTCTGCTTTCTGTCTAAGTAAGGGCCGGCGCGCCGCCCGCGGACCTCTTTGAAGGCGTCTGTCGAACGCATCGCGTCCGAACAACTGACGGTGCCGGCGCAGGCGCTGTTCCGGTGCGCGGGGCCGGAGGGCCGCGGGGCGGACGGCCGGACGGCGGCGCGCGTCGCCTGCGACGCGGTGGACCTCTCCAGGGTGCGCCCTTCGGACAGAGGCTCGTTTCTAGAAGCTCGTGAGATTCCGTCTGCCGGGGATACCTTGGGAGCCCGCACCTCCCCGGGGCCTCGATTCTAAGATGCATTTAAACCCTTTCGAGGGCCTTCCGAGGCCCTGTTGAGCTTCAGCCCCCCCCGCCCCCCCCCCCCCCCCCCCCCCCCCCCCCCCGCCCCTGACGGAGCGCCGCCGGCGGGGGCAGGGATGGGGTGGAGCTGGTGAGCCGGCTGGGCGTCTACGCCGACTTCTTCTTCGAGGCGACCGCCGTCCTCTACTACGCCCTCCTCCACACGTGCGCCCCCGCCCCCCGCCCCGCCCCCACGTTACGCCACGCTTCTTCTCTTACTGACGGGCGCGCAGCGGGCGGTGCCGGCCCTCGCCGGGCCGGCGCAGGCCCTCCTCCCGCACCTCTCGGCGGACCGGAGCGGGGGCCCGCGACGGAGCGGACGGACCCCACCGGCACCGCCTCGCAGCCGCCGCGGAGCCACTCGAACACGCTGGGGCCGCCGCCGCCGCGCCGCCGGGGCCGGGCGAGCTGCTTGCGGCCATCGAGGGCGCCGACGCCTACATGAAGCGCGCCGGGAAGGCCCGCCTCGTGCGCTCCCTCGCGCGCACCGCGGCGGGGATCGCGCGGGCGGCGCGCGGCGACCTCCGCGGGGCCCGCGCGCGCTTCGGGAGGCGGCGCGGGCGGCGCGGGAGGGCGGGCAGCTGTGTGACGAGGGCCTCGCCCTTCTCCTGCAGGCGGCGCACGCGCCGGCCGTGCCCGACCGCGCCCGCCTCGCCGCCGCCGCCGCCACCCTCTTCGCCGCCGCCGGCGACGCCTTCCACGCGCGCGTCGCGCGGGCTGTGGCCGCGGCGGCGGTGGCGCCGCCTTGAGTCGTTCGCTACGGCTCTGATGGCCGCGGCCCCGCGCGCCGGGCGGTGCTCTGCAGTACACGAAATTTAAGAAATTAATTTAGTGAATTCATCTCTGTGTCTGGGAGCGGCCAGCTGCAGGCGCCGGCGGCTCCCAAGTTTAACGGATGTGATGCTTTCAGAGTCTTTCTTCGCCCTTTCAATCTTTCAACCTCCGCCTTCGGGCTGATGTTCTGTATTTTCTCGTACAGCTTTCGACAGCATAGAGTAGCAAGCAGATTCGCCAGCGCAGTGCGTGTAATTGGTTTCCTATCTCGCCTGAATATTTCACTTTTCACATTGGATCGAATTCGAAGCTAGAGGCGCCGGCCGGCTCCAAGCTAACCCCCGCGCGCCGTTGACCGCGCGCTCGTGGGCTCGTGCAGGCCTAGGAACGTTAACGGAGCCGCGACCTAGGCCTGTGCGCATGCACCGGAGCCGCATGCAGCTCAGGAATGTGAGCTCTAGATGCACTGCAGGCGGCCATGGCCACGGCCTCCCGAGCTCGAGCTCTGCGAATATCGAGTTTTAATTTAATTCGATCGCGAAAGAAAAGCTGCGGCTGCGACTGCTGGTCATGCATGTGCAGGCATGCAGAGAGCTTTAAGCTTGAGAGTCATGTCGCGACAGAGAAGATGCTCTAAACCGAGTTATCGCAACATTTGAACGTTGACGCTACGTATACCGCGGCCGTAGTACACTATTGAGATTATCATACTTGTATTACTGGCGGAGGGCGATCGCAGCGACGACGGCCGCGAAAGCGACCGCCGCGGACGCGAAGGCGCCCCAGCGGGCCGACGGCGCCCCCACGGCCCCGCTGGACGGCCGTGGCGGCGCCGTCGAGTTCGATGGCGCCTCTCCCGCCATCAAAGCGTACTGCGCCCGGAAGCCGCCACCAAAAGGAAGTTAAATTCCGCGGCAATGCGATGCTGGGCCGGGCCGGGGCCGGGCGCGGGTACGCACCGCGCTCAGGTGGTTGCAGGTGGCCGTGTACACTGAGGCGCCGGCGGAGGCGGCCGCGGGCGCCGCGCGGCCGCACGCCTTCCACGCCCCCGCCGCCTCGTCGAAGAAGCCGAGGGACACGTTCTGGGCCTTCGCCGCGTCGAGCGCCCCCGAGAGGGGCAGCTCGAAGGCGATCCCCGAGGGGAAGCTGGTCAGCGCCGCCGCGTTGCCGGCCGCGTCCAGCGCCGTCGCGAATATCTCGTACACGAGCGAGGCGAGGGAGTACCCGCCCGGCGAGCCGTAGGCGGACGCCGCGCGGGCGTTCACCGACACCTGCCGGAGGCAACGGTCCGGGTCAAAGAAACAGGAATGAGTTCGAGCGAAACGGGGTCCAATCACCTGGAAGTCCGAGGCGGCGGCGTCTGTCGGGAATCGGATCTGCGGGGGATTGATGAGCACTGAATTCGAAATGGGACCCGATCGCGAAGCATCTCGATCGCGCACTCTGGCTGACTGGAAGGAGACGGTCAGCGACTGAGCGTCCCTCCCCGGGCAGACCTGAACGGCGCGGCGAGGGCCGTGCTCTCACATTGCTCGAAATGTGCGACGTAATTCACACGCCGACCTTGAAGCGCAGCGGCTCGAAGCTTAAGCCCGCCGCGGCGGTCGACGTCGACGTCTGGTTGCCGCAGGCGGCCGAGGTGTCCGCGAGGGTGATCTGGGCCGACGCCCTGTTGAGCGCCTGCTGCGCCTGCGTCCGCGCGGCCGCCGCCGCCTTCGAGGTCGGGGGCAGCGACGCCAGGATCCCGGCGAGGCCCGACTGCAGCCCCTGCGCAAAAAGTATGAACAGCTGCGTGGGGTCTAAGATATAAAGCCAAAATGGGGTAGAAAAGTATTCACGGCTGCGTCAATGCCAGCGGTCGTGGCCAGTTTCTGCAGAAAGCGAATTTTAATGAATGAACAACTAGGAAAAAGAAAATAAAGCAAGGTTGAAGTCACTGCAAGCAGCAGATTCTGCGCACTGGATTCGCGTCGACGGCTTTCATGAGGAGAGTTGCGCTCTTGATCGCGTCTTCCTCCTTCAAAACAACACGCGCGTAAGCAGGACACATAAAGAAAAACTTAATGTGTAGCAGGCGCGCGCAACGCAAATTAAAGCTCAAGTACGAAGTCTTGAGCTTTAAAAGCTTTGAGCTTTAAAAAGCTTTGAGCTTTGATTTGCCATAGCTAGCAATTAAAGGCCATGGGCCGACCTTGAGGGCCGAAGTCTTCGCGGCCAGCGGGCTCATGGCCGAGAAGAAGTTCACAAGGGCGCCGGCGTTCTGCTGGTTTGTTAGCGGCGCAGTCGGCCGGCCAGCCAAAGCCGACCGCTCACCGCTGTGTTGGCCAGGTCGACGCCTTCCAACAATTTGCTGACGGCCTGCGGAAGAATGAGAGATCGATCAGGATCCCCAATTACAATAAGAGCGTAATCAATGGGACAGAGGTCCGCACGGCGATCAGGTTCGACAAGGCCGTAGCGAGCTCGGCGGCGCCGGCGGCGTTGGCGTTGGTCTGTAGGAGCGCCCGCTGCTGGACGCGGCGGAGGGCCGTGTTGTTCAGCTTCGCGAAGAAGGCCTTGAGCGTGCCCAGGAGCGAGAGGAGCCGCGACATCCTGGCGTCGAAGGGGCCCGTGCCCTTCGCCATCACACTCCGACGTCAGCTTAGAACTCGCGAAATTTAAATCTGAAACGAACGCACGTTCAAGACGGCCTGGGTTTGCTGGATCAAGACGCTCACGAGGGCCTGGCGACGGCTCAAGATCGTCAGACTTGGCTCGCGATCGTCGGAAGGAAGGCGAGTTCAGAGACAGAGGAGCTAGTGCACCTTGAAGGCTTCCAGCGGGTCCGAGCCGGGCGAGGCCACCAGGGGCAGGACCTCGACCGCGGACGCGATCGCGAAGCGGGCCGAGAGCCTCGGCCGCGCGCTGTCCTCGACCAGCACCGTCAGCTTCGCCGTCTTCGCCGTGTCCGAGGTCTGAAGGAAAAGTACCAGGACTCGATTAGCAGCAATCGAAGTTTTGAAATTTCGTGGCAGCCTTTCGCTGACCGAAGTGAAGTAGAAGGTCATCGAGGCGGCGAGGGACGAGCGGACGAGGGCGTCTGTGGAGAGGTCCGAGTAGACGGAGTAGGCGAGCGGCGGGGAGGCCGAGAGCCAGCCCGTGCAGTTCACGGTCACGGGGTCCACGCCGGCCTTGGCCGACAGGGGGCCGACGACGCAGCTCCCTCCGGAGGGGGCGGCACCTGAGCGCGTTCTAGTCAATTGGGATTTAGAGTTGGGAGCGGACTGCGAAGCTATCCAGAATTCGGCGCGGGCGGTGGTCATGGAAAGCGGAAGCTTAATTAATAATTCGATGCTTGGGTACCGAGGACGGGCTGCGGCGCCGGCGTAGGTGCAGGCGCCAGCGGAAGCGCCGACGGGCTTGGCGAAGGGCTGGGCGACGGGCTCGGGCTGGGGGTCGGGCTCGGGCTGGGCGTTGCGCTCGGAGTAGGCGACGGGCTCGGAGTGGGCACGCAGTTCACTGCGGGGTGTCCTTGCTCGATTAGCGATAGACAGATGAAACAAGTCTCCGAAAACGCGGACCAGTCCCCGTGGCATTAAAACCACCATTTATCGTTGGATCCTGGTAGTCAGCCTGGAAGACGACGAAGAGCTTCGCGGAGGGTCCCGATGCGGCGAATGCGGGGAGACTGGCGACGTTGACGGCGCCTGAACCGATGCCTTTGGTCGTTGTCGTTAGATTGTTGAACACCGTCCCGACGAACGAGTACACCTGATCATGAGTTAAATAATGATCAATACATATTGAAACAAGCTAAGATTAAGCGGAAACAATGATCAATTGAGCACTCACGAACGCTGTGTCAGCCGGATCCGGTTTGGCCGACCCTTCGACGGACTCGAAGTCAACGTTCTTAAAGGACAGAGTCACGTTGCTGCTGTTCGCGCAGCTCGTGGGCACTTCAAAGACCCTGCCGGACGGTCGCAGTCAATTTTCTAAATTGAAAGACGGTTAGTGCAGTGGCCAGCCCGCACCAGACGCCGAAGTTGCCCAGACTATAAGGTCCGTAGCTGATGGATGCCGTCGTGTTGTACTTGACAGCAGTGTAGCCTGTGACTGCGTCGCAGTTCGCGCAGTCCGTGTAGGGTCCCGGGGATTCATGCTTGACAAAGACTTCGAGCGCCGGTGCCGCCGTCGGGGTCGCTGGGGGAGCCGCAAGTAGCCCGTCAGAGCTAGCGGTGCATGTACATGTACATGTACAGCATAGATACAGGCGCTTACTTCCAGCTTTAGGAATGCTCCAATACCGCGCCGCGAAGCTCCAGGACTCGTAGACGTGCCAGAAGAAAACCAGCACATTTGAGGAGCGCGAGGTCACCACGGAGCCGTCGGTTCTGAGGCTGCTGCCGATGGCCAGCAGAGCCGGCGGGGAAACGCCGACGTCCACGATCTGTGTGCTCATGATCATGATCACAAGCTATACAATTAGTTTCTGCAAGCTTGAGCTCAGGGCTCATGGAGGCTAGGGATTCGGGCGGCGGCGGAGGGGGCAGGGGAGGGGGGGGGGGGGGGGGGGGGGCGAGTCCAGGAGTCCGCTTGTGGGGGGAAGGAAGGAGAGGAGCGGGAGAGGGGGGAGGGGGGCTGCGGGGATTGAGAGGTGTGGGAGAAGTGTGTGGACGGGGGGCCGGGGGTAGAAGGGTCATGGGGGGGGGAGGAGGAGGGAGGGAGCTCGAGGGAGGGGTGGGGGGGGAGGGGGTGGGGGAGAAGCTTTCTGCCCAGTAGCCCTGGCCCTGCAGCTGGCATGAATGCACGAGCGGACCTTTACGCCGGTTCCGTTGTAGTGATATGTATTATATGTGTATCCAGTCCTCTGATGAGGCAACTCCTGAGTAACGAACTCTATGCGGACGACCTCGCCGGCCGCTGCCGTGATGGCCCTGCGCAAACGTAAACGTGAGATTGGAAACTCATTATTGTGCTCATGCGCTCGCGACTCATTATCATGATGCGTAGGCTCTCTGTGCTCGTGACTCATTGTCACTGAGACGGCGCACCACGCATACGAGTCCTCGATGCGGTTGCCGTAGTTGCTAGTGTAACTGACGTTCAGCCAGGCCGGCGTGGAGGAGGCGACCAGCGCTCCCGGCTGCGTGCTCTGGGCCGAGAGCTGGCCGCTGACCACGGCCAACGGGGCCAGAATGCAGCTGCAGGCTAGGGCGCAGGCGATGATGCTGTAGCTGGCCCCAGCCGCGGCCGGCGGCCGCGGCCGCGGCGCCGGCGGCATGACAGCAGTCATGATCTACTGCTGCTGATGTCGATGATCTGGTATGATGGTCTAACAATCTGCGCCGCCGCGCGCGGCTCCGATTCAAACCTCGGCGCCGGCTCGTCCGATGCTCCTGGGCCTCCTGGCTCTAGCACTTGCCGGCGGCAGCACTCTGCAGAAGCAGACTGCGCAGCCGCTGACGACTCGGCACACGTACGGCGCGGCGGATGGGCCGGCCGCGCGCGGGGCTACGACGTCCGACGTCCGACGGGGCTCCGCGTGTGGCGCACCGGCTCAGCTATCGTCTTGGCTCGCGGCGTCCGCCAGGGAGCTGCTGCCGCCGCCTGCCGGAGACCGTCGGACGTAACTGCCGCAGTGCCAAGTTGGCCAGCGCGGGGGTACAGCGTTCAGAATGTGTCGGAGCCTGGCTTCAAGGCTGGTACGTGCTTACGCATGCGCACAGTGGCGCCGCGCACGCAGTCTAGCTCTAGCGACCGTACGCGTCTTCAAGGCTTCGTCTTCTAGATGCGCGCGCGCGCGCGCAGAACGTATTAACTTAAAGCTTCGGCAGAAGCAAACATGCTTTTGCAAAAATGCATTTGGCCGTGGAGGGCGCAACCCGCCGCTGCAGGACCGGAGTAGCGCGGCGACCGGCGCCGGCGCCGGCGCCCGCTGCAGGCCTAGGCGGCCCGGCGCGCGGCGGCCCGGCCTACCTTCAGCGCAGCTGCTGCAGCGCGGCGCGGGCGGCGGCGAGGCGCTCGAAGGGCGGGTCCACTGTGGCGCTCGCCGGCAGCCGCTCCCGCGGGACATCCAGCGCCCTGCGCACAGGCCGCTCGCCTCGCCTGCCTCAGCTCAGCTGGAGCGCACGTGCGGGCGCGCCTGACGAGCGGGGGTACAGGAGGGCGGCGTCCAGGAAGGCGGCGGCCTCCGGGCCGACCAGGCGGCCCCGGCCAGACGCGGACGGCGCAGCGCCCGGGAGGGCCGCCAGGGCGCCCGCCACGTCCGCGGGCGAGGCCGGGGCGGACGGGGCGGACGAGCCGGGCCGCGAGCCGCGGATCGGGCAGCGCCTCAGCCAGAGCTCCCGCAGCGAGGCCACGCCTGCGGCAAAAGCTGAGGCTGGGGGTCGGGAGGGCATCGCGCCGGGGGTACCGACACCTGCGAGGGAGCGGAGGGCGGCCGGGCGCAGGGGGCACCCCTCCAGAGTGATCCTTTCGGAAGGGGGGTACGCATTAGACGAGGGGAAAGAGGTGCGAGAGGTAGGGGGGGGCGGGGCGCACTCGGCGAGGCCGGCGAGGGCCGGGGCGTCGGTACCCCCCTCCATCTCGAGGGGCAGGGGCTCGCAGGAGACGAGGGTGAGGGAGGGGGCGAGGGCCCAGTGTACCCCCGCGAAGGCGGCGGGGGCGAGGAGGGAGAAGGCGGCCTCGGAGGGGTACGAGGTGAGGAGGGCGCGGCAGCGGAGGCCGGCGGCGGCGGCGGCCCGCACTGAGGCCTCAAAGGGAAGCTCGAGGGTGTGGGCGAGCCGCAGCCGGGGAGCCCGCCCCAGCGCCCCCTCCAGCGCGCCCGCCTGCAGCACGGCCCCCAGGCGCTCAAGTGATTTCAGCGCCGGCAGCTGCAGGCGGGCCGGAAAGCGCGTCAGATGGGGAGGGGGGGAGGAACGGCCGGGGGTACGGCCGCGGACCAGCTTGGGATCGTCGACGCGGGCGAAGACGGGCGGGGACAGCGGCCGACGGTAGCGGACGCTCAGCTCGCGCAGTCCGTCCGCGAACGGCGCCTGGCGCCGAGGTCAGAAAAAAGGGGGGGAGAGAACCCGAGGGGGGTACCGCGCCTTGTTGAGGCGGAGGGCGGAGGCGACGTGCTCGAGGCCGGAGCGGGCGAAGGGCGGCTCGCGCGGGAGGAGCACGTCCAGAGCCTCCAGCGACTCCGGCGCGGCCGCGAGCGCCCGCCACAGGTGCAGGCCGTCCAGGTCCAGGGGGGTACCCCCGGCGACGCAGCGGAGGGCGAGGGAGCGGGCGCCGGCCCACGCCGGCCGCGCGAGGATCTCGGCGGCGTCGCGAGCGGACACGGCGTCCCGCGCCGCGTGCTCGAGCTCCGCCGCCTCGGCGCGCAGCTCCGCCTCGTACGAGGGCAGGTGGCTCCGCCCCAGCTCGCCCCGGAGGGCGGCCAGCCGGCGGCGCAGCTCGCCGCGGAAGGCCGCGCCCTCGAGCACGTCGCCAGCAACGCTGCGCGTCCCGCGCCGCTCAGCGCTCGAATCGCGGGGTCGTTTTCGATGAAGCGCACGTCAGGACGAGGCGGGCCGGCGGGGGTGCTTCGCGGGCGACGGAGCGCCATCGCCTGCAGACGGCGGCGGCCCTCAGGCGGTCCAGCGGGCCGTCGAGGAGCGCCAGCATTGCCGCGAGGACGTCCCTCGGCACGGCCCGCGTCGCCGCGTCCGCCTCGCCGTCCCCGTCGTCGGGCCCGCCGTCCGCGTCTGTGAGGGCTTCCGTCAGAAAGAGCTTTCTGCCGGCGGGAAACGAACACGTACATGCGCACCCGAGGGTCGGTCGGGAAGGCCGGGCCTCATGATCACCGGCAGCTCCAATCGGCCGCTAACTGACGCGTAATGTGCAGAGCTGTGCAGAGCAGTAAAGCTGAGAAAGCTGAAGCTGAGCAAAGCTGAGAAAGCTCCGACGCGGGGGTACGTGCAACAGGCAGGGCCAACTCCGGCCCAGCCCCGGCCACTCCGAGCGTCTTAAGCGAGTGAACTCGCTTAGCTAAACAGATTCGAGCAGCTTCCGGAACCGCCTTAGCTCGGCGAGGCGTCCGGGGCTTCCTCGACTTGCAGCCGAGTGACGGCCCAACGCAGCGCGTGCGAGGATGAAGTTCGGAAAGCGCCTCCGCGAGAATGCTGTTCCCGGTTCGTTCCTCGCGCTAGAAGTTTGGCGGCCGCGCCGCCGCGGCGCCGACCTGGAACGGAGCATGCGAGTCGGCCCGGCAAGCGTCGTCTGCGCCTGCAAAAGAAAGAGCGATCGACATAGCATCCGAAGCCTGCCCTCCAAAACCGCTGCTCGGACTCGCTCCCGCGCGGCCGCTGATCCCCGGCCGCAATCGCTGCAGAGTGGAACTCCGCTTACATCGACTACAAGAGCCTGTGCGTCGCCCTGCTCCCGCCTGACGGGGCTCCGGCCGCCCAGTGACGTCGCCGCCCCCTCGCAGGAAGCGGCTGATCAAGGCCCGCCGCGCCCCGCCGCTGCCTCTGACGCCGCTCTATCACAAGCTCACGCGCGGCGCGGCAGGCCATCAAAGCCGAGCGGCAGGCGGCGGTCGATCGGTGCGCGGATCAAATTCGGATGCGAGGGGCGGGTCGCGCTCCTCCGGGCTCGAACCCGCGCGCCGCAGGACGCGGGAGGCCCTCCCGATCGAGTACCGCCCCGCTGCGCCCGAGCCGCCGCCGGCCGCGGCCGAGCAGCTCCTCGCGCGCGTGCTCCAGCCCCTCACCGGCTCCTCCCGCGGCGTACCCCCCTCCGTCGCGCCCGGGCCCGGCACCTCCCCGCGCCCGCCCACGGTGCCCCCTGCCGCCCCCTCCCGCCCCCTCCCGAGCCTTGACGCGCGCCCACCGCCCCGCGCGCGCCGCAGGCCGACGGCATCGGGGCGGACATGGTACCCGACCCGGCGAAGCAGCGTGCGCGTACCCCGAAACGGCTTGTACCCCACTCCCCGAAACTCGGTACCCCGCAGTCGCCCGGCGCCGCAACCGCTTCTGCTCCGCCGTGAAGATGGTCTCCCTCTGGCGCTCCTGGGCGTGCGTACCCTCCCCCCGCCCCTCCTCCCCGCCTTCCCCCCAAACCAACGGCTCCCCCCCCCCCCACCCAAAGATCCGGGAACTCGGAGCGCCCGTCTCCCGCCGAGGCGGCCTTCCTCGAGGCCCTCGAGAGCGAAACTCGGAAGGTGCGCTCCGCACCCGAACCCCCCCCCCCCCCCCCGCGAATTTGAGTTCAAAGAGTCGTACCCCCGCAGGCGGCGAACTTCTACGTGGCAAAGAGCGAGCAGATCCAGGGGCAGTACGCCGACATCCGGAGGCAGATCGCCGCGTACCAGGTCCGCGTACCCCCCTCCGGCTTGTCCCCCTTCCCTTTCTCGAGCCCATTCTTTCCGCAGCGCGCCGGCAATTCCGCGACGGTCGAGGCGCGCCGGGCTATCCTGGAGGTGCGGCGTACCCCCCCCCCCGCTCCCCGATATCGTACCCCCTCCCCGGCCCACGACGGCCGCGTACCCCCGTTCCCAGACCTGCGTCAAGTTCGTCCGCGTCCTCGACATGCTCGAGGTGCGCGGCCCTACCCCATCTCCCGATTCCTGTACCCCCCCCCCTCACCCCACGAACCCCAGAACCGCTTCCGCCTCCTGAACGTCATGGCCGCGACCAAGGCCGTCAAGGCATCCATCCCCCTTCTCCCGTACCCCCCGCGTGATCCTCCCCCCGACAGAAATACGACAAGGTGACGCGCAGGCGGACGCTCGCCTCGTTCCGCGCGGCGCTCGACCAGGTGCGGCCGGCGTACCCGCCCCCCTTCGATCTAGTCGGGCCCGTAGCCAGCGTCCGCCTGGTCCATCCCCCTCCGGCGGGCCCGGCTGACGCCCCGCCGCGCCCCACACCCCGCCCCGCGCGCCTCTGGCGGCCTGGCCCGGCGCCGGCCCGGCCGACGCCGCCCCCGCCCCTCCGCAGATGCCGGGGCTCTCGTCGGACCTGCTCGAGCACCTCCGCTCCGACATCACCGCCCTCGTCGGTCCGCCCCGCCCCGGCCCGCCCCGCCCGCCCCGCCCCGGCCCGCCCCGCCCCGCCGCCTCTTCGAAGAGCGGCGCATCCCTTAATCTGGAGCGTACCCCTGGACCGCCTACGTGGCTAAATCTGGAGGACGAACCCAAGTGGCTCTGGACCGCCCCCCCCCTCCCCCCCCCCCCCCCCCCCCCGCCCCTTGAGCGCCTCAGTGCCGCCCCTCCGCTTCTTCTCTAGTGCCTGCAGCCTTTAGCCTAGACGATGCGGCCCGGCTGAACCCGCCCGGCTGACCGTCGGACCCGACCGGCACCGGCAGCGAACGCGTTCTACGGGGCGAACGCGCGGGCGGCGCGGGAGCGGCTGCGGGTGGAGCCCCCCGCCGCCTCCTCCGAGCACGTGCGTCCAGAACAGAGGGAGAGAGAGAGAGCGCGAGAGCCCGAGAGGAGAGCGGAGCCGCTGAATAGCCGGGCGCCCCGGCGGCCCCAGCGCACAGCACGTGTTCCTGGAGGGGCTCTGAGGGGGGAAGCCTTAGGTGGCATAGGTGGCATAGACTCTGCCCTGTCTAACGACTCTAAGAGCGGCGCCCCTCGATATATGAAGGGCTGATCGCCCCCACCCCCGCCACCGCCCCTGCCCCTTCGCGCAGCACGTGTTCCTGGAGGGGCTCTACCTCGGCGTCTCCCTCACCCTCCTCGCCGCCATCGCCCTCGGGTGCGCCCTGCGCCCCCGGCGCCCCGTCGTCCCCCGCGGCCCCGGCGCCCCCTGTCGCCGTAGGCAGCAGCCCAGAGCGAGGGCTCCCCCTCGATTGGCAACTCGTTTGGGGCTTCGAGGGCCCTAGACGGGCTAGACTAGACACCTCCGTCCCGCTCCAGCCCAGCGAGCGAGAGCCGGCCTCGTGGAGCGTTCGAGCACTGGATCTAATCGAATCGAATCGAATCTAATCTCAACGGCAGGGTGGCGCTGGCGCGGGAGGTGGACGAGCCGCTCCTGCGCGCCGTCTTCCCCGTCTTCCGCGGCCTCTGGTCCGCCTTCTCCCTCCCCTTCCCCTCCTCCGCTTAGAAGAAGAAGAAGAGCGGCGCTAAGAGGCTCCGCCCCGCTCCGCCCTGCTCGCTCCTCCTCTGAGGCCTGGGGCGACGGGCGGGCAGCGTGCTGGTGGCGTACCTCTGGTGCTTCGGCGCCATCGTCTTCGTGTGCGTGGCTTCGGGGAGGGGGGGGGGGGGGGGGGGGGGGGGGGGCGGGGCTCGCCCTCGCCCCCGCGCCCCCCCCCCCCTCCCCTTGGCGCGGCGCGGGCGTGGGCTTGGGCGGGGGCGGAGCCGCTCGCCCCCGCCCCTCGCGCGCCCCGGCCCACGCCCTGGTGCAGGATGGGGCGGGCGCGGATCAACTACCGCTTCATCCTCGACATCGCCCCCGACGTCGCCCTCGACCACCACGTCCTCTTCCAGGTGAGGGCGGAGGGGGAGGGAGAGGGGGGGGTAGAGGAGGGCGCCGACGGCCCTTGGCACCGCAGAACTGCGCGCTGCTGACGGCGGCGCTCTTCCTCGCCTTCTGGATGTTCTACTCCTCCATCTCCTCCGGCGCCGCCCTCTCCCTCGCCGTCCGCGCGCCCCCCGCCCTCCCGGCTCCGCCCTTCCAACGCCTCTCCAGGCGGTGGCGCGGCCGCAGTACATCCCGCTGTACGTCTACGCGGCCTTCGCCCTCCTCGCCCTGGCCCCGCGCCTCCAGCGCACCCGCCACCAGTCCGCACGCGCCCGCTTGAGGAATGCTTCCCCTGAGGACTGCTTCAGGTACTGCGGGGTGCTGCGGTGGATCGTGGCGACCCTGTTCCGCGTCTGGACGGCCCCCTTCGTCGAGGTCCGCGGCCCCCCCTTCACCCGCTTGCTCTCGCCGCTTCGCCCAGGCCCCTCTCATCTCGGGGCCTGACGCCGGCGTCCTTCCCCCCACCCTCCCCTCCCCGCCCCCACAGATCCGCTTCCGGGACGAGTGGCTGGGCGACCAGATGACCTCCACGGTCATCTGCATGACCGGTCCGCCGCCCCTTCACCCTTCGTTCGCCCGCGTTCCTCCGGGTTCCCGGATTCCCGCCCCGCGCCGACCCCGCCGCGCCAGACCTCTTCTACACGTACTGCTACTACCCCACGCAGCTCCACCGCTCCCCGAGTGCGGCCCCTTCCTTCTTCTCCGCCCGCCCGCCCCCTCCCCCTCCCCGCCCTCTCGCTCAGGTCTGCTCAGGTGAGGCGTCAAGCTTCTGCGGCTCCAAAGCCCTGTGGACGCCCGTCATCGCCAGCTACCCCTTCCTCGTCCGGTGCGCCCGCCTCTAAGCAGCTCCCGAGGATAAAAGCTCACGCTCGCGATCGATCGCCCCTTCGTTCGCAGGATGCTGCAGTGCCTGCGGCGTGCGTGGGACCTGCGTGACGTCAACCCAAAGGAATCCACCACGCAGATCTGGAACGCCGTCAAGTGCGGCCGTACCCCTCCCCACCACGAACGCGCCGCCCAGCCTCACCTGAGCCTCACCTGACCTAGGTACCTGACCTCGATCCTGTGCGTCGTGATCTACGCCATCTACGGCCACGTCCACATCCACGGCGAACTCGGTGCCCCCCTATCTGATCTGATCTAATCTAGATTTGATCTGATCTGATCTCGCCCCGCCCCGCCTGATCGGCCCCGCCCCTGATCGCCCCCGCCGGCAGCGCACAGCCTCGTGCTGGCGCTCTTTGTCGTCGTCTCGATTTGGAGGTGCTTAAAGCTTGGTCGCTCCTTTGATTTGGGCACCGAAGGCGCCCGGCCGGCGGCCTTCTTTCGAGGCTCGGGTGTAGCCGAGCCGAACCCAACCGCGTCGTTTTCGCCGCAGCACGATCATGAAGATCTACTGGGACATCCAGCTGGACTGGTGCTCGAATCCCGCCCGGTCCTCTTTGTTCTGCTTTCCCTTCCTCGCTGACGCCGGCCCCGCGCGTCGCGCCTCCCAGGGGCATGCTCCAGCTCCGCCCGGAGACCACGGCCTCGGGCAAGGTCAGGGAGGGGGGCCCGGAGGGGTACAGCGTCGCCGGCTGGCACTCGGCCCTCCGCCGTCTCGAGCTCCGCCCCGCCCGCATCTTCGACCAGGCCTGGGTGAGCGGGGCCGAACCCCTCTCCCGCCGCCCCCCCCCCCCCCCCCCCGTTCCTCCCCCCCTCAAACCCACCCCCTACCCCCCCGGCCAGGTCTACTACGCGGCGATCGCGTTCAACGTGTTCGTGCGGCTCACGTGGGTCTTCCAGACCAACCCCGCCCTCTTCGTGCGCGCGGCGCCGCGCGCGATAGATTCGAGGACGCGGCCGCCCACGGCCGCTCACGGCCGCTCACGCGCCCGCGCAGAGCGCGGACATGGAGGGCGAGGCCTTCAAGATCCTCCTCGCCGTCCTCGAGACCGGCCGCAGGCGCGCCTGCGCCCCCGCCCCCTTTCGTCTTCTCCTCCTTCTCCTCACTCTCTTCTCCGGGCAGGGCGGTGTGGAACCTCTTCCGGATCGAGTACGAGCAGCTGCGCAACTGCGCGAGCTTTCGCGCCTTCGACGTGCAGGCCCGCCCCGCCCCGCCCCGCCCCTAAGGCCTAGGCTAGGCTAGGCCAGGCCAGGAAGGAAGGCTGAGGCTGAGGCTGGGGGCAGGTGCCCCTGCTGTTCGTGCCGGAGGAGGAGGACGAGGAGGAGGCCGCCGCCCACTCCGAGGCGCGCCGCCCTTCCCCTCGCTTCTTTCCCGTTTCTTACGGACGCGGGCGCAGAGGCTCCGCCGGACGGCCCCGGCCCGCCCCAAGCCCGACGTCGGTGCGCGCGCCGGCGCCCGCGCCGCGCCGTGCCCCCTCCTGCTACGTTCGCTCGCACTTGACGCTCGCGGCGGCCGCAGAGATGGTGCTGGGCGGCTCCGGAGACACCTCGGCGGCGGCGGCGGACGCGGGGCCGGCCCCGGGGGGAAGCCCGAAGGCCCATCGACGCGGTGCGGCCCGCCCCCGCCCCACTCTACGCACCCCAGGCGAGCCCCGCGCCCGCCCGCCCCCGCAGCAGCCGCCAAGTCGCAGTCGTTCCGGGAGCCCGTGCGCCCGCCCCCACCCCCCCCCCCCCCCCCCCCCCGCCCTCCCTTCAAGCCGCTCCGCCCCGCTGCGCTACGCTGAGCTCTGTCGCGCTTCCGTCGCTCGCAGCCGCAGGTGCACGTCGGGGCGCCGCGGGCCGCGCAGGAGGAGGGCGCGGCGGCGGCGGCGGCGATCGGGCGCCCCGTGGTCGAGGACCCGCTGGCGCTGGAGGCGGCCACGGAGGCGGCGCGGGCCCACGAGCGGCGCCACAGGGCGCAGCAGCAGCAGGCGCACCTCCAAGAGGGGCGCGAGGGGGGCGCCGCCGTCGACCGCGCCGCCCCCGCCTCGCTCGCGGCCGCGGAGTGATCGATATCGATCGAATTCGAGCCCCAGGGAGGACCGCATGCGCAGTCGCTGGCGCCCGCTAGCGCTCCGTGTTATGTTCGCAGCAAGACGCACAGTTTCGAACTGCAGCTTTTCGTGAATAGAATATATATCTACATGCAGCTATCATTCGAGTTCGAACTGGAGAGAGTTGGAGAGCCGAACGGGCCCCGCGAGCTTCGAATTCGAAGGGGCGGCGGCGGGGGCTTCGGGGGGCCTCTCGGGCGCTGGGGCCGGGACGGCGGGCGCCGCGAGGGGCGAGTCCGAAGGCCGCCGCGCCTCCTCCGGGGGCGCCAGGTCGAGGCTCACCGTCAGCCTGCGCGCGGTACCCCCGGAGCGCGAGTGAGTGCTTTCGAATCCGCGCGGGGCCGCTTCTCGCGGACCTGTGCGCCGCCTTGTCCCAGCTCGCGTCCCCCGAGTCCTCGTCCACCTTCTCGGGCAGGATAACCTGCCGGCGGGATTCGAACCCGGGCCTGGACGGCGAGAGGCTCGCACGGCACCGGCTCACCAGGAGGCTGTACCGGTCGGGAACGGAGAGGGAAACGCTGTACCCCGTGATATCCAGCTCGATGTCCGCGGCCGAGTCCTGGGGGAAGAAGTCAGGGAGGGGTACGAGGCGGGCGGGGCGGGGGCGGGGGGCGGGGGTACGCGCCACGAGGGGAAGGTCGATGGCGACACGCACGCGGCGCTCTCCCTCCGGGCGCTCGAGCTCGTAGTGGGGGGTACGCGTCGTCTTCTTCTTCTCGGCGGGGGGGAACGCGAAGTGGGACTTGCGCCCCGGCAGCTCCGGGGCGGAACTGGGGGGAGGGGCGGAGGGGGGAGCCGAGGAGGGGGAAGGGGCGGGTTGGGAGAACGAAGCAGAGGGGTGCGACCGCGCGGCGGCCGCCGCGGCGGCGAAAGCCGCCGCCGCCGCCGCGTCGCCGCCGGATTTCGATGTACCCTGGCCGCCCGAGTCCTGCTCGTCGATCTCCTCCACCAGCGCCTTCTTCTCCGCACGGATGTAGTGCGGCGGCGGCTTCTCCGGGCCCTTGTAGCTGAGGTTGGGCAGCTTGTACCCTGCGCGGCCGCGCGGCGCTCAGGCGGGGCGCGTTCCGAAGGCGCGCGAGGCGGCGGCGGCGCCGCGCGCGCACTCCGGTCGAGCTGCTCGCTGTGCTTCTGCTGGATGCGCTCGATGACGAGGTCGGCAAGGAAGGCGCGCAGGTTCTTGTCGCCCTTCATCGCGTCCTGCACCGGCTTGCTGTTGAAGACCGCGTCGTACGCGATGCACTCGCGTCCCGCTGCAGTGCGCGCGGCGCGTCAGCGAGCGCGAGCGCGCGGCGGCGGGCGGCGGCTCGCCCTTGTCCTTCTCGGGCCGCGGGGCGCCGAGGCTGAGCGGGATGCGCCACTGCACCGACTCCTCGTCGATCGAGGGGCACTTGGAGGGATCCGCTGGTGCCGGGATCTTCGGGCTGTGCAGAATGTTGGCGAAGACTTTCGTCCCGTCCTCCCGCTTCGTCTGGGGGCGGACGCCGGCGGATCAAATCGCGGCGCCCCAAGGCTCGCCAGGGAAGGCGTGCGGCCAGCCTCACCTTGATGCAGAAGCCCACCTGAGGCTCTACGATCTCCATGTTGGGCGGAACGGGCGGCGGCTCGACAGGCGCGGCGCTCCCATCTTCGCCAGCAGCGCCCGCGGCCGCCATGGATGCCAGGAGCTGTGCGGCAACCTCGGGAGGGATACCATCGAGCCCGGCGGCCTTCAACTGCGCCCGGAGCTCCTCGTGAAAGTCTGCGAGTCCAACTTTAGCTATGCAAGCGCTATAGCCGCGAGCACGCTCCCGGCACCTTCCATGCTGGCGAGCGTCCGGAGGAGCGCGTCAGCTGCGCTGGTCCGCGCCGGGCTGCTCTGGACTTTTCCTCTTTTTTTCGGGCGGGTACGAGAAATCGAAATGCTCGGCTTCGTCGCCCCGGTACCGGCCCCCGCGGGCGCGCAGGTGGGTGCAGCGCTCGCTGCTGAGGATCCAGCTTCACCCTTCGATCGCCGATCCGCACCGCAGCCGCAGATCTTTGAGGGCTGCGTACAGCCCGCACGGACGTCTCCCGCAGCTGCCACAAGGCCGTCTCAGCAGCTAGAGCGGTCCTGGCATGGAGCCGCGGTGCGGGTTGACCGGGGCACCGCGTGGGCTGCCGCGCCCCGGCGCTTCGTGGCTGCCGCCCAAGCCTCAGCGGCGAGCGCGGAAGAGCTGGTGCGGCTCGTTAAGGAGCGCTTCAAGGCCAAGCAGCCGAACAAGGTCCGCGGGCCCACGTCGTGGCGGATTTGATCGCTGATCGCGAGGCGCTTCCGCGGGCCCCTAGATCCTTGAAGCGCTCTCCGAGGTCGATGCTGCCGCCGACCGCGAAGCAGCCGCCACTGTGCTGCGCGTGCGCTTGCCCCGCCCGGCCCGCGCCGCCCGCACTTCTCACTCGAAGAATCCGGACAGGCTGGGATGGAGAGCCTGTCGCGGCTAGGGAGCACGGCGCGGGCGCTGGGCGTGTTCGAGCGCATGCGAGCAGATCGGCTCGCGGAGGCCCAGGACTTCGTAACGGGCGCCAAGTGCCTCGTCCGCGCCGGCCAGTTCGACGCGGCGCGGGCCCTCGCGGAGGAGTACGCGGAGTCGGAGCGGGGTACAGGGACCCGCGACCTCTTCCTCGCGCTGGCGGCGGGTCGAATCCGCGCGGGCGACCCCGACGGAGCCTTCGCCCTCGTCCGGAGGCGCGCTCTTTGTTGGCTCTCCGTACGCCTCACGTCCCGAGAGCGGCGTACCCCCAGGCTCGCGGAGCTCGCTGGACGGGACGACGGCGGGCGCGGCCCCGGGCGCCTCGAGTTCCGCAGCCGCAACCCGTCGCAGGTCGACCTGGACGAGCGCGAGGTTCGCGTACCCCCCGTTCATCCTTTCCCCCCGCATCAACCTTCCGCCGCAGCCGCTTCTGCCGCCCGTCGATATCTACAAGGAGCTCATCCGGACCTTCGGGAAGCTCAAGCGCATCGATGGCGCCATCGCCGTCCTCCGCCACATGAAGACCGTCGACGGGTACCCCCCTCCCCCTCCCAATCCCGTACCCCCTTCCGATCCGCTCACGGCGACGCCCCAGGCTGGCGCCGGACGCGGAGACGCTCGAGTTCTTCGCGAACGCGGTCATCCGCGACGTCCGCTTCGTCAAGGTACCCCTGACCTGCGCTTTCTCCCCCGCCCCCCCCCACCCCTCCTCGCCGCGGGAATGACGTACCCCGCCCTCTTCCCCGCGCCGCAGGGCGCCACGAACGAGCAGCAGCTGATCACGGACGGCACTGCCGAAGTCTCTGTCATCGGTGCGGCCGCGGCGGATCCGGGGGCGCCAGCCGTGGGGCGCCCCGGCCCGTTAGGGTGTTCCGGTGGCCCAGCTGCCCGTGCGATTCGCTCGGAATGCTTCGCTCAGCACCCGCCGCCTTCTGCGGCCGATCGCTTGGCCGGCGTGTCCAAGCTCAAGCTAGCCAGCGCCCATCTCTGAGGTGTTGACGGCCCGCGGCGCCCGCCCCCGCCGCAGGCCTGAGCAACGTCGGCAAGTCGTCCCTCGTGAACACCCTCGTGGGCCGCAAGGACCTCGCCCGCTCCAGCAAGAAGGTCCGTACCCCCTTACCGTTCGGCGGCGTACCCACCTTGCGTTGTTCGCCCCGTCCCGGCCTAACCGTGTACCCCTCCCCATCTCAGCCCGGGAAGACGCGCGAGTTCAATTACTTCGCGGTCAACGGCAAATCCCTGTACCTCGTCGACCTTCCCGGCCTCGGTACCCCCTTTTCTCCCCTCCCCCTTCCCCCTTCCCCACTTGACCTTTTTCGCAGGGTACGCCTCCGTCTCGCAGGCGCAGCGCGAGGACTGGTTCCGCTTCATCGATGACTACCTGCGGTTACCCCCACCCCACGAGCTCCTGTACCCCGGAGAGAAGGTTGATGTACCCGGCAGGTGGCGCCGGCCCCTCCGTTGCATCCTGCACCTCATCGACTGCGAGCGCGTGGAGGATATCAGGCGAGCGCCGCCGGAGCTGGGCGCCCGCTCGGCCGCCCCAGGCCGCCCGTGCTGACGAGTCGGGGCGCGCGCGTGCGTGCGCAGCCCGCTGGACCTGCACGTGATGGACATCGCGAGCGGGCGCATCGGAATCACCAAGTATGTGGTGCTGCTGACGAAGTGCGACCGGCTGCGGACGGACGTCGCCCGCAACAAGCGCGTCGCAGCCATCCGGAAGGCGAGCCCCTTGGCTTTCTCTTCACCTTGCTTCTTCTTCCCCGGGCTTCTCTGAGCCCGCCTCTGCAGGTTCTTAGTGAGCACGGGCACGACGCGGAGGCGACGCCCGTCGTCGTCTGCTCATCCTCCGAGAAGTGGGGCCGCGACGAGGCGCGTTCCGGTTAAAATTCGGATCCGAATTCGATCTGCGACTAGAGTTGATCCGACGGCCGCGTGCAGATCTGGTGGCTGCTGGAGGAGCTGCTGTGCCCGCCGATGATCTACCCGCGCTTCGACGACGAGGAGGGGGAAGAAGGCCTAGGGGGCGAGGGGAAGGCGGAGCCGGCGCCGGCGCCGGCGCCGGCGCAGGCGAGGAAGGCCCCGGCGAAGCCCGCGGGCGCCGCGAAGACAGGCGCCGGCGCAAAAGCAGGCGCAAAAGCAGGCGCAAAGCAGCGCGGCCGGGCTCGTTAATCGATCCACGTGTGTGCATTGAATGTCGAAACAAAGAAACGAGCTCGAGAGGGAGAGCACTGCTTAAGCTCCATCCTGGATCCTACTCGCTCTCCGCATCGCGCTGCAGCTTGTAGAGGCCGGCGAGGCCCTCCCGCGCGTGGCGCCGGGCGAAGCCCCGCAGCAGATCCCGCTCCTCCGCTTTCTTCGCGGCGTGCCTGTGAGCCGGCCAATCCGAGGGCTCGACCTGCTCCGCGCCCTCGCCCCCAGCGAGCAGCTCAATTTCTTCGTCGGACTTCTCGTCTCGCTCGCGCGTCAGTGAGGACGCACGCGGCCTGCGATATAATTAGCCCTTATAATAAGAGCCGGCCGCGCTGTTCGCGGGCACGCGAAATTAGAAGTAGCGCGCGCCGGCGTCGATTTTCGCGCACCTGCGCCCTTCGTGGCTTTTCTTCTCGCGCTTTGCCTCCGCGACCGCATCCCGCAGGGCTATTTCGTGCGCATGCCTGCCGGTCCTGTGGTGGTCTTCTTTTACGATGTCCAAACCTGCCGCATTCGAATTCGTGATTTTCCCTCACGGCCCGCGCGTGCATCGAGCTCGAGCTCGCGGACGTATGCATACGCATGCATATGCGCACCGGTCGACTGCTCGTCGAAGTCCATCGCGCGCTCTGCTTCTCCAGACGTACTGGCGTCCCCTCGCGCGCGCGAAATTCGTTTGGGGATCGACAAATTAAAACTCTATAGATCCCCAGAACTTCCCTCCGGATCCGGGCCGGCCCTCGAATTAAATCCCTTCCAGCGCTAGCTATCTCCAATCCCCGTCGGCGCCGGCAGAGCTCTCCGGCCGACTGCTCGTCGAAGTCCATCATGCACGCGTATATATACGTACGTACGCGCTCGCGAAACTCCTTTGCGGATCGGATCGACCGATTTTCCGTCCGACGGTCCGGCCCAGCCCTCCGAGGCTCGAGCTCGAAATCCTTTCCCAACCCAGCTCGAAATCCTTTCCGCGGCAGGCTAAGCTACTAATTATAAGTTTAGGCTCATACTATGATATGCATGATCATTTGCAAGCCCATTTATATCGATCGCGCGATGCAGATCGCACGTGCTCTGCTTCACGTGCACCGGCCTAGGCCTCCCGATCGCGACCCTTCTCCACGGTCGAGCTCAAGATCTTGATTAAAAAACCGACTCGGACTCGCGATCGATTGCAATTGAGACGCGTCATCTTTTTCCCACATGCTCTCAGTGACTAGTACTGCAAGATCGACAAGCAGGGGGGCAAGCCCCCCCGCACCCCCCCATTTACTGATGACCATGACTGTCGGACCATGACTGATGAGCGTTTGGCCCAGACTCCGCCGCCCAGTGGCCCGGCGGCGGCGGGGCGCCGGCCCGGCGGCCGGCGCCGGCGCCTCTAATATGGTCCGCTATAGCGCTAGGCTAAATAATACTGTAGAACTAGAAATATTAAGTGGGCTGCATATTTATAGTACTTAAAAAGTTTTGGGCAATTTCCTAAATATTACACGCCCCCACAGTGCTGGAGTAGACTAGAGGCTGTGGCCGGTAATTCACCAAAAAAAACATTTCGTAAATATTAATTCTCGCCTGCTAAAGCCGAGATTTCTTAGGGGTACTCTTTTCTTCGCCATACAAAAACCCTGCGAAGACCGACCTACCAATAGCTAAAAAAAAGCTTAGGGCCGCGGGGATGAACCGGCACAAGCGAAGACCGACCTACCAATGCTACCATTGCTACCAATTGCTAAAAAAAAGCTTAGGGCCGCGGCCCGCGGGGCTGAACCGGTATACATGCTAGTACTGGCCGCCGGACCGCGGCCCGGCGGGCCCGCTAGCGCGCGGCCCGGCTGAACCGGTGAAAAGCGGCCGCCGGGCCGCGGCAAGTTCACTAGCCCAGTTACCCCAGTACCGTAGCTGGCCCTGCTAGCCTGGCAGTGGCAACTAGTATAAACCAATAGGCTAGCTATTAATTTGCGATCGCGAGGACGTCGACGTTCCGGGCAACTTCCGGCCCCATTACACCGAAATCTGACGGACGACTCCGAAAGCTAGCGCCCGATAGGCCAGCTTGACGTCATTGAACGGTTAGAAAAAAGCGAATTCGACAAGGCAATTTCGAAAGCAACTTCGTCATGATCAGAGATGGTTAATTAGGCCAGCTCCGCGAGGCTCGTCACCTGTTTCTTACCGGCAAAGTCCCCCGGCGACTAGTGTAAAACAAATTACAAAGTGGTCCGATTAGACTCCGGTAAGTATATACGTATATATATATACCGGCCAACGCGCGTTCAAGAATTATTAATTGCTGGCAATCCGATATAGGCCAGCGCTAGCTTGACGACTTCGGAAGCTTTAATATTCGAAAATCGTGAAAATTGTATCAGTTTTTTTTTTAAAGAGCTACGGTGGGCGTGCCCACTCGTAGTACACAACGAGGATACAAGTCACGGTATCGGGAATCACAAGGATTCGAAGTTCAACGTAGCGGAAACAGCAGGAACCGAACCCGGGAATCCGGGAGGTCGTAGCACGACCTTATACCACTGCGCTAAAGCGCGGGAAAATTGTATCAGCCTCGGGTCACAAAAGAATCGAAATATATAATAGCTAATTGTAATCGCTATGCCAGTATGTCCGACGGTCATGATATCGATCATGAGTAATCAGTAAATGGGGGGGTGCGGGGGGGCTTGCCCCCCTGCTTGTATACAGTCGCGCTACTTAAGGAACGGGTACCGGTGCTCAGCGGCTTCGAAATAATCACTGTTTTCGCTAGCGCTGCGTACGCGTACGCGTTGACTTCGAATTTACCTGCTGGTCATGATGTGCTCCGTCTGCACAATTGCAAGGATGCGCAGCAGCGCTCAACGGCTAGCTGCATGCGCAGTAGCACTAGTATATACGTACTACGGTATGTACACGGTTGCTAATTATAAATAAGCGCAACCGCGGCCGGGTAACGACAGCTCAGCGGCTGCTGCTGCAGGCTGTAGCCTGTAGCTACGTTTAAAGCCTACAGTAGCTATAGCAGTAGAACGTTAACAGCGGCAGATTACCGTAGTACAGTGCACACCGTGGCACGTGTTTCCGTTACTTTCCGTTACTTTTCGCTATCCGCCACTTAAGCTGTCCGTTACTTTCCGGAAACGTCCGTTATCCGCCACTTCAGTTTTCCGTTACTTCCGTTATCTACCACTTTCCATGCACGCCACTGGCCAGCTAGCGCTTAAACTGCTGGGGAAAACGCAAGCGCAAAATCCGTTGACGTTAGCATTGAAGACAACGTCCCCCCAGAAGATTAAGCCTTCTTCTGGGGTCTATATAGGAGGGCCATCAATGGGCCAAACGCGAAAAGTCAACTCCGAGAGCTCGAGACTCGGAAGTGACGCTTGGATTGCGGAGGTTCTTATAACCGCCGCAACAGCTGTGGGGGTACCCCTTCCGAGGCTGGCGATCGCGGCGATCACGAGCCGATCGCGACCCTGGTGATCGCGACTTTCTCCCGATCGCGACCCTTTTCGATCGCGATTTCGAGATCGGGGGCATTTCCGCGATCGCGAGAAAGGAAAAATCGGAAAAGGCCGAAAAGTGCTGTTTTCACGCGTGGAATCGAGCGAAAACGAGGGTTCGAATCCCGGGCCCGGATTTGGACTTGGGCAGAATCTCGAGTCAAAATGGGAGAAAAATGGGACCTAGGACCTTGGTGCTTGGTGCTTGGTGCTTGGGGCTTGGGACTTGGGACTTGGGACTTGGGACTTGGGAAGAGTTGGAATCAGAGTCTGGACTCAAAACGGGGAAATTTTCGGAGGGGGAGAAAAATGTCAGGCAATCTCTATTACGATTTCCCCTTTGAGTTGCATATGGCATTCGAGAGGCTGCGCGAGTTCTGGCGTTGGCACCTCACAGGACATGACATTCCCGACATAACACCAGAGCCCAACACACAGGGCGTGCTTGAAGTCATCCGTCAATATCCGCGTCGATTCAATGAATGGATTGAGTTCCACGCGACGAGCCGTTTCCAGAGCCTCCCCGAGGCCATACGCGAAAATTTCGTGAGGCTGGTGGGGCCAGGCTACGACAACCCTAACAATCATAGACCAAGCCCAGCTGGGGTGATGCGCGAAGCTCGAGAAGACCGTAGACTTTTCCGCAGGGAATTGAGAGAGGATAGACGGAGGCTTTCAATGGGGCTCCCGCAGATTGTGAGGGGGTACAGCCCGGATTACGAGACTTACCAAGAATTGTACGGCTTCGAAAATCCCTTTGAGAGGGTACTACCAGGGTGAGGGGCCAGGGGGGGGCCCCTGAGGGTGTACCCCCCATCCGAGACTCGACCTTCGGCGGACGCACTCGGGCGATTTCCGTCAGGCCGGCTCCCTTTTTCTGCCTTCGGTCCAACGCTAAATTTGGCTTTTTTCAGGCCAGTTGGCAACGTTTTCCGTTGCGAACTAGGCCGCGAAAAAAATCGCCCACAAAACCGCGGCCCGCCGCCATTTTGGCTCACTCTTGAAACGGGTTCGCCGCCTCTCTCAGCCCAAGCAAACTCCGCCTCTCCGAATCCGTGCAAGTCCGCCCTCACAGTCACTTCACGTTTTGCCTTTGCTGATCTCTCTTCCCTTTGCGCAGATGTCGCTTCCCTCTGAGCTTGTTGAGGACCTTGCCAAGGCCCGCGAGATGTGGACTAAGTCCCGCGATTGGCCTACCCGTGCAATGGAGAAGCGTGCCCGCAATCTGGGGTACAACTACCAAGCCTACATCGGCCCGAACAACACCCCCGCCATTACCCTCAACTTTATTCCAAGCCTTGCCCCCAAGCCCAAGCCCGCCCCGGCATTTGTCCCAACTCCCGAAATGCTCCAAATTCAAGCCGAGTCTGCCGCCGAAACTCTCGCCTGGGCCAATCCCCCGCAAGCCTTCACGAATTACCCCCCTCCGTCATCGTCGTCATCTGCCCCTCAGCCCGTCGCCGAGCCCGCCCCTGAGCCCGCCGATGACGCCGAGTCCGAGGCCTCTGACGCCGAGTCTGACATCAACGACTTTATCGACTTTGACGTGCCGATTCCATACGACTCTGAGTCATCTTCCGACTCTGAAGGCGACAACGAAAACCCGACTCGCAAGCGCCGCATTATCAAGACCAAGTCAATCGTCAAGAAGAAGTTCATGGAGACCACGTCATTCACCGACAACTCCGAGCGAGTCAAGAATCCCGCCAAGGAACACGAAAAAGACTTGAAGATCGGCGCTGGCATTGCCCGTTCTCGCGTGACGTCACACTACACCGAGCGCCTGACTCAGCACGTCAAGACCATTGAGAAGCGCATCATCGCCAAGCGCGAAATGGCCGAACTCCGGCGCAAGTTGCGTCACGAGCGCCTTCTTCGTCGCGAGATGACGCTGGCCAAGATTGCCGAGCGCAAGAAGAAGGAGGCAGCGGAACTTAGGGCGCGCGTCGAGGCTCAGCAGCGGCGCGAGGCAGAGGCGGCAGCGGCCTTGGCGGCGCAGCGCGAGCAGGAGCGGCAGGACTTAGTGCAGGCAGCGCAGGCCCTTCCCCGCATTCCCCTTAAGTCCACGCCCGAGGCCCCGATTGACTTGGTTTCCGACGATGACTCTGATTTTGAGATGCTGTAAATAGTATTGCGTCATTCCATTGTACATACTTGTAAAAATTGGCCGACTATTTTTACTTGACCTTGGTGCTCGGACCTTGGGGCTTGGTGCTTGGGGCTTGGGGCTTGGTGCTTTGGAAGCGTTACTCTCAGAGTCTGGGCCCAGACTTTCTCTGGATCTGCGAGTTTGCCGCGCCAAGTCATTAACCATCGGGCAGACTTAGAACGGGGTACTGCATTTTGCATACGACGTTTCCGGTGACATTCCAGGTGAGATTTCGAGAGAGGTAGAGTCTGAAATGTCGAGAGACTTTTCGAGAGAGTTTTCAAGCGAGATGTCGAGAGAAAGAGGGTACAAGAAGTCGTAAGAGTAAAAAAGACTACGAGTAAAAAAGAGTACGAGGGGTGGTACGACTAAAAAAGACTACGAGTAAAAAAAGTCCGTAGAAAAACTCACCTGACTTGTCTGACAAATTTCTGATCCTGGAGAAAGTCTGGGCCCAGACCCCGAGAGAAACGCTTCCAAAGCACCAAGCACCAAGCACCAAGCACCAAGGTCTGAGCACCAAGGTCCAAGGTCCCCGGTCGAACATTTTCTGAGCCTAGGGCAAAATGGCCCTGCTCAAGTGCACCGACTCCCGCGACCTGCCCTACAACGTCCTGGTCAACTCGGACGTGCCCCGGAGTGCGATGGAGTTTCCCTGGCGACTGGACAGGGGCAGGGTGACCAAGACCTTCGGGAGGCGCAAGCACTACCTCTCCCAGCTCATCCTCGGGAAGCCGCCACGTGGACTGTACGTGGAGCACATCAACGGCAACCCGCTGGACTACAGGAGGGAGAACCTGCGCTGGGTATCGATGTCGGAGATCCAGAAGAAGAGGAGGGAGGGTACGAGCTTGCAGGAGAAGAGCGAGGAAATCGCGGAGATGATGGAGGCGGCGCAGGCGCTGGTGCAGCTCAGCCAGTCTAGAAGATAGCCTAGGCCGCTATGTAAATCTTAGAGTCCATTTCGCGGTTCGTTACCGCGGTCAAGTAGGTCAGGGCGCCATCGGAAGAGGCAGTCGTCAGATCCGCGCAGGCGGAGACCAGCTCCGCCATCAGCGTAGACCCCACCACGAGCCCGGATGTGGGCATGCCCGCGATGTTGTTGAAGAGCTTGAAGGTGAATTTATTGAAGGCGAGTCGCGGCCAGACCTGGGTACGGGGATTCTTTGCATCGAAGGTGGTGGGGGCTACCGTGGTCGTGGCGTTGGACATCATCTCCTTTGCGGTCATCTTCCAGAGGTTGTACATTTCGGAGGGCACTGCCCGGGTGGAGCCCGTGGTGGAGCCGTCTATGTTCGTCTGGGAGCCGCCGTTGAGTTGCCGGTAGAGGCTGGTATCGGGGGTGAACTTCAGCTCGAGCACGCGCACCGAGGGGCGATCCGGGGACGAGGGCTCTATCTTTTTGAGCAGGCCCGAGAGCCAGAGCGCCTCCGCCTCCTCGGCGTTGACGGTGTTCGTGGCGTTGCCGTCGATGTCAAAGTAGACGTACACGGAGCAGGAGACGGGGCTCTCGAAATCGTTGGACGTGACGCGCAGCATGACCGGATTCTGCAGCTTCACGGTCATGTTGCTGGCGTAGCTTCCGTCCCAGGTGACGGAGTCCGTCCCCGCATTCGCAGCCGTGCCCGTGATGCCCTGCCAGTCGGGCGTCGTGAATCCGGAGGTCATGAGGGTGGTGTTGGTCGCGGGCATTTTGGGAGGGAATGAGAAAGATTATCCGTACACCTAATCCACCAACCACCCCATTGTGAAGATGGACATATCGCCGCCTACCTCTGCGACACGAGCCACGGGCTGCACGTGGCGGGAGCCCGTACCGAAGCTGTAGCTGTACGAGCATTCGACGAGCTCGGCGCAGAGGGTGCTGCCTGTGACGAAATGGGGGTGGTCGGTTGCGTAGGAGAGGGGGTAGATCTGGAATTGGAAGAAAGTGAAGGGGAGACGGGGAAGCGAGCTTGCGCGCGGATTCCCGTCTGTGTACAGTGCGCCCAGTCTAGAGGGACTGGGATTCAGCTTTTCGAAGAGTTTACTCCCCTTGAGGTTACCAAGGTGGTAATAGGCCCCCGTGCCCGGGAGCGCTGCATCCGTGTACTGCCGAGCCGTGGGGTACGACTCCGTGAACTTGATCTCGAGACAGCGGAGGGGCGCGGCCGTCGCCGTGGCGGGCGCCACCCTCTTTACAAGGCCGGACTCGTGCAGCAGCTCGATGGTCTCAGCCGTGACGTATCCCGGGTCGAAGAAGAGCTGGTAGGAATAATTCTTTGGCGTCTCGTACGCGTTCTGCACGGCCTGAATCACGACGGGATTTTGAATGAAGACGTCGACGTAGCTGCCCGAGGAGATCTTTGCGAAATCGTTGGCGTTGGAGCCGACGTCGAGGGTGGCATTGTAGACGGAGCTCGTCATTTCCCCGGGGGCAGATAATTTTTCGGACTCTGGAGGAAATGCGCAGGGTGAAGCGCATCCTGATGGTGAGGCGCAAGGGCCCGAAAGCGCCCCCCGCACCCCTGAATCTTGTAGCGAGCGCACCCAACGACCAGCAGCAGCCCGTTAGCCTCAGTTGGACGGCGGTAGATGGGGCCACGGGGTACAAGATCTACAGGGACGGGGACTACCTCGACGATTCCGCAACCAACTCCTACAGCGACGCGACCACGGTCTGGGGTACGGGGTACGAGTTCCAGATCTCCGCGACAAACTCGGTGGGGGAGGGGCCGAGGAGTATCATTGTCTACGTCACCACGGACCCGGCAGCCCCCTCTGGCGTCACTGTAACTGGGCCAACTCTCGCAACACCATCCACAATTGTTCTCTCCTGGAGCGGCGTGGTGGGCGCGACGGGGTACAAGGTGTACCGGAACGGGACCCTTATCGCGAGCCCGGACTGGCTCACCTTCTCATACAGCGACAGTGCCGACGGCTTGTTTGGTACCGCGGTCACGTACTACGTTGTAGCTGCGGGTGCCACAGATGACGGGCCGCAGTCCAGCACTGCTTCCCTCGCGCTTGCAGCGTCCGTTTTCAAGCACGTATTCGGCTCGAGTCTCATCCAAGAGTACGACGCCAGCTCGGTTACCGGGATCGGTACTGTACCCGCGAACAACACAAAGGTGGCATCCTGGTACAACCTCGCAGAGAGCTCGCAGCCCGCCAGCCAGGCCACGGATGGCAACAGGCCCACTTTCTACTCGGCATCCTCACGGACGAAGGGGGCCTCGCTGCCTGCCATCCGCTTCACAAAGTCTCTGTCCAACTTCATGAATTTCCCGGTTACCCCCTTCAGCAATGTCGCTTTCCCGGGCGGCTTCTCCATTTGTCTCGTGTACAGCCCTTACTCGGTCAACACCGCTGCCGGTAATATCTGGTTCTCTGGAACGTCGCCTCCATCTGCGTACATGGGCGTCCAGGATCTCGGTACTGGGGGGGCTTACGTTGCAAATATCGATTCCTCTGCCCAGACAATTACCACGAGCACCTCCAACTTTAGTGCCTCGGCAATGCGGGTATTTCTCACGGACTTCTCCGCTTCTGGAATCCGTGTCTTCAACCCTTCTGTCTCGTCGGGTGCATCCCAGACGGTGACTCCCGGGGTGTACACGACCGCACACAACCCCACCGCCGTAAGCCGCCCCATCGGCAATATCGGTGGTTACCTTGCTTCGTACATCGACGCTGAAATATCTCACATTCTCATCTTCAACCGCCTGCTAACGGCAGAGGAGCGCACGGCAATGCTGGATCACCTCTACGGAACATGGGTAGCTTAATCACACGAGATAAACTAGCTCGCCGCTGAAGATGGTGAAGGAGGAATTATCCACGCCCAGTGCGCTTCCCAGATAAGTACCACCCCAGGCCGACAGATCGACGAATTCACCTTGCCCCAGAGCGCACATGAACGAAAACGAAAGGTGGCGATTGTCGCCAGTTTCGCCCGTAAACGCCCAAGGTTTCGCGCCGTCTATACCCTCACTCCCATTTTTCCGCAGCGTCACGGAAAGGGGAACGGTAGAACCGCTGGTTGCCGATAGCGAAAATCTGTACACCCCGGCCACGGGCGCTACGAATTTGCCCTCGGTTGCATTGAACCCCCCTGAATTGACCCACGTCCACCCCCACGGTTTGATGGGCCCCTTCTCGGCATTCGCTGTGAATGCAACACTCAGACCCGCGCAGAATGCCGGTTTCGGGTGCTTCAGGTACCCCCCGATGGTCGCCGCTCCGGAAATGGTCGCCGCTCCGGAGATGGTCGCAGCCCCGGTGATCGTCGCCGCCCCGTTCACCCGCAGCCCGCCCACCACGTTCGCCCCGCCCCCCTCCACGCAGAGCGCCGCGTTGGCCTCGCCGTCTGCGGTCCCGTTGAAGGTCAGCTGGTTGGTGGACCAATCGCTCCCATTAAAGGCCCCGTTCGTCACCACCAGGCGTTGCGCCTTGACGCGCCCCGGCACGGCCGACCCGCCCTCCCGCGTGCGCATCTTATCGCAGCGCAGCTCGCCGACGCGGACGAGGTCGGCCTCGGAGAAGGGGACGGCCGTGGCATTGTAGGGGGTTTCGGTGGTCTGGTAGCCGAGGATCGTCTCTTTAATCGTGTGATCCTTGACATGGTTCACACTTGCCGCGTAGGTGAATAGAGGAACGGCGACGGACATTTTTACAGGGGCTGAGAAAAATCAAGCGGCTATTGTCCCGGTGGCCTGCCAGTGCAGGGTCACATTTATTCCGCCGGTGCCTGGATCCGTGTAATCGTAGTCGCTGTACACTTTGTAATAGACGCTAAAGGTGGAGAGGCCAAGGTAATCGAAATATCCCTTCACCTCTGTCCCCCCTGTCCCGTGTTGAAACGAAAACGTTACAGTGGGCTCGCTTGTGTATGAGGTACCGAAGATGATTGTCTCCGTGTAGCTGTTCCATCCCACGGCGGGGTAGCGGGTCGTGGTTTTTTTCCCGTGTTGAACATATGCATTCGGGTTGCACTCTTGCGCTGAAACGACTCGGTGCACCTTCTGAGCATCGCCTGTGCTCCTCACGTAAACGTTCCTAAAGATCGCGTCGCCCTTGCACTGCTCCGCAAAGACGGGGTACGTTACGTTCTGCTCAAAGTTCGTCAACGTGCTGTCAGCGGCCCATGCGTACGTTGCACTGTGCACGTAATCTCTCCACCCCGTTGGCTCAAAGGCCGTCCGAACGTCGTACGTGCATGCGTATCCGTCTCCAACGCGCAAAGTGGTGAGACAGTTGATGTGATTCGCCGTGAAGGGGTCTAAGGAGGTTGCGAGCGCATACTGGCTGTGGCTGTGGGTGAAGGGGGCGTACACCCCCTCGTGATTGTGCCCCGCCGTCGCGTACACGCCTTCGTGGTTGTGCCCCGCCGTCGCGTACACGCCTTCGTGGTTGTGGGTCGAGAGGGCGTACCCTGACAGGTCGGGCGCCCCCGCCCAGTCCCTTATCTCTGAGAGCGAGTGCGTGTGCCCCCTGCCGCTCAAATCTGCAAAGGCACCAGTGTACGCAACCGTCGCAAGGCGGGGCTGTACTACACCCACGGTGCTGACGGGCTGCGCCACGGGGTACTCGAGCTGCGCTGCGTTTACTTCCGCTGGCTTCCCCGTGATGCTATCCCACGCCCACGTGGTTGGCACCGTCGGTATCGTCGGCTTCCCTTTTAAGTCTCCGTACTCACCTGTGTGCGCCACCGTCGCCAGCTGTGGTCCGATCACGCCCACGGTGCTTACCGCCTGGCTCGCCCCCGGCGCCATGTGCCACTCGTAGTTCTGCGCCGCAAACACGGGCTGCAGGGCCGAGGGTGCCCAGTACTCGACGCCCTTGGCCACCTCTTTCCTGTACGGCGCCGCCGGCCTGTCCATCAATTTATCGACGTACCCCTTGGGCACGAGCCAGTTGGCCTTGGGGCTCTGCGTCGCCACGCCGTTGTCGATGTAGGTGCCGTAGTTCCTGAAGGCGCCCGGCTCCCACCACTCCTGCATCTGGAAGCGGTCGGGCAGCTCGATGCGCGCGATGGTGCCGGGGAGGCGCACGATGCGCTTGTTGCCCATGTGGTAATCGCGCTCGTAGATGATCGCGTTGCCGGGCCCGCCGCCGCCGCCGATGGGCGGAAGGGGCAGGAGGGGCGGAAGGGGCGGGAGGGGTGGAATAGGGGGGATGGGGGGAATGGGGGGGATGGGCGGCAGGCCGGGCGGGCTGAAGGAGGGCGGACTGGGAGGGGAGGGTACGCCGCCCGGCCCCGAGGGTGGATTGGGGGCCGTGGGCGGCGAGATGGGGGGGTTGCGCTGCGGCGGGGGCGGGCCCTGGCTCGTGGGAGGGCCGGGCTTGGGCGTCTCGGGGGCGATCTTCGGTGCCTGGAATCCCTTGAAGAGGTCCTTGACGAAATCCGTGATGCGCGGTCCCAGAAACTCCCAGAGCTTCGAGAGGATCAAGTCGACCACGATTCCGATCGCGGTCGAAATCGCCACCTCCTTTGCAATCTGCGCGACCTGATCCCTGGTGACGTACCCCCCGTTGGCGATCGCCTGCATGACGAGCCCGCCGATAAAATCCTGCAGTCCCGAAGAGACGGTGCCGGCGATCAGCATCTTCGTCATACTGGGGATTTCGCGCTTCAGCTGCTGCCAGGCGCTGTCCGTCTCCGCGCGAATCTTATCCTTCTTCGAGCTCACCTCCGAGCGCGCGTAGTCTTCCAGCTCTTGGCGCGCCCTCCTGTTCATCTCGGCGATTTCCTTGTCCAGCAGGCTCCAGTCTCCCGGCTTCACCTGCCCCCTGCCGTAAGGCGCAAGCACGTTCCTCAGGATGGTGTTTGCGTCGCCCACGACTCGCGCGGCGGGCGGCTCGCGGCTCCGGTCGATCGGCAGGAAGCCCGGTGCGGGGCGCAGACCGCTCCCGCCCACCGGCTCGGCCCCCCGCACGTCCAGGGCGTCGGGGTCCGGGGCGTTGCGTTGGACGGGCAGGTTGGCGGGCGACGGGCGCAGGCCCCAGCCCCCCGCCGGCTCGAACCGGTCGGGCCTCAGGTCGCCGCGCGAGACGCTGACGGGCCGGCCCGTCCGCCTGTCTCGCATGACGAGGGGCGCGCGGGGTACAATGTCCCGGGGCAGGCCTACCCCCGCCGCCGAGTCGACGGAGCTACGCACCGAGCCGACGCTCGAGGGGGGCGGGCTCGGCCTGACCTGGGGCGGGGGCGGGTTGCGGATGACGGTGCGCGCCGTGCCATCGCCCGCCTCTCCGCTCGCGATGGACTGCACATCGGCTCGCTGGCTGTACGGCAGGGTGGGCGCATCGCTGTAAGGGATTGTAGAAGCATCGCTCGCATCGCTTCTCGCAACGCTCGCGGCGCTCCTGTTGTCGTACGGGATGGTAGGGGGGATTGTGGTCGAGGTGGCCGTCGTCTCTCGGGGGGCGCGCGCCTGGCCCATGAACTCCTGCAGCCTGCGCTCGGCCTCCAGGCGGGCCTGGCCCGACGTCCACGAGTTGCCCGACAGGCCGCTGTAGCCCGAGATCTGCGAACGGGGGCTGGGGGGCGGCAGGTCGGTGGCGGGCCCCGGGATGGAGCCCGCGAGGGAGGGGGCGGAGGGGGGCCTTGCCGGGGGGATGGCGAGGGCCTGGTTTGCCCTGCGCATCTCCGGATCGGAGGTATTGGAGGGGGGCGCACCGGGGCCGGACCTCACGGAGAAGCCCGAGGAGATGGAGCCGGAGGAGAGGCGCGAAAGGGAGGGGGGCCCGCTGGAGGGGAGGCCGCTGGGAGGGGCGGGGTCGGAGCCGACGACGGAGGGGCTGGGGGGCGGCCTCGAGGGCTGCGCGCCGCGGGCCAGCGTGTCGTTTGCCTGTCGAAATTCGGGGTCGGAGGTGTCGGAGAAGGCGCCCGCAATCTCGGATGCCACGGACGCGACGTCGGAGCCGCCCTGCAGGTTGGGGAGGGTGTGGTAGCGCGTATCGGGATTCATGCGCCCCGTCGGCCCCGGGAGCCCAGGCGCCGGTGCCTGGCCCGCCGACGAGGCCCTGGAGCCCGCCCTGGAGGCCGCCCTGAGCGCCTGCTGGTAGTCTCGCAGGGCCGCCCGCTCCTCAGGCCTTCTGCGCCGCCTCAGCTCGGCCTCCGTCGCCTGCAGCCTGCGCCTGTCCATCTCCGCGTTGACGCGCTGCATCTCGGGGTCGGAGGTATCGGAGAACCCTGCGGAGGAGGCCGCACCCGACTCCACGCGCCCGTACCCCGAGCGCTGGCTCCCCAGCGAGCCGTTGTCGAAGCCCGGGGCCGCGGACGACCGCGACTCGGTCACGAAGCTCACCTCGCTCGGCGAGACGGGCCGCGAGTGGAAGCTCACGACGCTGCCCACGTCCGAGGGCGGGCGGATGGCCTCCTGTATCATGAGCCCCTGCGGCCGCTGCCCCTGCAGTATGTTCCGCACGGCCGTCGTGTTGATTGCGCGTGGGTCGAAGCCCCACACGCCCGCCCCCATCTCGCGCAAGAAGCGCCGCGAGTAATCCGAGTCCTCCCAGAGGAAATCCGAGAAGGCCCGGTTCTCCGCCCCGAAGAACGTGTCGTCGAGGCGCAGGTTCTGGTTGTTGCGCGCCAGCCGCAGCATCCCCTCCGTCCAGGCATCCTCGCCCGCCCTCGTGAGCCGCGCGTCGGGCAGGATCCGAATCCACTCCGCCACGTTGTTCTGGCGCTCGTACTCGGCCTGCGTCCTGCGCGCCCCCTCCAGCAGCTCGTCCGCCCGCCTGCCCCAGCGCTCCTGCTCGCGTGGCGTAAAGGAGGGGTCCCTGATGGGGTTCTCCGCGAAGAACCGCGCCACGTACCCCGCCTGCGCGTCGCCCTGCGCCCGCAGCAGGATGTCGGCGCCCGAGGGCCGCAGCCTGCGAAAGGCGTCGGGGTCCTCCGGGTTCGGCCTGTCGCGCCTCAGCGCCCCCTCGTCCGCGTAGAGGCGGATCACCTGCGGGTTCGCGCCCGGGTGCCTCCGCAAAAAATCCTGAATCGCCGCCTCCCGCTGCTCGGCCTGCCTCCGCCTGAAGGCCTCGTCGTCCCGCCTCACCCGCTCGTCGGCGCGTTGCCCCTCCACCAGTCTGTACCTGTTCAGCTGGTCGGCCACGATCCTGTCCATCCCCTCTGCGATGTGCCCGCGCCCCGTCTGCCACATGCGCTCGCGCATCCGCTGCAGCTGGCCCGCCGTGTCGTTCATCATTTCCGCGCGCTCCGCCAGCTCCCGCAGGCGGGCCTGGGGGTCGTCCTCGGGCGTTCTGTAGGGCACGGGCAGCCCCGCGTTCATTCGCGCCAGGTCGCCGTAGCGCCGCGCCTCGCCGATGAAGTCGATGCCGCGATTCCGCCACTCCTGCACCTGCCTCTGGACGCCCTGCAGCTCCCGGCTGCGCTCCATCTCGTACTGGATGGCCTGCAGCTGGCGCTGCCGCTCGGTGGCGGCCTCCAGGCGCGCCCGCTCCTCGTCCAGCGTCCGCTGCTGCGCGGGCCCCGGCCTTGCGAAAATTCCCTCCAGCCGCTCCCGCTCCTGCCTCTGCGTCAGGGCGCGGTACTCCGCCGCCTCGCGCGCCCGCCGCTCCTGTTCCATCTGGTGCGTGATCTGTTGCTCGTCCCGCGACAGCTGCATGCGCCTGTTGAAATCCTCCTGCTCCGTCCGCTCCCTGCGCGCCACCCTGTCCATGTCGTCGATCAGGCCGCCCGCGTTCGCGTAGAGCCCGCCGACGCGCGCCCCCTCGTCCGCCAAAGCCGCGTCCCTCCTATCCCTCTGCGCCTGCCGCCAGCCGTTGACGGCCGTGCGCGCCCTTCGCCCCAGGGCCCCGACCATGAGCGCCGCGCCCAGGCCTCCCAGGCCCCCGAGCGCGAGCCCCGCGAGAATGCGCGCCAGCTCGTCCGCCCCTCCGTTGCCGGGCGGGCCCTGCCGCCCCTCCGGCCCCATCGGCCCCGGCTCGTGCCCGGCGGCTTCTCGTCCCCGATGTCGGTTCGCGTGAGGGCGCGGATGTCGATGCCGAATTTATCGAACCAGTTGAGGAACTCCTTGCGGTCCCTGGCGTACTCGTTGGACTCGTAGTACGTGCGCGAGAGGGGTCCGCCTGCCAGTAGAATTCGCGGAGGGGCCCGCGAAGCGCGTGATGGCGTTCTGCGCCCCCACGTTCGTGCCCGTCGGCCTCAGGCTCCTGCTTACCACGTTGTTCGCGCCCAGGTTTAGCGTCTCCTGCAGCGCCACGTCCCCCGAGATGGCCCCCCACCTCAGGCTCACGATCTCGGAGCCGTCCCCGTGGAATTTATCCACCCACGCGTCCGCGATTCGATCGTCCGCCTTCCCTAGATCCGTCTGCCTGGTGTCGAGCGGAATAATCGCAACGTGCGTCGGCGAGTGGTTGTAATCGCGCAGGCTGAGGTACTGTCCCCCGGACCCGCCCGCGATCATCTGTATGTACTGCGCCAGCGAGAGCAGGGCACCGTCTATGAGAAGGCTCACGGACTTGGCCCGCAGATCTCGCACGTGCAGCACGCCGTCCACCGCGATGGCGCCGTTCAGCACCTCGTCCAGCGGCGGTAAGAGCGATCTCCAGTCGTCCATCTTGCAGCGCCCAGAGAAAAAATAATCAGGAGGCGAGGGTGCGCGTTGGCTCCCAGCAGTACTGGATCAGCCCGCTGATGTACCGATCCGCCTGCGTCCAGGCCCCGTCCGGGGGCTGCCAGATCACCTCCACGGTCGTGTTAGCGAGCGTTGTCGTGATGCTGTTATCGTTCGCGGGAACGGGCGCCCCGCCCAGGAACCGAACCGTCGGGGTCCAGATCGGCTTTGCCGTCCCCTCTACCCCCTCCCCGTGCCCCTTTGAGTACCCCTCCCGCGTCGCCCTCACCCTGTACGAGTACTGCCCCGTCTCCGCGTCGACCCCCCTGTAACTAAATTCGAGCGTGAGTCCCAGATCCTGCCAGTCTAGCTCTACCCCCTCCCCGTTTCGAAGGCTCACGTGCGAGAGGCTTTGCAGCGTTGCGTGTTTAATTGGACCCGCGGTTTCCAACAGATCGAAGCGAAGGGAAATGGGCAGGTCTGCGGGGGGGATCCGCGAGAAGAATCTCTTGCGGCAGCGCTTCCCGAAGATGAAGAGGCGCATTTAAGGGGCCTACGGAAAATCTAGCCGGCCTACTTGGCGTAGGCCCAGAGGCCGAAGTTCTTGACGATGTAGGCGCCGTTCTTCTTGGTGGCGCCCGTGATGTCGGTGAAGCGCACGCGCAGCTCCTGGAATTTGTCGTACGCGACGTAATTCGGGCGCACGGCCATGGGCACCTCGAACCAGTAGAGGATGGTGTTCTCGAGGCCGTCGTGGCCCCACGTCGGGATCACGACCTTGTTGATGCACGTGTTGACGTTCGAGATGGTCGTGACGTTCAAGTCGGGAACGTCCATCAGCAGAACGTTGACGGTTTTTGCGGTCTCCGGGTCCGGAATCGCGGTCGTGCTCAGCTCCAGGTAGACGCCCTTGATCTGCAGCGTGTCGATGTCGGAGGGGATCTGGTTCAGCCGGAGGCGCCAGAAGCCCTCGGAATCCTGCGTCTCCCCGTTCGACTGGACGTAGAGGTTGACGCAGGACATTATTTAGGAAAGGGCCTGAGAAATTATGCCTTCCTCAAGCCGTTGAGGAGGTAGGGCCCCACGAAGTAGTAGCCCGCGAACTGCGCGGCGAGGATCCGCACGAGGAAGTAGCGCGCGGGCGACATGTAGGCGACCGCGCCGAGGGTCAGCAGGCTGCCCAGGTAGCGGGAATCGCTGGTGATATCATCGAGGCTCGGGAGCATGGACGACATTGTTAAGGGCCCATTCAGAAATTTACTTGGGCATGAAGAAATTCCTCACCCGCTCCCCCTCCTCGTGCAGCGCCCACTGCAGCCGGTCGATGACGGCGGCCATCACGGGCGGGCTCGCGGCGGGGTTTTTCGCGTACGCCCTGGCGTCCTCTGCCATCTGGGGGTGGTACTGCTCGACCCGCTTGGCGTAGCTCGCGATGGCGCGGCGGGTGCACCGATCCAGGTCAGCCGCCATTTCGGCCGGCTCCTTCGGCTGCTGCTGCTTCTTTCGCGCGTAAGTCCTAAGAAGCCAAGGGAACGCTGTGCTGTTGCTGGTGCTCGTACTGGTGCTGCTGCTGCCGGGGCAGGACGACGGAGCCTCTGCGCTGGGGGCTGTTGTCGCGGGAGTCTCCATTTCCCATGTTCTCTAGAAAAAAACGCGTACCGGTCTGCGTCATCTGGATGTCCACGTGGTGCGGGCCGATCGCCTGCACGCTCTCGCGCCTCTGCTGCTCGGGCGGGGGCTCGGGCTCGGGCTCGCCGCGGCGCACGACCCTCAGGGCCGCCGCCTTCAGGGCGCCCAGCACGGTGTTGGGGCGCACGCGCTCCGTGCCGCCCAGGAGCTCGGAAACCAGGAAGAGCGCGCCGCAAATTACGGTGATGACGTCCGAGTGGGTGCATGCCCCCTCGAACATCTTGCGGGCGCGTCAGAACAATTACCCGCTACCCCTGCCCCTTCCGCGCCCCTTGCCCTTTCCGCGCCCTCGGCCCCTGGCCCTCAGGTCGCCGATTTCCGCGGCCTGCGGCGCGAAGCGGGGGTCGTCCGCCTGGCCGGCGTCCGCTTGGAAAATCGTGAAGAGGTACCCGTCCGTGTTGTTGTCGGTGTTGTTCGTGTTTCGCGCGTGCGACCACTCTTTCAGTAAATCGCGCCTCTGCTTGTCGGGCAGCGTCTTGGAGAGGTACTCCTGCAGCTTGCTCGCGTAATTTTCCTCTGGGATCAGCGACGCAAGGACGGTGGGCGGATCTTTCCCCATGCCTATCTTCTCTTCCGTCAGCATGCGCTCGAGCTCTGCAATTTCCACCATCGTATCGATGCTCGGCCGAGGTCCTGCCTCTGCCCTCTTCTGGTCTACGAGGCGCTGCCCGGCCGCCGTGAATTTCGCGGACAGAATTTGGTGCAGCCGCTCGTACACCGTCGTGGTGCCCGGCTCCTTCTCCTTGAGCAGCACCACCCAGTCGTAATTCGCCCACAGCACCTGCAGGTTCGATATGTGATCGATCGTCACCAGCACGTGGGCGTGCAGCGCGCCGTCCGTCGGCCCCACCTCTACGCCCCCTTGCACGCGAATTCCGATGATTGCGTTGGCGTACGTGTCGTCCTTGTACTTGCCGTTCTCCTCCTTCAAATTGAAGCGGATGAACTTGTAGAATTCTGCGTCCGAGAGCACCTCTGCGAGGCTGTCGCGCAGCGCCGCCGCCTCGAATTCTCGCGCCTCTCCCAGGCGCTTGTGGGTGTTGAAGAGCACCCAGTAGCGCGACTGGCGCGCCTGTCGTATGTCGTACCGCGTGCTTCCGTCGGGATTCTTTTTGTTGAGGATGAAGACCGACCGCCCCGTCTCGCTGATTTCCGTGATCACCTTCTCGAGCGCCTCCAGCCCGTTTGCCTGCGCCGCCTGCAGTCCCGTTTTCGCCTTCTCTATGTTCTGCTTCACCTCTTGCGCGTCCGCGAAGGTTGCCATTAAATCTTCCATGCTCGGCGCCACGATTTTCGCCTTTCTGATTTTCGACTGTGCGGAGTTGGGCTCGATGACGGACGATCCGAAGTCAGCGGCCGTATCCTTTGCCTTTTTCGTGGTCTTTGGCTTCGGCCCGCCGAGCACGCTCTCGACCATGTGGTCGCGCGTCTGCTTGGAGACGGTGGCCGTGTCGCCCCTCTTTCGCCTCTGCAGGCCCAAGATCACGAGCAGGCCCTTGTTGCCGAGCAGCGTGACGCACTTCTGGCAGAGCCACGAGTTCCTGGGCGACACCGTGGGCACCTGCGCCGGCTTCTTGTCCTTGATGAGGGGGTACGGCTCCTGGCCCTTTTTCTTTCCCTTGCCGTTTTGCTTGGCTGCCCACGCGTTTGCCTTCTCTATGACTGCAACGTACTCTTCGTACACGGCATCCTTCCTCGCCTGCGCTGCCTCCCTCGCGGCGATTTTCTCTGGCGTGTTGGCCCCCTTGGCGCTCGGCACGGGCGTGGCCTCGTACATGAGGCGAAGGCAGCGGTAGCAGATCGGCGGCGATTTCTGCGCGCTCTGGTACGTGCGCGGTATGGCGCGCAGTCGCTCCTCGGGGAGTTTATCGTACTCGATTTCGCTGTGGATGCTCCAGAGGGTCGCGGGCTCGTGGTATGATTTATCGAGCAGCGATGGGAGCATCTGAACTTCTTTGGTGGCCGAGAGCTTGATGTAATCGGATATGCTCTTCTGCTGCTGGAATATGCCGTCCTCACCCTGAACCAGCACGTATCGCTTCGGAATCTCAACGACGGGCGTCTCGAGCTCGTCCACGCCGGTATCGGGCGCGTTTCCCTTTGCCTTTCCCTTTCCCTTCCCCTTGCCCTTGCCCTTCGGCTTAGGCTCCGGCTCCTCTTCCTCTTCCTCCTCTTCTTCCTCCGACTCGGAGGACGGGGACGTGGGCTCCTCTTCCTCTGACTCGCTCGAGCTCTCTGGCTTCTTCTTGCGGCCTCGGCGCTTCGGAGGCATATTTATTGGACACGAGAAAAAATTTACACGAGCTTTACAGCGCCCGTCTCGAGGGCCTCTACCGTCTTCGTAATGTACAGCTGCAGCAGATCCTTAAGGTTGCTCTGCGGCAGCAATTTTACGTCTACGTGCATCTGCCTGGCGGTTTCTCGCTTCCTGTAGCCCGTCTCCTTGCCCGTCCACTGCATGCCGAGGGCGTCCTTTCTCCGTATCGGCCGCACCGCCGTCTTCTGGTACTCCTCCCCGAACCAGTCGTCCTTGTAGAAATTCGGCAGGCCGCCCTGTCCCTCCGTTTGCATGAACTTGATGAGGAAATCCGACGCCCGCTTGCCGTCGAATTGCACGCGCGAGTAGTGCACCAGCGTGAGCAGGATGTGCGCGTGGAGCCGCCCCGACCGCGGCCCGTACTCGATGCCGATGTTCGCGTTGCCCTTCTCCACGTGCGTGTCGTACTGGTCGGACTTGAAATCGAAGCCCTTGGGGTTCGCCTTGTCGGGGTACACCCCATCTTTATGCACCGCGCCAGCTGCCTGTCGTCGTAGAAGAGGGCCTCCAGCCCCCTGTAAAAGGCGTCCTGCACCTTGGCGCCCTCTCCCCTGCTCCGCGGCTTGTAGTTGGTCTGGATGGTGATCATGAAATTCGACTCGCGCTGGGGCCGATCCTCTCCGTTCAGTCTCCTCACGGGCGCCGCGTCCAGCACCTTCTGGAACCACGTCTTGTCGGGCGCCAGCACCTTGTCGTTGATGTTGCCCACCACGATGTGCGTCTCTACCCGGGAGCGGCCGGAGGCGTCCATGCGGAGGTGAGGGTTCGGTGCCCGGGCTTGCCTGTTTGCTGCTACGCCCCTCGCGATGAGGTTGAGCATGTCAGACCAAGGCCTAGAAAATTTTCCGAGGCTGGGGTGAGCTTCCACGTGGGGCCCCGGGGTACGTCCGCACCTCACCTGAGCACCACCTGAGACTCACATGAATCACCTGAGCAACGCCTTCTGCAATAAGTGCTTCCTCACTTGCAAGTGGGACCCACTCTCCTCTGAGAAGCCAACCTGTTGGTTCTGCAAGGGGATAGCCCAGCTGCAGTACGAGGACTCGGAGGAATGGCAGACTCTAACGAAATCGATCTCCTCCTCCGAAACTTCGAGCAGATCCAGCGCTACGGCGCCATCCTTCACGACGAGGGGGACCCAGACTTCGACGCTCCGGCACCGTACCCCGCCGCCGCCGCCGCCATCGCCAACTCCTACCTCGGGGCCGGAGAGCGCCCCCGCAAGCGCAACCGCCGCACCCAAGGCCCCCAAGGCGAAGCCGCTGTCCCCTGCGGAAATTGCGGCTCTGTCGCCCTCGTTGGTGTTCACCTGGATGGGGATCTGGTTTGCCAAGGCTGCGGTCTGGTCCTGGATTTTTATTATCCGGACCATCAACCCCTGGCTGTCAGCGAGCTCCACAGCAACTACCTGCGCAAGTACCACGTTTCCGAGCGACTTAAGCAGCACTGCCTGGAGGATTCTCCAGTACCCGAGGACGTGCTGGCAGCTATTGCGAGGCGCATGGCGGGGAAGGAGTGGAGCAAGGACAATATCCGCCAAGTTCTCCGGGCTCTGAAGCAGCAGAAGTACATCGAGCGCTGGGCGCAGATCAAGTGGCGCATCACGGGCGAGCGCCCGCCTCCGATGAGCGCGGAGGACATGGACCGGGTGCAGGAGATGTTCGCCCTGGTGGAGGTCCCCTTCAGCATCTTCAAGTCGCAGGGCAGGAAGAACATGCTCAACTACAATTACGTTTTCAGGCAGATTTTCGTGCTGCTAGATTTGCCCCAGCACCTCCCCTTTTTCCCCTTGCTCAAGAGCAGGCAGAAACTCTCGGAGCTCGATTCCATTTGGAACAGGATATGCGAGTACAACGACTGGCATTTCTTTCCTACTCTTTAGCTACTCTTTAGTGATCGCGGCGGCCTTCCGCTCGAGCGCCTGCTTGATTCCGAAGCTAGCGCTGGTAGCCTTGATTAGCATGTTCGTCTGCCCGTGTGTAAATCCGAGGATGAACATAATTCCGCCGGTGGGGTCGTCGTCGAAGAACTGGAGGGTGAGCACGTATTTCGAGAGCAGGCCGAGGGTGAGGCCGTTGACGGCGACCTGCGCGGCGAGCTCGGCCGCGTGGCCGGCCCTGTTTTCGCCTTCGTGCGAGGAGAAGGCGGCGTCGATGAGGGAGCCGGATGCCAGGCCGAGGGCGTACTGCACGATGGCCTGGGAGAGCCCTAGGAGCACCTTTGACATTTTCCTGGGGCCTCGGAAATTTTTAAGGGGCGCGCCTAGGCGTCGGAGTCCTCGTCCTCGGTCTCCTCTGCCTCCTCCTCCGAGCCCGATTCCGAGGTCGCAAAATCGTCCGGGTCGCGCACGTAAATTACTCTGTCTCCCTCTTCGTCTGTCATCTCCTCCGAGCTGGTGTCCTCACTGCCCAGCGACTCGGCCGCGGCCTCGTCCGCCGCCTCCGCGGTCAGGCGCTCCCAGTTAATTCCCAGCGCGTCGCAGATCCTCTCCAGGGCGCTGCTGACCTCGCCGTCGTTGAAGGGCGAGGAGGGGTCGAGGCTGGCCTCGAGGAGGCAGTCGTAGGCGATGGACTCGACGCGGAAGACGGAGGCGATGTGGGCGCTGGGCGACATGGTTACGCACGAAGCCTCAGAAAAAATCAGGCGAGGCCGCGGTGCTTCCTGAAATTATCTATCATGCCCAGGAGCGTCTTGTCCACCGTGCCGTCGTCCGGACCCACGAGATTTTCTCCGTTGACGGTTTCGCCCTCCCAGTACTCCTTGGATCCGATGCGGAAGGGGGGCGGCTCCTCGGCCTTGTAGACGTACAGAACGTCCAGAGGGTTCGTAGAGTTGTTGGAAGAATCGATGATGAGGCAGTGGTTATCCTGGGTGTACTTATCGAGCAGGTAGTAGAAGGCGCGCTGGGATATGATGTCGCCCCACTCCTTTGCGAGGGCCTCGCGCTGCATCGCCTGCGAGCACTTGAAAATGACAGCCAGATCAGTATTGGAGCGCAGGACGGGATTGATGCCCTTGGCATACTGCGTCGTGATAAGGGTCATGATTTTGTAGTGGCGCCCCGCCACGAAGAGCTCGTTGAGGGCCTCGTCGTACCGCAGCCGAGCGTCGGAAATCACGTCGTCGAGCAGCACGAAAAATCGCGGGTCGACGGGATCCTCCTTTCCCGCGAGCACGTCTTCGGACTTGTTGTGCTGCATGATCGCCTGCTGCCTCCTGAATAAATGGAAGAGCACGCCCGGGTTGTACTTGGGCCAGATGAAGCGCTGGGGTATGTACTGCTTCCAGTACCCGTTCAGGCGATCGGTCTGGCTGATCACGATACCCCCCGGGAAGGTGCCGGAGAGGTTGAACATGAGATCGCGGAGGAAGAAGGACTTGCCCGTGCGCCGCTTGCCGACGCAGACGACGGTGGCGTCGGACTTGACGGTGTTCACGTCGAACCACTTGAGCTCGGGCAGGCAGGCCATGCGCTCGATGCCGCCCGTCTTCGAGTTGTCGAGGAAGGCGTTGACCTGCTCGGGCGTGAGCTGCTGGCCGTCCTCTGTCATGCCCATGGCGCAGCTGGCGCCGGCGGCGGGGGCCGTGCCCGCGCCCGAGCCGGTGGCCTGGCCGGCGGGGGCGGGTGCCGCGGGGGCCGCGCCTGCGGGCTGGGCGGGCTGGGGCTTGGCCGCCTTCGGCTTCTTCGGCTTCTTGGGGTCCTTGGCCATATTACCCCCTTCATTCAGATTTTCTTGCGACCCTGGGATGAAGATCCTCGGCGTGGATGTGGGGGTCATCAATTTCGCCTGGTGCCTCATCGAATTCGATCCGCAGACAAAGGAATCCCAGATTCTCGACTGGCAAAAGATCGCCCTCTTCCCGTCTGCGCGCTGCTGTGGCCGCCTGGTTGCGCGCCTGGTGGAGGTTACTCGCGGCCATAGCGCCTTCGGCCTTCCCGACCAGATCGCGATCGAGGGCCAGAGGACGGGAATCAATCGTTGCATCGAGTGCACGCTCCACGCCCTCCTGTACGGGCGTGCGCGGATCGTGAGCCCGCGCGCCATCAAGCACTTCTTCAAGATCTCGAACCCGAGCTACAAGGAGCGCAAGCGGGGCGCGGTCGACAAGTGCCGCGACCTTGTACCCGCCGAGCTCGCCGACATCGCGGATCGAAACGGCAAGCTCGACGACCTCTGCGACGCCTACCTGATCGCCCTCTACGCCGCGCTCAATCCGCTGTGATTCCCGTTGCGATTTCTGGAGGGCCCGCAGATGGGATCGTCATGCCGTAAGCCGAGGCCCCTCTGCTGCGAAATCTGCCGCCTGCCCCAGACCAAGCGCGGCTGGGTGCTCAAGGCGGGCGTCTACGTCTGCTGCCCCCGGTGCGCCGTCCGCTACTACGCACTTTTTTCTGAAGGCTGTCTACACCCGTAGCTAGATCCCATGGAGCACGCTCACTACTGCTTCAAGTGCCGCTCCAACACCAAGCTCGCCAACGTCGAGGTGCGTACCAGCAAGAACAACCGCCAGGTGGCCGTCGGCTCCTGCACGCAATGCAGCGGCCGCGTCTCGCGCTTCATGCGCCGGGTTCAGGAGGAGGGGGCCCGGGAGACCAGCCCTCCGCCGCAGCGCCCGCAGGTGACCGACGCCGCTGGCCCGGCCGCCGGCTCGAGCCAGGCACCGGCAGCCCCTACGGCCCGAAGCCCCCGCGGCGCCCCGGCAGAAGGCCAAGGCGGCCCCCGCGGAGGGCGACCCGAGCCCGCTCGAGGCCCAGCCCAAGCGCCAGCGCGCGCCGAGGAAGGCGGCGAGCGAGCCCGCGATTGCAATTCAGATGTGATCCGGCGGCGCAACTGCCCAGTTCACTGCTTCGTCTGCGACTACCCCCCCACCTGCTTCCCGGGCCACCTGCAGTTCGGCCACGAGATCTCGGTGGCGCGCGTGGGCGGGCGGGCCCGCCTCGTCTGCAGGCGCTGCGCGCGCGGGCTCTTCGCGGATTTTCGCAGGATCCGCGACAGGGAGCTCACGGGCAGTATTTCTAAGTCCCTCCCCAAATTGAGAAATGGCCTCCCTGTTGTTCGATAGGGACATGTACCAAATGCAGAACCGATTCGACGGCGTCTACCCCGAGCGCATGCCGCAGGAGCAGTTCCCGCGCCCGCACTGGGCGGACCACCGCACGCACGGCCTGCGCAGGCCCGGGCGGGGCAGCTGATGGTGACGCCCGGGGGCGCGCCGGCGGAGCGCGACTGGTCGCCCCTCTGGATTATAGCGGGGATCCTGGTGGGGTACCTCCTCTTCCGACCCAGTGTAATTTCTCAGTGACCCCGTACCCCGATGTCTCGATCTATCCTTATTGGGCCCCAATCGATACGCAAATTGAGATGCTGCGCGCTCGCATGCAGAAGCTTACGCTCGAAGAGGATCCCACGGATGTACCCGAGATCAAGGCGGGGTTGGCCACGCTGCCGACGGATATCGTCGAGAACATTCGCGATTGGGTGTACAGACTGCAGGACGAGGTCCGTGCACGGCTCTGGCAAATCGTGATGGGGCAGAGGGCCGCGGCCTACCGTAGCTTCGACGACCAGAGGGACGCGGCCATGCGCAGGTGGGAGAGGCAGTTCCCCGAGACGTACGGGGGCGCCAACCCATATTTTTCTGGTGATGGGTAAACATGCCGGAGGCGCAGAAGAAGCCCGCGAAAAAGGCGCCCACGAACGGGCAGGAGCGGCCCACCAAGGCGGAGGTGAAGGAGGCGAAGGAGAAGCTGAAGGGGCCGCCCGAATTTCCTAAGGGGCCGAAGCCGCTGTACGAGGACGTCTCGCCCGGCGAAATATTCGTGGCGATGCGCCCGACGAAGCAGGGGAAGAAGGGGGCCGAGAAGAAGGACGGGAAGGAAGACAAGGCCAAGACCGATAAAATTTCAAAGACAGCCCCTAAGAAGTGCAAATGAGGGGGCTCGCCTCGCGTTTCGCGCCGCGCAACGTGCTCGCGATCCCGGGGGGCGGGGACTCGCACATCACGCCCTTCGAGAGCGACAAGTACGCACACTTTCAGCAGCTGATGAAGACGGCGCTGGCGAGGGCCACGCCGGAAATTCGGTTCGAGGAGCGCGATCGATCGGACAAGCTTGCCGAGGTGGAGGCGCAGGCCATCGCCAACGCGTACTACATCAACAAGTTCCAGCAGATGGAGTCGAGCCTCGACGAGGAGTACGAGGAGGGCTTCCGCGCCTGGCTGATGGGCCAGTCGGCCTTCACCGCGAACCTGAAGGCCAAGGGGGCGGGCGCCTGCGACGTGGACGGCAAGAACCTGACGGTGCTGCCGGGCGTGCGGGAGTTCTGCAAGTCGAAGGAGGATCAGATCACCGAATTCCTGAAGCGCAAGAAGCGCCTCGAGACGCTGGGCCCGATGAACCTCGAGGACGCGTACTACTACTACAAGTACATCATCAACGGCGAGGAGTTCAAACCCACGAGCATCTACGCGCGCGAGAACAAGAAGCCCGAGGAGCTGATCGGAGGGAGGTACGACCCCGACTACGCGAACCGCAACACGCGCCAGCCCTTCGCCCAGGCCGAGCCGCCCTCGAGCTCGGACAGCGAGGGGCCGGGGCCGGACGAGAGCCGCCAGCGCGACGTGCCCAGGGAGAGGCGACGGGCGAAGAAGCGGATGGACAAGGAAAAGTACATCAAGGCCCGCCGCGAGCAGAAGGTGCGCATCACGGACGGGGACAACGAGGCCATCGAGGCCAGTTTCCCGGAGGCGGCCATGGGCAGAGCAATCAAGGCGGGCAGGGGCGCGCGCGAGGCCCTCATTCAGAAGGCCCTACCGTCCAAGGAACCCAGGGACGAAATGATCGAGTCCGACGACGAAGGGGGGGCTCCGCCGCCGCCGGGGCCACCAGCGCCGCCAGCGCCGCCAGCGCCGCCAGCGCCGCCCGGGCCGAAGACGCCCCCGCTGGCGCCGCAGCCCGGCCCTCGCAGCCCCGGACACGGTGGCCAGGCCGTCCGCACCCCAGCGGAGCAGCCCCCGCCGCCGCCCCCGCCGCCGCCGCCGCCCGAGCCACAGGCGGGGCCCTCGCGCCCGCCAGAGGTGGTGGCGGCCGAGGCGGTGGCTGTTGCGGCGGCAAGGGCCGTGCTCGAGCAGGTGCCCGTCGCCGTCCAGGCCCAACTCGCAAACGCGGGGATAGAAATTGCCCCCTCGTCCCCGCGCGAGAAGGAAGCCGTGGACAAGCGCAGGGCCGCGTACAAGGATATGGGGCGGAGACCCGGGTATGCGACCATGGACGTAAACGATGCGCTTGAACTGGCCGCCAAGAAGGTGAAAGAGGCGACAGAAGCTCGCCGTGCGGGGCTGCTGAAGAAACTTCGCTCCGGTGCTCCAGGCAATCCAGCCAGTCCAGACGATCCCATGGACGAGGAGACGGAAGCGGAGCGCGCGGCCAATCGGGCTCGCCGGGAGGGATTCCTTGTGAGCGTATCGCCCGAAATCGCGCGCGCTGCAGGGGACGCCGCCGTTGCGAAATACCTTGCAGAAGAAATCGATTACAACCAACTGGCATCGATAGCCCATGCCCAGGCAGCTGGAGTCAACAAGGCACAGGCACGGATAGCAGAGCAGCACCGTGATATTTCGGACCTGGGCGGGGATGTCGTGAAATTCTTCGAAGCTGAGCGAGAAGCGGACCCGCTCGGATCTGCGGCAAAGGGCCCCTTTATGGAGCGTGTGCGGCGCGTAGAGGAGCGGGCCCAGCAACTCATGAACTTGGATCCAGAGCGTTACTTCATGTTGGGCCAAGGACTTGCCCTGGGTTATCTTAACGGCACACGCGACTGGTCTGCGATCACGGACGCACTCCGCAAGAAGGCGTACGACGCGGACCTAGCGAGACGGGGGGCGCGCCCTCTAATAACGTTAACGTAGGCGTCCACCCAAAAAATTTTCTCAACGCACCCCTAAACCACCATGGCTTCCGCGCTCATCTCCACCCCCACGACCGCCCTGCACCACTCGCTGCGCAGCTCCGACGCGTCGGTGCACGTGCACGAGACCTTCGACACGGCGATGCCGTTCGTGGACGAGGTGCTCGAGGTGAGCCCCGTGCAGTCGGGCGTGGGCTTCGCCCAGACCGTCGACATCGTCATCCCGCACTCGGCGCCGATGTTCAACGACTCCTGGCTCAAGGTGACGCTGCCGGCGCTGACGAACGCGGACCACTTCTACATCCCGAAGGCCGGCTACGTGCTGCTCAAGACGGTGAAGATCTTCGTGGGCGCGCAGCTGATCCACGAGTACAACGGCCATTACGACGCCATCTACGGCGAGTTCGAGGACGACAAGTCCGTCATCCAGCACGTCGACATGGTGAACAACCTCTGGGCGCACCAGCCGCTGCGCCGCCGGGGCAAGGCCCCGAACACGCTGTACATACCGATTCGCATCGCGACGGGCCACGGTCGAAAGTTCGCAGTGCCGCTCCACAAGCTCCACTGCTCCGGAAACGACATGAAGCTGCAGATCACGTACGCCTCGCAGAAGGAGATCACGGCCTCGTACGTGGACGGCGGCCTGCACACGAACACCGGCCTGACGAGCACCGTCAGCCTGGACACCAAGCTCATCCTGCGCTACGTGCACGTCGACTCGCGCGAGCTGGCGCTGCACCCGAACTCGTTCACGTGGGCCGGCAAGTACGTGCAGCACTACCACGTCTCGTTCGAGTCGGGCAAGGCCATCCGCCTGCCCTTCACCGGAATCTGCTACGAGCTGATCATCGTGGTGCGCGACAAGCCGCACACCGACAACGGCGAGCACTTCTGGCGCTTCCGCCCGCTCGACAAGATCGAGCTGAAGTGCGACAACATCAAGGTGCTCGATAGCTCGAACCACGACGCGCACTTTTTGCGCACGGCCATCACGCACAAGGAGCACACGCACGCCCCCGCGCGCAAGCACCTCGAGCTGCTGCGGGGCGTGACCTCGATGGACGGGACGGCGGCGGCCGACGTGGCCGACGCGCTGCACCCGCACCCGTGGTCGGGCAACGACACGCCCCCCACGACCCTCGCGACCCACGACGGGCACAGCAGCGACATCCAGCCCCGCAACGCGGGCCAGTTCGGGACGGAGTTCATCTACTCGCTCCCCTTCGGCACGGACGTGGCCGACAACACCAAGATGTTCGGCGGCCTCGACATGGGCGCCTTCAAGACCATCGAGCTCACGCTCACCACGCTCAAGACCTACGGCGCGGACAAGCCCGTGGCCGACATCTACTGCCGCTACTACAACGAGATCACCTTCACCAAAGGCGGCGCCTACCGCCGCTTCCATTAGATTGCCAGCTAGATTGCCAGAGAGGGCGAGCCTCGGCCGCCGATGTGAACCAATAAATTTTCCCACTGGGATCCTAACCGAGGCGCGATGACGAAGGGCCACTCTATGATGGACATTGGGGAGGGCTCTAAGAAGCAGCGCCAGTCGCTGAAGAACGACCTGAAGGCCGACATGGACGGCATCGTGAACAAGTACCTTCCGGGCACGATTATGCCCGAGGTGCCCGTCGTAGATGGAACGAAGGCGGACATCTACACGCCCGAGGACAAGGCGCGGGGCCTGGGGCTCAGCGGGGGGGAAACGAAGACCCTGCCCGCGATGAAGTACACGCCCTCGATGGAGAAGCTGATGCGCATGGGCATCCGACAGCAGCTGCAGAACGCGAACCCCGGCCGCACGATCAACGAGGAGGATGTGGAGAACGCGTTCAGCCTGCGGAAGGAAATCATGATTCGCGATTTCGACCAGTGGGCGATGACGGCCTTCGACCTGAAGCAGCCGGGCGTCGCCAAAATGCTCGAGGAATATTACCCCGAGCTGCTGGAGCGAATTACGAACATGATCGAGCAGGATATCGAAATTCAGCGCTTCGACAAGTATCAGAAGGTTTTCTTCCCGATGAACTACGACGATCTCGTCATGAAGTGGGCGCGCGAGCGCGGCTGGATCAAGACGATGGAAGAGATCGAGAAGGAGAACCTGCTCGGGCCGGCCGGTCGCTACGGGCAGACGGATGCGAACCCGCAGGGGCTGCGCGCGGGCTACACCCCCGACCTCTCGCCCATGTTCAACGCGCAGACGGCCAACATCAGCAGCGCCGTCAACAAGCCCTACGGCCGCAACGACGTGGACTTCAGCCGGGGCAATCCGTTTGGGGCGATGCTCCTCGATCAGCCGGGGACGCGCGGCCCGGCCCTGCCCACGGCCACGCCTTACGCGGACCAGAACCTGCTGCCCCGCGTCGTCAACCCGCTCCCTGCGCTGCAGAGCAACCAGCTTGCCACGCCGTTCGAGAAAGGGCGCATGGAAGCGCTCCGTGCAAAGGGGACGGTGGCCGGTATGTCCGAAGCATCGCAGACTGCAATTCAGACAGCCTTCCAGGCCCTCGTCCGGAACACGGAGAACAGTCAGATTACCATGCTCGCGGAAACGAACGCCCGGAAGGCGGAGATGTACGACCTAGCAGCCCGGGCCTCCGACCGGTCAGTAATTTCTGAGGCCCACGCGAGCACATGGCAGCGACGGAGGCGACGCTGGGCGAGCAGATCGAGGCGCGCTGGGGCCGCTTCCTCGACCTGCTGGAGCCGGAGGCCAAGGAGCCCGGGGTGCGGGCGCAGATCCAGTCGCTGCGCGGCATCGGGGCCACGGCGGTCATCGTTCTGTTCAGGAGGCACATCAACGCGGAGGCGGAATTGATCAAGGCGAAGGACGACTCGGTTTTCGAGAGGCTGCCGCAGGAGTACGCCTCGGCCGTGCGCTCGCTCTTCTACGGCAGCGGGCCGGAGCTGCGCGAGAAGCTGTGGCTGTACGTCGAGCTCTTCGTCGAGCTGACCTCGGAGTGAAAAATATTTCTAAGGGGCAGGCGTAAAGGATGGACCCCTCGGCGATGCTTGGCTTCGAGGCGCTGGCCGTGGACGGGCCGAACCCGTGGGAATCCCGCAGCCCCGGAAGAAGGGCCGCCCGCGAAGGAGGGCAAGGAAAAGGGGGAGAAGGCGCCGAAGGCCGACAGGATGGCGCTGCCGGCGACGGGCCCGCGGTGCCGCGCGGCGCGAGCAAGGGCGCGAGCTTCAGCGTGCAGGAGCACATCGAAATGACGAAGAAAAAGAGCAGAGCGTGAAAAAGGCGCTGGGAATCGACCTGCAGGAGCGGCCGCGGACGAGGCGCAGGTGGACGTGGACGAGAAGAAGCAGGTTCTGCGGCAGATCGCGCAGTACGGCGCTCGTTCGGGGGCGAGCTTACGTCCACGAAGAAGCTGAGCCTGGCGACGCCGCTGGACGAGCTGAAGGAAGAGTACGAGGAGATTCAGCGCGAGCTGAGCACGCGGGTTCGCTGGAGGCGGCGCGCTCTTTCTGATCGCGGGCATGCACTCGCTGGAGCACCTGAACAAGGCGTACGATCCGATCGGCCTGAAGCTCGACGGGCTCGGGCAGGCGACGCTCTCTTCGATGGACCAGGTGCAGCCGATCTTAGAGGAGCTGGTGATCAAGTACTCGCGCTACGTGACCCTGGGGCCCGAGGCGCGCCTGGGGATGGCCCTGGTGCAGACGGTGCTGGCGGTGCACGCGGCGAACGCGAACCCGGAGATGATGAAGGAGGTGACGGAGGCGGCGGCCTCGACGGCGGCGGAGCCCAAGGCGGTGGGCGGCAAGTTCAACGGCCTTTGAGTGTAAAAGCTTGTAATCAATTGCACCAAAAATTCACAATTTATTCGTCTAAACTACTGCATGGGGCTGCGTACATAGACTCGGGGTTTAGGTAGGCTCGAAGCTGGCCTCGTTGTCGTAGGGCCTGAAGGCCAGCTCGGCGTGCGGCCTGCGAAGCGAAAGGCGCCGACCTTGCACTGCTGCACGGCGAGGAATGACCACTTGAGGCCGAACTTGCCCTCGGGGATGGCGTAGGCGGTGTCGATTTGACGAGGGCGGCACCAGGTCGCCGGTGCCGATGTGGCGCGCTCGGTGATGAGGTAGTTGGACATGTCGACGACGGGGATGTCTTGCGCTTGCCCGCCATCGTCTGGTGCGGATGCGCATGTTGAGGTACTTGTAGAAGGCCTGGCCCGACTCCTTGTCGACCTTGATGCGCACGCTGGGGGTCTGCAGCACCGAGATCTGGTCCTTGGAGAGGGAGCGCCGGGCGAGACCTTGAGCTTGGCCTGGTTTCTGCTGCACGAACTCGCAGAATTTCGCGTCCAGGGCCTCGAGCAGCTTGAGGAACTCGTCCGCGGCGGGGTTCGTCTGGCCGTCGACGGCGCTGAGATCGGTGAGGTCAGCGTGTAGAATCCGCCGTTTTCTTCCATGACAAGGCCTTCTTCTCGTCGCTCCAAGCTTGCCTTGCTCGGTGTGATGCAGGGGTTGATGGTGACCATGGGCGGCGCGTACATCATGAGGCCCTGCAGGCCGTCGTACTTGGCCTTGATGCGGCCGGTGGCGTCGATCTCGAAGGCGAGCTTGGCGGGGTCGATCTCGTTGGCGTTGCGGACGGTGGCCATGTTGTCTGAGCTTAGTGTGCGATCAGCCTAGCGCTAGAAAATATTTAAGGGCGCCCCACCTGACTTCAGGCTGACCTCGGGTGATTCAGGTAAAACACGTGTTCAATTCACCATCAGATCCTCTATGACGGCTACACGAATCGAGCTAATCCTGAACCTGCCTACAATGCACTTGTCTCTCCAGAGCACGAGCTCGCTCTTGCGGGGGAGCAGCTCAATCCAATCGTACTCATCGCCCTTGCGGTGCTCCGAAGAAATGTCGCGAAGGAGCTTGCAGAAGTAGAACGTGTTGCGCCTGAAATCATCGTCGTGCATTACGTATGCGAAGATGCCGAAGGTGAGGCAGCAGGTGAAGTAGGTGGGGGTGCACATTCCTGATTTCCCTTGGCTGTGAAGTGTGAGCGGATGGTGCGGCGCGCCTGCGGTTTTGAGGCCGTTCAGGTGAGGGTCAGGTGAGCGCTCAGCTGAGGTTCATGTGAGGGCAACTTGAAAATTCGGCGTCATTTACGTCAGCGTCATTTACGTCACGGAGTTTGGGCCCGAGTCCCGGGCCCAGCCCCTCGCCAAGTAGTAAAAAAATAGATTCAAACCTTGGCGCCATTTTCTGAGGCTAGCTGCCATGGACGACCTCTGTATCCTT
>QPMI01000024.1:0-87771 GCA_004431415.1 Cyanophora paradoxa
AAAAAACCGTGTTCTAACTGGCCTCGAGCTCAGATGTGATCGAGGACGTGGCAAAGGCGAAGCTTCTGCGGAATTCTGTGCATGTCATTTTCGAGGGCTGGGACTACTGGGAGAAATGTGAACACGTGTTTGTATGACGAAGTCAGCGAACAATTTGTCAGCACTCTAGATGTCGCACGCGCATTCACGAAGGCGCTGCGGAACTATCCAGAAGGCCGGTTATCAGTGACCGCATACGAACGCTTTGCCGCCATCTTTCTCCGTGCAGCCGCTGAGGTCAATTTGAAAGGCTCCGCGAGTTGTCCATGTACGATGCGAGCATGCGGGCCAGAGGACCATTGAGTTAACACCGCCTTTCCTGTCAGCTGATCAGGCGGTACGTATGCATCAGATGCACGTAATATCCCATCAGCGCAGATAGTGTTTACTGACATCGATATCTACTGCAGGACGCGATAGTCAAACTCTCCCGCAACGCTTATCATGCACAGTTCGGAGGACACAGCGCTCTCGACGCTCAATCCGGAAAGTTGCGAGCGTTGATAGTTGCGTATAAAAGCACTGGTCGACGGTCGAGCGTATCAGCACAATGGCTAACCTCGAAAGTCTCGAGATTCAGGTGCGATTCGGCATTGTTGTTCGGTGTTCGAGTTGCTTACTTCGGCAACGTCAGATCGGCTGCGAGACCCACTTCAAAATTTTGCGACCGCTCCCGATGCTTAAAAATGTTAAATTCATATCGAAGTGCGTATCTGTCATTCGTGCCGGCCATCGTTCACCCACAATTCAGCAGACGCGGAGTTATCCAGCAGAAGACGTGCACAGAGCAATCGGTGTATCTTTCGAAGAAATCCGAGCGAACTTGGAGCAACTCCCGGCGCTCGAACAATGTGATCTGCTTGTACGAGATCTAGGCACTCGCTACCATCAGAATGTAGAAAGCCGAACACTTCACCAAGACAGTTTATGGCCCTCCTTCGTCAATGCGAACGAAAGTTCGCCTGCTCAGCATCGAAGGCTTCTTTCCACATCCGGCAGAAATCTTGCGGGTTCGCTGTTTCACTCATTCAAATGCGATTCCGTGTTTCTGATCAATGAAAGAAGGCGCTGTTGGAGTCGGGTCCAAGACTGGCTCATGTTGAACTTAACATCGCTGTGCGTACCAGAGTTGGTCTGGAGGAGCTACGCAAGCCGTCAACATGCTCTGCGAACATCAAAATACGCTTTCTCGCTTTATGCTTTTGGAGAGTCGAAATACGAGCGCACGTCATTCCTGGCCCAGGGGCAATTCATAGATACCAACAAGGTCTACGCGATTTTTTATCCTCTAATTCAACTGCTTTTCTCCACGATCAATAAAATGCAGCGAGGGAATTGGTGCAGTGTGCAGTATGTAAGATTATCGAGCTCGCTTGCTAGCGCTACAATATGCCAAGTTACATACTCAGCTAGCTTTTGCTTGCTCGCAACAAATAATACAAGACAAAGTCGCATGTTCGCACATGGATCTCTTCTTACTTCATTCCTGACTTCCGCCCTCGGTCTTAAGCGACGATAGTGCTGACGTTGCAGACTTAAGATTGACACATTCACGGTTTCGATTTCCTCTCAAGATGGTTGAATTCGTCGAATTCCTTTTGATCTGTCGTGCACGCACGTGAACTGACAGACGTCGGCATGACTATATAATCACCAAATCTGTCTTTACCATTCGCTTTGACAGCATTCGATCTCACAAATAACAGCATTCTTGAGGCTTTGAAATAGCTTTTCCAGTTGCTGAGAGTTTAACATGAGCACACACTCTTCGGAGGCGACCGGTTGGTTATATCAGCGATCTCCTTTTCGATTACAGAACTGACCTGGAATTCGAGCATTTCAGAGAGTTGACCATCAGTGATGCGGCCACGGTCACATTAGCTGATAGCGCCATCACAATCACTTCGAAGCTGCGCATAATGTTCCGCTGGTTGTCGTGCTGTACATGCACTCGTTCGCACAGACGTCCGACGGTCAAGGAAAACTCATCACTACTATTTGATTCGCACCATCAACTTGTGAAATGTGAAGGGAAGCCCGTACGTGAAATCAAGCGCGTGTTCAAACTGTTTCTAAAAGTGCGAGCGTTCAAACCGTGTTATGAAGAATACTTTTCGCCGAGTCGTAGATCTAGAGTGGAGTAGTGTTCGCACCAGTGCTCACTGTTTAGCAAGCTTAAGGCCTTTTTTCGCTGGAGTTCCTGTGCCGAAGTTTGCCTTTTGCTCGCACGCTCGCCATTGATCTCCTCCGCGCCCGCTTCACCGTCGTGCACTGCGCATGCGCATGCGTGGCCGGTTAGCTTAGCCAGCAGCTTATCCGCTGGCGCTGAGTGCGACGCACCTTATCTTCAGAGCTTTGATTCGACTGCGATACCAGGCGGCCATGGGTCTTCAAGCTGCGACATACTTAAAGCTTGTAATACGCGTTTCCGAGTAAAACGACGGCTTCCCGCGCAAATCCGTAGCTCGTACCCTTCCCCATTTAGAACCCCTAACCGTATCCTTACCGTACCCCTCTGAGAAATTTCAAACTTGCGATGCAGCGTAGACGAAGGAAACGCTCGTGCGTCGTATAATATTGGCGTGGGTGCGTTTATCGTGCCTTGATTGTTGTCCTCTGCGCGCGCAGGGACGAGAGTCTGGATCTGGCCGCTGACTCTGGGAAGACACCAAAACGTGCTGGGCGACAAATGCGCAGCTGCAGTGCGCATGCACGTTGACGCGCATTCGCGACCAAATCGGCTCACATAATGCAGGGAATCGGCTGCAGTATGGAGCCTGCGGCGGGATTCGAACTACACATGGATCTACTAAAGACGTCGCCACCGGTACCAGAAGTAGATGAGCGGTACGCATATTCATTGGAGGCAAAGCAAGCGAAAGAACCCCTCTCTAACATCGCCGCACAGGCTCGAATCGACAAGAAAGGCAACCATAACGATAAATGATCTTCCAGACGATGCCATCGCCATAATTGCCAGCATGGTTCCTAATGAACGCCTCGAGTCCGTGCGAGCTCTGTGGAGTAGCAGCCGCGCTTCTACAGGATTCTCGTGGAACAGGCAATGGCTTGAAGCGCGTCCGCACCGCGACCATCTTTCTTGACACAATTCCGGCTCTCCTGCTTGAAAGGGTGTGATTCGCGCGAAGTGGATCCTAGAGCATGGCGTAGCATCAAATTCGCTTCCTCCAGCTTTGCCTCGGAATTATGGAAGCAGCCAAAGACGTTTAAGAAACTTGCAATCTCCTGGACAGCATACAGCGTTTCTTTGAGAAGCCCAAGCGGTGCCTAGAATCTGCACAGGGTGTGTTCCGACGACCTTGAGGCCATTCATTTGACTGGGTCACCTTATCTTGAAGACGGCGCCTCGCCGTCTTATTCTGGACGACAAGGCAAGCGCAAGCCTTCGCGCACACCGTGAAACGGAGGAAATAGCCAGCATCGAGCCGTATCGAACTCTGTTACCAACGCAGTATTCGGGGCCCGTTCAGTAAGTCCAAATTCGCTACGTATTCGTTTACGTAATCCATTCAGAACCAGAAGCTGACAAACAGTTTTTTCATAATTTGCAGCTTTCGTGACTGCGGGCCTGATGACACGTCATTTGGACGGTCGAGAGCTATGTGTCGACCAAGAAACCATCATGTTTCAAGAAGCTGCGGGTTCCTTCTCCTACTGGCTTTCAGTGCCAAGAAAGTCATCATCAAAGGATGTCTAACAAGCGAAGGCCTAGAGCTGAAAACCCAGACTCTTTCGTCAGCGCCCGCGTCCATGATTTCAATGTGCACGACCTGCCACTATTTATATTCGAGCAGCCTGATTTGGATTGCAGATATCTGACGAGCCTCGGACATCCAAAATGACTCGTCAATGGCCCCACCGCGGCCGGCATCTCTGGTATTGCATCATACGGCGGGGAATGCACGGAGGAGCTCCATGTCGAATTCACAGCAACTCGCATCGCCCAGCTTCGCATCCAGTCGTCCAGTTCTTCTGCTCTCCGACTCGTGCTGTCTCAAACATATTTCGTTCATCAATTGCATCATTAAGAGCGACAGCACGAATATAAATAAGATGGAACGGTATCTAAGCAATTTCACGCAAACGTTGCGCTTCACGCTGAGGACGGGCGTGATTACGAGCAAATCTTATCAGCAGCGCGGAAGTGTCAATCTCTTATCACGCTGGACTGGTGGCATGCACAGTTCACATGCAACCGTGGCACAGCTCCGTAAATTATCACCGAATCGTCTCGCGAACTCGCAAAGACATACGATTCAGCAGCCTTCGCGAGCTGATCCTTCCGCTTGCACCTCTGACGCTCATGGAGCACAAGTCTTACGTGTCGAGCGCAACTGGCTGGTCACCTCCATCACGAAGATCGCTTCGCAGTGCTCATCTCTGGAAACCTCCGCCTGTTGGAGTGACTGGCTATGAACAGCGAACAGATGCAATGCGCGCAATCCAGAATATGTTGCTCAGTGTGTGGTCGGGCGTTCGAGAAGGCCATCCTTAGAAAAGCTGCATCTTGTAGATATCTACTTGCGCAACGAAGTTGTCTTCGACCGGGCACTTGGAGAGAGAATAAGGTGTATTGTTAACCTCCTCGCACAGCTACATGAGCTTAATAAGAAGGTTCGTCTGCACCTCTCTTTCGCAGACGTTCTTTTTGCAGTTTCCAGATTGTGGTGCCATAAATGAGCTTCCTGCTGCGCAGATGCACTCATGATTTCTGGTGCTCAACCGATGTCAACTACGACGCAACGCGTGCCTAGGAACACTCAACCAGCAATTGCAAGCGACGTCCTTCGACGTTCTTGAAACAGCGCTTGCGTCACTTCTCGATCATGTGCGCCAGAAGAACGCTCTGATCAAAGCACAGAGCGATAATGTCGACAATGAGATCAAGACGATAAAAAATCGTATCTTAGAGATGCAGTCCCTCTCGAAATGCATTATTATCGTGTAATCGATCATGCAATTGTCAATCATTTCAGCTAGACAGTCACTCGAAGTGAACAATTCATACATGAGAGCACGAACATGCAAACGCAATTCCAGCCACGGCCATGGCTAGTCAAGCTCTATCACTGCGTCCGGATCCGCCAGGAAAGGTACATGCTCGACGGCCGGATCAACTGTATTCCTCGTAATGTAAAACAGATCATCCGGGGATGGCCCCTGCGCCCTTGACGCCTGTGCACGCGCACCCGTGAATTCGCGAGATCCGCAGCAGAAATCACCGTACGTATACGACGCAAAGATCGCTTGCACCAACGACTGGAAGGTTCGGCTTGCTGGGTCGTACCAATGCACCGCCAGAGTGCCGCGGTCATCCACATGCGTACTGCAGTGCAGCTCAAGAACGCCAGGTCCAGTAGCTCGCTCTTCACGCATTCGAGTCCGAAGCACGGATCGTGACTCGCACAGGCCCTGCGCATGCGCTGTTGAGATCACGGCACACTAGCAGAAGCAACGATGCAACCGGGCATGCACCTGTCATTGAAGTGACGCGTAGCGGGCAGGCCGGCAGTCGCCGAGAACGCGCACCTCGACAGTTTAGAGCTGCCCTCGTTCTCGGGCACCTGCTTCTTTGACGGGTCGGGCTCCGGCTCTGACTTCCGCTTTCTTGAAGCTTTGGTAGGCATTTTCTTCTGAGGAATCGATCCGTTGTACTTCGCGCCTTTTGTTTGTCTTCGCCATTAGAGCGAGCGCGCCTCGAAACTTCGAGAGTCGCTAGATCCTGTCGGAAACTGGAAACTGGGGAGTCGCGCTCCTCGAGCTCGCGCCGCGCTGCCTTGTGCAGACGCTAGATTGCTGGATCTTGGTCTCGTCCGGGACGGCCCGGACGGCCGGGATGGGACTAGTGGGGTACACGTGCGCTCAATGCCGCCAGCAAGTCTCGAAGCTTTCAGGCGGTGACCGGTGGTCGGAGATCGAGCTAGAGCGCGTAAAACAGCTAGCCGGAGGCTTAGCCATCGCCGGCAGCCTCGCTGACGTGGACTCGGGCGCCGCGTGGCCTGTCATGATCAACGGCGCTGAACGTTGAACGTTGATAGATATAGCCGTCGACTTCGGCATTCGTGAATGTGCACGCCGCTTCGTGCTCTGCCTTTACAGTTCGCCGCTGGAACTCATGCGGCTTGTTCCCTGCAGGCCTAGGTCGTCCGTTCTCCGGATCCTCGCAGATGGCCTCCGCGAAGGCAGCGAAGCGCCGGCGGATATGCAATGTGATGATTCAGATCCGAAGCCCTCTCCTGTAGTTTAAAGAAGCGCATACGGCGGCAAAGACAGCTGCAGTGTGGTGACCAGAGCCCTCTTCTGAGTTGGAGGAGCTGGGCACAGTCAAGCGCGGCCGAAGATCGTTAGCGCAGATCTAGTTCGGCATCAGCTCAGCTTCAGCTGCAGCCGGGATTTGTGGCTGTCATCGAGCGCAATCGAGAGCGCGCTCGTTTGCATCCGCGCGGCGGCGGCCAAGGAGCAGTCACACAGAATTGGTTCATCGCACATCGCTCGCCTCCACGACGCTGAATCTACATAGAAGCGTTACTCGAGCACTTGAATGGCACCAGCACACGCGCTCTCGTCCCGTCAACAACCGACGACACTGGACACTCTTGGTTATCGACGGCAAGGTCTGCAGATACTACGACAGCATGGCGCGAAGGCTCCGCGCAAGCTCGCAAGAATTCTCTTGAAACATGAAATTGACGTCATCCAATCGGTACAGCGAGCAGTGCAGCATGACGGCCATCAGGTTAGTGCTGTTTTCACTCCCGCCGTGGCCAGTGGCAACGGCTGACCACGCTCGCTAGTGCGGGATCTGGTTGCTGGACTTCGCAGAGCGCGAAATGCGAGGCAACCTCTAGATCTAGATTAGATGGAGACTACATAGAGCGCCGTAGGAGAGAATTGAGGCGCTCGTGTGCACTACAGCGCTGGCAATTAGGCGCTCCTGTTGTATCCGTGCGCCGCGTATACGTATAATACATCCGCGTATTTTGGCTACGAAATCCGGACTAGGGAAGGGATGCCGGCACTTGCAACTATTCCTGATTGATCGCCAGGAAAGGTACATGCTCGACTTCCGGATGATATCCCTCTCGCGACGTAATACAGATCTCCCGGGATGGCCCGGACTCGACGCCTGTGCACGCGCACCGTGAATTCGCGAGATCCGCATCAGAAATCACCGTAAGACGCAACAATCGCTTGCACCGGAAGCTCGAAGTACCAGCCTGCTTGGTCGTACCGAGATCGATACAGCACCAGCTCTCGAGGTGCACATGCGTACTGCAGTGCAGCTCCTCGAACGCCAGGTCAGTAGCTCGCTCTTCCACGCATTCGAGTCCGAAGCACGGATCGTGACTCGCACAGGCCTGCGCATGCGCTGTTGAGTTCACGGCACACTGGCAGAGCAACGGTGAATCGGTGTACATTTGCACCTGTCATTGCAGTGACGCGTAGCGGGGCAGGCCGGCAGTCGCCGAGAATGTGTACGTCAACAAAGCTGCCTTCGTTCTCGGGCCGCGGTCGTGGCGCGTAAAGAGCATTCAGTGCTTCCGACTCCGCGACCTGCTCCGCTGTCGGCGGCCGCGGCCGCTGTGCGAGGTTCTTTCGAGGAGCTTTTCCGCTGTAGACATACGCGCTCTCTCTTTCACTTCGCCATCCAGCAGCTTCGAGTTGTGGCAGCACTGCACGCCAAGCCGCTTTTTTTGCCGGCCGCGGTAAGTTCGGCACTCCCCCCTTCTCTTCCCCCCTCCTTCCTCTATGACCGTGGCCTGAGTATGCACTGTGTGGAAGCTTCCGATTAAATCGTATTTGAACAGCAGGTTCAGTGCAATACTGAAATTCAATTGTGATTTAAACGAAGATCACACGTCTAAATATTGAGCACGCCTTCGAACAGCGCTGGAATTCAGCATCCTCCAGGTCGTCGATTTTTGCTGATCACAATATCAGCATCGGAGTAAATAAAAATGCATCCGAGGGGAACCGCATACCTCGCAGTGTCGCAATTTCAGCTGACATTTACAAAGAATCGCGAACGAGGTGTAAACATAAATGTACCGCGACGTTCATAAAATCATCGGGAGGAAAACCGCCGTACCACGAAGCGTCGTGACTTCATCTAAGATACCCATACTCAAGGCCGGAAATGAATGTACCGCGAAGGAGTGAGATAGCGTACACGAAGAGCTTCTTCTGAGATTGGAGACCCGCATTCATAGCTGCAGTCATTATCAGTCACTCAGAAATCCCAATTCCGAGAAAACGGCGAAGTGGAAACCGGTCAGCCGCTGCAGTTGCGCTTGGGAGCTGCATTCACAGCTACACGCACGGAAACGGTCAAATCGAGACCTAAATCGAAAAGCAGTCTAAAAAAACACCATTGGTCCGCTGCAGCTGGGCGACCAGGGAAGCATTCTCATTCTGGATGCCTGCAGACGTTTCAAACGAAGAATGAAAGAAGGCGCCCCCGAGCAATTTGACCTTTCAGCCACTGCAGTTGGGCGACCAGGGAAGCATTCTCATTCTGGACGCCTGCAGACGTTTCAAGAGGAGACTGGAAGAAGGCGCCCTGAGCGATTCGACCTTGCAGCCGCTGCAGTTGGGCGAGCAGGGAAGCATTCTCATTCTGGATGCCTGCAGACGTTTCGAACGAAGAATGAAAGAAGGCGCCCTGAGCGATTTGACCTTGCAGCCGTTGCAGCTGGGCGAGCAGGAAGCATTCTCATTCTGGACGCTGCAGACGTTTCAAAAGAAGAATGAACGAAGGCGCCCTGAGCGATTTGACCTTGCAGCCGTTGCAGCTGGCGAGCAGGGAAGCATTTTCATGCTGGACGCCTGCAGACGTTTCAAAAGAAGAATGAACGAAGGCGCCCCTGAGCGATTCGACTTGCAGCCGTTGCAGCTGGGCGAGCAGGGAAGCATTCTCATTCTGGAGGCCTGCAGACGTTTCAAAAGAAGAATGAACGAAGGCGCCCTGAGCGATTCGACCTTGCAGCCGCTGCAGCTGGGCGACCAGGAAAGCGTTTCCTTGCAGCCGCTGCAGTCGGGGCTGCAGCGGGGGATTACGCGCGGATACTAATTAACTGAAAGCAGTTATAGCTGAACGCAAAAAAGGCATTTACCGTCGACGCGCTCTTTCGCTTGTCGAAGTAAGGCGTTATCATCCTGAAGTGATTTCACCTGCTGCTGCAAGCATCGAATCTCCTCCGGATCCCGAAGTTCGGCATTCTGAGAACCGGTACTGCGAGCCGGAATTCAACTTATCCGAGGATAGATAGACTGTCTTTCATCGTGTCACCAGTGTGTTTGTGACAGCCTCCATAGGTTGAAGACCATTCCGACTGGAGATTTGAGGCACCTTGCGCTGGGACGAATGAAATGGGAGGGAAAGGTTTGTTCGAAGCATCCTTTTCTTTTTGCATCGAAGGTGTCAGTGTCGGAGCGGATGCATCTTTTCCACCGTCGACGCATTCAGACTTGCTCAGCTCCAGAGCAACACGTGCATCCTGCGATTATAATTAACAGCAGAACAGCCGGGTTGAAAAAGCAGAAGTAAAGCAAGCTCACCTCTTTATCACAGACGTCGAGGACAAACTCCTGCTCGTCTCCGGATACTAAACGATAGCGGAAGTTTGCGAGAGCGATAGATAGTGATAGCGAAAACTTTGCAGAAGTCAGCTTCAACCCACCTTTTTAAAATGACTTTGATAATCCGATGCCTGTTTCCAATTCCCGAAAAGCGAAGGCCAGCCTCGTCTCGTCCACTTCGGCGCTGTCCCAGCCAGTCCGAAGAATCTGAAATCCTCAGGTTTCTCGAACGCCTTACGCAAAAATTCCGTAGAAAGATCCTGGATTCCGGATTTGAGACCTTTTTGTCTTCTGTCTTTCTGCAAGGTTCCGTCCAGCTTCGCTGCGGTGGCTAGGTCGTCGATTTCGATCGCCCGAAGTGACGGCCACTGGATATCAAGAGTTTTACGAATCCTTTCGACGTGCTCCGTGCTGTTACTCCACACCCGCAGTAGACGATGCTTGGATCAAACAGAGGCACCAAAGTTGCTCTGTGGTTGTCCGATGCGAGGAAGGTACTGTCAATGCATATCCGGAAATTGGGTGACGCGATTCCAAGGAACGATATTCCCTGCTCCTTCGGCGAACCGAAAAGCCACTTCGGACGAATGAAGAGCGGAGTGTTCTTCGAATCCAAAAGGAGGGCTCTGAACGTGTTCTCAACCTGTTGCACACTCAGCTGCAAGTCCACGTGCATTCACACAGCACAGGCACGGGCGCACATCTGCAAGTGCGTGGGCTCGAGTGAACAGCCTTTGCGTGTGCATTACTGCGGGAGCTTCTCGCTTCTCCCCAAGTACCCGCTTGAGCTCGGAGTTGCAAGAGGTTTCGGCGAGGTTTCGACCTGCGTGTGCCGCGCTGCGTTCAAATGGTTGATTCCACGGATCTGCAGGTTTGCCTACCTCTACTTGTGAGAACCGGAGCTTTAAACCCGAGGTGCTCCGCTGCAGGGCGCTCCGGACGAGGTTTTGACCTGCGTATGCGGCAGTGCGTTCAAATGGTTGATTCCACGGTTCGGGCGGGTTTGCATACCTCTAAATTTGCGTACTGGAGCTTTCCTCGCGTCTTCGCTCCAAGTGTCCCCGGCGACTTTGCCCCGGCGACTTTGCCCGGGGGGAACTACTTTGCCGGGGGGTACCCGTCCGACCACTGCACCAGCAAGGCTCCAAAAGCGGCACCCAGCAGATTGAGTAGATCGAGTCTGGCGCTCATGATTTCATGCCTGCGCATGCCTGCGCGCAGTAGATCACGGTGCGCCTGCGCATTCCTGCGGATTTCGAACATGCAGCGCGGCGACGAAGCAGCAGCAAGCAGCAAGCAGCTCGCTTCCAAAGCTTCACGGAAGTCAGCAGCGACAGAGTCCCGACAGCCGACAGCAGAGCAGATCGCAGAGTCGGAAGCGCTGATTGCTCTATTCACGCCGCGACCGCGGCTCGAGAACGAGGGCAGCTCTATCGAGGTTCGCGTTCTCGGTGACTGCCGGCCTTCCCCGCTACGCGTCACTTCAATGACAGGTCCAACCCGGTTGCATCTTCGCCTCGCAACAGCCCTAATCGCAACAGCGCAGGGCCTGTGCGAGTCACGATAGATATTTCAAACTTTCGAATGTCGTGGCAGAGAGTTCTTCGGGCCCGTGCGTACATGGACCTGAACTGTCATGCGTACGTAATCGATTTCCGCACTTTGGATCTGTATCGGTATGACCCAGCTAGCCGGTGCTTCGAGCCGCTGGTGCAAGCGATCTTTGCTTCTTACCTCGATTTCTGATCCGGTATTCGCGAATTCACGCGAACATGTGCACAGGCGTCGAGTCCGCTGGGGCCATTCGCGGATGACCTGGTCTACGTGGCGAGGAATTCGGTAATACCGGATGTCGAGCACGCGCCCTTCCTGGCGACCGTTTCCGGATCCTAGCCAGTGCCAAGGCCCCTAGCGGCCCGACAGCTGCATCTTATTGGAATTCATGGCCGCCGACGCCATGCACGATATTTGAACAGGGAATGCTGTACTTCGTTTTGTCAATTCGAATTTTCGTCGCGATTTAATGTATCGGCATTGATTTCGCGAAGGTCGCGAAGCGCTTCATCCACGGACGGATGAAGAGGATCGCGAACGCGGAAACCACCATCACAGAGCTGAATCGCGAACGAAGTCACGGTCAGTATGCCCAGGGGGTAATCCCACCGGGGGGTAAACATTAAGGCATTGGGGTTAACGTTGCGGCCGCGCATCTCTAGAAGCAATGTCAAGCAAAGCTCCCGCAAAGTTCTCGGCACTAGACCCAGACCAAAGAAAGCACCGCCTACTTCACGATTCGTACCCGATCCAGAGCCAACAGCGGAGCAGGTCGCAGAGTCGGAAGCGCTGATTGCTCTATACACGCCGCGACGTTTACCGCGGCTCGAGAACGAGCTCGAGGGCAGCTCTGTCGAGGTGCGCGTTCTCGGGACTGCCGCCCTTCTCGGCCACGCGTCACTGAAATGACAGGTGCACATGTGTCCGGTTCATCGTTGCTCTGCCAGTGCGCCCTAATTGCAACCGCGCAGGGCCTGTGCGAATCAAGCTGTATGTTTCAAAGACGTGGGAGAAAGATCTTCTGGCCCAAGCGTACCGGGAATTGCGCTGCACACCGGTGCCCATTGATCGCCGCGAGCTGTCGCTCTATCGGTACGACCCAGCTAGCCGGTGCTTCGAGCCGCTGGTGCAAGCGATCTTTGCTTCTTACCTCGATTTCTGATGCGGCATTCCCGAATTCACGCGTGCATGTGCACAGGCGTCGAGTCCAGGGCCATCCCCGGATGACCTGTTCTACGTGGCAATGAAGGAAATCATCCCGGAAGTCGAGCATGCACCCTTCCTGGCAACCGTTACAGGATCCTAGCCAGTGTCAAGGCCCCTAGCGGTCCGACAGCTGCATCTTATTCGAATTGCACGCCGGCGCCATGCACGCTAGCGGTGGCCGCCGGCGCCATGCAAGCTAGCCGAACAGAGATTCTTGTGCACAGAGATTGGTAGCAGTATTGTCTTCTCGAATTCGAATTCAGAGCGCCTTGGGGCATGGCTGCCGCGGCCGCGATCGCATAAATCGAAGAGTTGGAATTCTCCAGAGAACTATGTATGCGAAAACCATCGAAGAGTTAAAGTTTCCGAATACAATTACGTGCCCCCCCCTGCCCCGGCCCGTTGAGGTTGGTTCCGAGGTTGAGGTGCTCAAGCTTCAGCTGCAGTATACTATTGCGTGCTTGTTCAAAGGTACATGCAAGATGTCAAAAGTCATGCAAAATGTGCTTGCGTGCTTGTTCAGTGGCCTGCTTTTCTTTCAGGCGCTTGGAAATGTCCCTAAAGAACTCGAGGTCGCTGTTGCTGAGGCAGAGTCCGCAGAGGTCGCGAAGCGCTTCATCCACGGACGGATGAAGAGGATCGCAAACGCGGAAACCACCATCACAGAGCTGAAACATGCGCAGCGGGCTCTTCACCACTTGAAAACCTTCGAGGGTGACCATACAGATGTCCTCCAGAGTCCCCCTGTGCTCATGATCACTGGCTCTGTGAAAGCAAAATTTCTCGGGTAAATTAAAACAGAAGGCCATGCGCACTGTTCAGGTCCAGATTCCCCTCCCCTCCGACGGCAGAGATTCAATCAGGGTGGTGCAGTAATTCGTGTCCTCACCTTCTCCTTCGCGATCGCTGTCCTCGCCCGACTGGGGAGGATGTCGAAGGCCCGCGACTGCCGGTGGAGCTTGGCAATCCGAAGCGCCAAATTAGCGAAGGGCCGAACGTCCATAGGGAGTTCGTGCAAAGTGCTGGCACTTTCGATACCCAGGATGATGGCGCATATGCACAGTGGGGATGATGGGTTCTCGACACAGGTACGACACGGAACCTCCTTTGGCCGCTCTTCCACTTCTTCGTCGTCGCTGAGAGCTCTTGCGTCGTTCTTGGCGGCTGCAGCCCGCTCCTCAGCCTTCCGCAGACGTCGATGAATCTCCGCCACCGCTTCCGCTGACGCTTGCTTCTCGAGCTGCCGCCGCGACGCCTCATCTCGCGCACGTTTCTCCGCACGCGCCGGGCCGCTTTCCTCCGTCTCAAGCTCATAATCAACCTCCTGTTCGCTCTCTTCGAGTTTGCGTTTCGTCTCCTCGTGTGCATTCATCCCTGAGAGACGCTACTGTCAAGGGAGGCCGCACGGACGCACGCGCAAGGCCGCTATATATGGGTGCGCATGCGGAAAGAAGGCATCCGGCGCACCTTTTCGAGCGCCACGTGCCACGCTTCCACGCCGACAGCACTTTGACCGCTTGCCCCGCCGACAGCACTTCGGACGCTAGCAGAACACAGCTCCAGATCCGGCGCTCCGGAAACCGCGACAGTGCTCCGGCGACTTTGCCCCGGCGACTTTGCCCGGCGGCTTTGCCCGGGGGAACTTCCTGCCGGGGGTACTCGTTCGACCACGCACCAGCAAGGCTCCAAAGACGGCGGCGCTCGGTTCGCTCGCTGTCGGACTGCGTTCCAGAATGCAGAAAGTACCTCGAAAACAGCTCGCTACCAAAGCTGCAAGGAAGTCAGGAGTGACAGCGGGACAGCTGCGCATGCCGCCGACAGCAGAGCAGATCGCAGAGTCGGAAGTGCTGATTGCTCTATACGCGCCACGACCGCGGCTCGTGCACGGGGCAGCTCAGTCGAGGTGCGGTTCTCGTGACTGCCGGCCTTCCCCGCTACGCGTCACTGAAAAGACGGGTGCACACGTGCAATTGCAACCCGCATCGTTGCCCTGATTGTGTGCCCTGATCTCAACAGGCAGGGCCAGTGCGCGTCAGGATAGATGTTTCTATGTCGTGGCAGACAGACCTTCTGATCCAGGCTTACTTCGACCTGGACTGCGAATGCAACTCTGTAGGCAATGTTAGCGGGCTTGCGCTCTATTGGTACGATCCAGAAAGCCGTTGCTTCGAGCCGCCGGTGCAAGCGATCTTTGCTTCTTACCTTGATTTCTGATGCGGCATTCCGAATTCACGCGTGCATGTGCACAGGCGTCGAGTACAGGCCATTCCCGGATGATTTGTTCTACGTCGCGAGGCATGAGGTGGTCCCGAAAATCGAGCACGTGCCCTTCCTGGCGACCGTTTCCGGATCCTAGCCAGTGCAAATCCCTAGGACCTAGTACGGGTCCGCAGCTGCATCTTATTCGTGGTCGCCGACGCCATGCGCACTAGCCAAACACAGATTCTTCTGCACAGAGATTGCTGTATTGTTTTCTCGAATTCGAATTCTGAGTAGCAGGAGACGTGAACTATATAGTAGTCATGCTGGTCGCATTCGTCTCGGATCCAAGTCGAAGCCGGCGCCGTAGTGCAGCACGAATTTTGGAAATCCGAAACTTTACACAACGATTCAAATATATTTAACACATCATATTACACAACAAATCTACGACACGAACAGGATACCACTACGTATACACTCGGGCTACCAAGCCTTACCTAAGTTCTACATTACAAATTCTACCTGTACCGTTTCCTAGGAGCCTTACCTCCGCGGCCGGATCTTTAACAAGCTGCATGTCTGCGTGCATATGTACCTGACCTTCTGATTGCTATAACTATTCTAGCAATAGAGTTTTGGGGAGGCAAGGAAATGCTTAAGTCCGGATGGTAATAGTCTATTGGAAAGATATACCGTCTGTAAGCTTCGCTCTAGATCTGTTCGCTGGCTATATTTATCGAGATTCCTGGTAGTGTACGTACTGCATAAGAGGGAACAGCGAATAGAAACCCTGCGTATACATTCAATTAATTCATGTGTTGATTAACGTGCAATGGTTTTTACCTGCATGCGACACCAACATGTGCTTCTCGTCTTGTGCTGGTGCACGTGGAGCAGTTCTTGACGAGAGAGCTGTGTAATTCAAACTACTTTGTTTCAAGGCTCTCGAAGAACTTGGGATTGCGCTCTCGCATTTCGCAAACTGCAAGTGCATTTCGCAGAGATTATAAGGATTAGCAGAACGGACTCAATAACATATGTATGTGTGCGCACGATTTAGCTGGAAACTCAATCAATACCCTGGATCCGAATATACCGGTATCGATGCCGAACACATCACTGCGCGCGATATTTAGATCTTGAGTGTACCATGCACAAGAATGTCACGATGGGTTTTCTGTGCTGCCTTCACATAAGCCATGCCAGCTGCAGACGCTCGCGATTGAGCTGGAAACTCAATCAATACCCTGGATCCGAATATACCGGTATCGATGCCGAACACATCACTGCAAGTGACACATAGCTAATCCCGGATACCCTCGCACCAGGAATCCATTTGGACACTTTCACCCTGGTTCGAACATCTTGGCGAGCTTGGTTCTGGTTTGGTTTTTGATCTGTTTCTCCTCAATTCTGGTTTGACCGCAAAACTGCATGTGCATGCACCTGTCATCGAAGATGCCGGTTGTCGACTTGTCGGCTCCCTTGTGGGCAGCGGCAACCCATGAATGTACGCGTGGAGAGCTTCATGTAGCTCAGCGATGGCGCTTTCTCGCCTAAAGCGCGCGCCTGCCATTTGAGCGTCGTCAACTGCTAATGTCGACTCCGGCGATAGGCGAGGCGGAGGCGTGCACTATTTAATTGAAGTCAGGGTTTCAGAGCTACTGAGGTAGCGCATTACATGTCGGCGCCGTAGTGCATAACGAGTGCCTGCCCTGATTGATTTCACAGGAAGGGGCCGTAGATGTGCTCCATGAAGGTGTTAAACCGTTGGAAAATCTTGTTGTAGGGTGGCAACTCGCCGCAAACGAACTTGAGGGGTCCACGAGCCAGGGTACCTGGGTTGCAGATGGGCGGGGTCGAGGAAAGGGAGGGCGCTAGCTGGCCATGGCCGTGCCGCACCTCGGGCGACATGGTCATCGTGAGCAGCCCACGCTTGCGAAGGTCCGACATAGTAGCATAGACGAGGGCCGACTCTGCGTTCTCCTCTGGGAACGGGTGCAGCGTGGTCTCGCCGACGAGGTGGATGTGCGCAACCTTCTCGACGAGGATATCCTGCAGCGATGCCGGAATGTCCTCGAGGCGGGCGCTGCGGGCTGCACTTAGTGCACGAGGCGGCGCTCGGGAGCCGCGCGCACTTCTCAAGCCGCAATGCGACCGTGCGGGGCTGGTGGGCACGCAGGGTGGCCTCGATGATGGCCAGCCCCTCTGCCGGCAGCCGCTGCTTGGGCTTGAAGGTGCTCTGCTCCGGGTCCTGTGCCAATGGCAAGCCGGCTGGTCTGAGAAAACGAGCAAGAGGGCGCCGGCGGGCGGGCCGCACGACGATGCAGGCGGGGCTGGAGATTTCGAGAGTGACCACGGGCATCTCCTGCGCGCGTGGTTTAAATTTGTGGCCGAGCGAGCAAAGAATTCGAAGCGCGAGCGAGCAGACGCACGCTGGATGTAGCGATATGAAGTGTGACCGCGCGTACTTCATCCTTTGCGTCCTTCGCATCATACGCATCTCCGGCACGCGGGCGCTTAATAGCGCTCATGCGACTTCGCTCCGGAAAGTTCGCCCCGGCGTCTTGGAAAGTCTCCAGCTGGCGTTTCTCCGCACGCTCCTGGCCGCTCTCTTCGAACTCGCGTTTCGTCTCCTCGTGTGCATCCATCCCTGAGAGACGCATCTGTCAAGGGAGGCCGCACGGACGCACGCGCAGCTTAACCCCGCCATGGCCATGGATGCGGAAAGAAGGCATCCGGCGCACCTTTTCGAGCGCCACGTGCCACGCTTCCACGCCGACAGCACTTTGACCGCTTGCCACGCCGACAGCACTTCGGACGCTAGCAGAACACAGCTCCAGATCCGGCGCTCCGGAAACCGCGACTTCGCCCCGGCAAGTTTGCCCCGGCGACTTTGCCCCGGCGACTTTGCCCGGGGGAACTACGCGCAGGGGGTACCCGTCCGACCACCACACTAGCAAGGCTCCAACGGCGGCACCCGGCGGTCGGAGAACTAGCTAGAGCACGCGATCTAGCTAGCTAGAGGCTTTAGCACCGCCGGCTACCTCGGCGGCGCTCGGTCTGAGCGTTCGGTACGCGGCCATCGGTCTCGAGCTCGAGACCACCAACTTGGCGCTCGTAGTTCGTTTGTAAAGTAGCTGAGATCGATGCTTACCGCATGGGGAAAACGTATTCGAAAACAGCTCGTTACTTCACGGAAGCCGCGGTCGGCGCCACCAGTACCAGAGCCAACAGAAGAGCAGGTCGCCGAGTCGGAAGCGCTGATTGCTCTGTACGCGCCGCGATCGCGGCTCGAGAACGCGGGCAGCTCTGTCGAGGTGCGCGTTCTCGGGGACTGCCGGCCCCTTCCGGTGGGCATCACTGATATGACAGGTGCGACCACGGTTGCATCGATGCCTTAAGCTTGTGCCCTAATCTAAACAGCGCAGGGCCTGTTAGATTGAAGATCTATGTTTCAGAGACGTGGCAGACAGATCTTCTGGAGGCTGCGTACCGTGAACTCGTCCGCAGCACATACCACGCGCACCCTGATGCGCTGATGATGTATCGATACGACCCAGCAAGTCGGTGCTTCATTTACCTCGAGTTCTTTGCCGAGTACTTCGAGCCGGTGCAAGATATCTTTCCGTCTTCCCTCGATTTCTGATCATGATGCGGCATTCGCGAATTCACGCTTGCGCGTGCACAGAGGTCGAGTCCAGGGCCATCCCCGGATGATCTGTACTACGTCGCGAGGGATTCGGTGATCCCAGAAGTCGAGCACGCGCCCTTCCTGGCGACCGTTTTCGGATCCTAGCTATTGCCCGTTTCAAGGCCCCTAGCGGCCCGACAGCTGCATCTTATTCGAAGTCGTGGCCGCCGGCGCCATGCACGCTATAGCTAGCCGCTGAGCGGAACAGAGATTCGAATTCGTCTGCGCAGAGATTGCTGTATTTTTCTTAATTCGAATCCTTTGCCGCAAATGAGCGTATCGGCCTTGGGACAACGCTGCCGCGGAGCGCTAGCGGTCGCATAAATCGAAGAGTTCGAATTCTCTAGAGAGCCATGTATGCGAAAACCACTAGAGAATATACATGCTGGTCGAATTCGTATTCGAGACGAAGCCGGCGCCGTACGCGTAGTGCATCAGGAATAATGAAGCTAGCTAGCACTATACGTCGCCATTGAGCGGATGTTTTCCAGAGCAATCATGGCTCGCATTCGCGACAGGTAGTTCGAGGCCTGCGCTCGTTCTCCGGATCCCCGCGGGAACTGGTCGCCCGCGAGGTAGAAGAAATCACCCGGTGATGGTCCCTGAGGTTTCGATGTCTGTGCACATGCACGCGCACGCGTGAATTCGCGGATCCGGAAGCCGCATCAGAAATCATCGTCAGACGCAAAGAAAGCTTGCACCGGCCGCTCGAATCCACTGGTTTCTGGGTTGAACCAATACAGCGCTACATTGTTTTTCGGTACGAGAAACTCGCTGCACGCCCGCGCCAGCAGCGCGTCCGGCCACGACCCCGAATCCGGATCATTGACTTGCACAAGATCTGCACAGGCCCATTAATTCTGTAAGAAATGTCTCTGAAACGGGATAAATGGGCACCTGACATAATTCTCCAATCGTCCGCTACAACATGCACCGCTACGGAGCTGTTTCCTTCATTAATATTCTCGACTGGTGGCGTCGCGCGCAGACAAAGGAGTCCGCGCGTGTCGAGCGGTGGCGGCACGAGCGAAGTTATATCTAGAGCATCGCTGTTCTGCGTCGCTGCCGTCGCTGGTGCCTTTGAGAAACGGGCGGCCAATCTTGCCAGGTATCGTGCGGGCTCCGCTCCGGCGGAAATTGGTCGCCCGTGAGGTAGAAGAGATCGCCTGGAGATGGTCCCTGTGGTTTCGATGTCTGTGCGCATGCACGCGCACGCGTGAATTCGCGGAAGCCGCATCAGAAATCATCGTCAGACGCAAGGAACTTTCGCACCGGCCGCTCGAATCCATTGGTTTCTGGGTTGTACCAATACAGCGCTACATTGGATTTGGGCACGAAATACTCACGGCACACATCGGCCACTAACGCTTCCGGCCACGACTCCGAAACATTGATCGTGAATCGCACAGCCATGCCTCGCACAGGAACTGCACAGGGGTTTTCTATGGTATGGCATCCTGGTCGCAAAAGCGACAAGTACCTTGCGTCTCTTCAGGGTCCTGGATGCCCCACGGGTAGTACCGCAAGTCCGCGAAAACGCTCACCTCGACGGAGCGGTTTGGCTCCGCCGACATCGCAGTAGCGATCGCCGAGACCGCCGCGCCTGAAGAAGCAGCCGACTGCCTACTCCGCTGTCGGAGCTGCCCCGCGCGAGAGACGCTCCTGTCAAGGGAGGCCGCACGGACGCACGCGCAAGGCCGCTATGGGTGCGGAAAGAAGGCCTCCGGCGCACCTTTTCGAGCGCCACGTGCCACGCTTCCACGCCGACAGCACTTTGACCGCTTGCCACGCCGACAGCACTTGGACGCTAGCAGAACACAGCTCCAGATCCTGCGCTCCGGAAACCGCGACTTCGCCCCGGCAAGTTTGCCCCGGCGACTTTGCCCCGGCGACTTTGCCCGGGGGAACTACTCGCAGGGGGGTACCCGTCCGACCACCGCACCAGCAAGGCTCCAACGGCGGCACCCGGCGGTCGGAGAACTAGCTAGAGCACGCGATCTAGCTAGCTAGAGGCGTTAGCACCGCCGGCTACCTCGGCGGCGCTCGGTCTGAGCGTTCGGTACGCAACCATTGGCAGCCATCGGTCTCAAGAGCACCGATGTGGCAGCCGTACTTCGGTTGTAACGTAGCTGAAATCAATGCTTACCGCATTCAAAGCGCTGTGCGCTGCGCCCCAGCTCATAATGGTCGGGCCTGGGTGAAGTTGGCCGAGGTCGGGCCGCCCAACAACCTCCCTTAAAAGCTGCAAATCGTCTCTAAACGACCTTTTAGAACACTTGAACCAGTCAAGGCAGCCCGCATGCGTCGCTCTCTTGACGAGTTGTGCTCGCATCCACGACGGACCACAGAAGCTACCGGGCCATCGGCGCTCAATGGATCCCATGCACTTATGCCTAGCTAAGCACATTTAGCACGGCAGCAGTGCTCCCCCGCGCGGCTTTCCTAGGTGGGGTAAAGACAGGTGTGGTAAAGTCAGCCCTAAGTGAGTGAAGTTGCAAGTTTACCATGTGGTAAACTTAATTCCTGGCTCCCAGTGCAACTCGCGCCTCGAAATTCCCGGTACCTTCCGCATGCAGGATTGGTGGGAGGCCGAGGCCTTCAGGAATTACGGGGCCTTCATAGACAACGGGATTAATTCGCAGAGCCCCAAGGCCAACTGGCTGGTACCCAAGGCGTACGTCGATAAATTGGTGGACAGGCCTGCAGCCCCTTACACCAAAAAGATCGCCAAAGGCATCGAGTACTGGGCACCCGAGCCAGGCCAGCCCGTGTTTGCATCGCAGAACTACGAGTGGCACATGGCGCCGGGGGCGAGCCAGGCCGTCAGCACCGTGGGCGTTGCCGTACCGCAGCTGGCGGCCGTGGCGCATACAGGAGAGTACCAAGATCTAAAAGGGAGGCCGATGATACCGACAATTCCAGCAACTTGGGCGTGGGTAACATCACGGGGAAGCCGAGCACGTACCCCCACGCAGATCACCAGCACACCATCTCAGAAATCAGCGACTGGACGGCCCCGGACTTGTCAGGCGTCACCGTGGACTGGGAAACTCAAGTTACGGGGAAGCCTCTCACCTTCCCCCCCTCGACTCACAGTCACAACGTGGACTGGGAGACTCAAGTTACGGGGAAGCCTCTCACCTTCCCCCCCTCTACGCACAGTCACACAGAGTACTCGCTCACCGGCCACGGGCACAGAAACGTGAACATGGACGCTTACATTCAACACGGCACTTTCTTTCACACGTACTCCGCGAACACGGCTTTCGATCTCAACACAACATACATTGTCACGTTCAACATGAGTTTCCCGGAAGCGTACGACGCAGGTGGTGGCTTGTTACCTGTATGGCCCCAGCCAGGGGGGAACCCACCGCCAAACGTAACAGTTACCCCATCCATAAAACTTGGAGTGGATGTCGACATGACAGTGAACGTCTACGACGTCACCTACACCGGATTTGTCGTCAGAGTGAGGTTCAGGCCCACGATGTCAGAAACGATCATCGAATCTAAACGGCTCACGATCTACTGGATGGCAGCGGGCAAGCTGCTTATGTAATCGATTTTCTGATGCAATCCAAAAATGTCAGTTGCTGTTCCTTTGTTCACCTACGCTGCCAGCGTGAATCACAAGGGCGATCACACGATTAAGGAGACCACCCTCGGAAACCAGGCCACCGAGGCCCCCTACAACGCCACGGCCGTCCCCTTCTCCGAGGCCGATCTCGTGCGAGTCGGCGAGCTGCGCTGCGATAAGATGCGCACGCGGGAGGGCGGATCGGCCGTGCCGGGGCGCGTGAAGACGCAGAGGCTCACCGTCACGAACGGCTCCTGGGACGGGAGTGGTCACACCACAAACGCCCTAACCTTTAACGGAGCTGCGGATGGAGAGGGGAACGCAGCGCTGTACGTGCAGGGGGGCGGGGCAAACGTGGTGGGTGGGCTAAGAGTGAACGGAAATGCATCGGTAGCAGGTACAGTAGCACTGGACAACAGCGTCTACATACACGGGACAACTCCGACCATTGCAGGCGGTGGCGGCGGCTTAAATCTAAAGTACGGTGACTCGGATCGGCTGTTGTGCGGGACTGAAGGTGTCGGTATAACGGGTAAACTATTCGCCTCAACCGTCGAAGGCCCTTCTGGCGGCCTGTCTATGCAAAACACTACAATAATCGATTGTGGGAGTGTCACCGCTGGCCTAACCTTGAAATACAATGGCGGCGATCGACTGCTGTGCGGAACCGTCGGCGTGGGTATAACGGGTCAGCTCATCGTCTCATCGCTCACAGGCGACGGAAACAGGGCCGTTTATTCCAATGCCAGTGGTAACCTTACAAACTCCTCGAGCGATCGCCGCCTGAAAGCAAATATCACCAGCCTGGCAAACATTCTCCCTCTTTTACTGCAGTTGAACCCTGTGTCCTTTAATTGGATCAACACAACCTCCGGGGGCTCGAAAATTGATTACGGTCTCATTGCACAGGAAGTTCAAGGTGTCTTGCCGAACCTTGTTTTTGAAAACGCGGATGGATTTTTGGGGGTAAACTATGACAGGCTTATTTCCTTGACGCTGAAAGCAGTACAAGAACTTGCACAGGAAGTTCAAACACTCAAAGACCAGGTAGCCGCTTTGCAGAACCAATAACAAATGGATATCAGACCGCCGAGATCACTATGCGACCGTGGCCGCCATCGCTGAACGTTGACCCACCATTCCCACCCCTGCCAATGCCAGCAACGTAGTGGGGACTGTCGCTGTTTCCTGCCGTTTGCCCTGACCCGGGGTAGGTCGTAGCGTTCGTCAAGTTGCCAATGTAGCTCGAGCCGCCGCCACCTCCAAACATTCTTGCTAACGGGGCCTCAGGCACTCCGCTCTTGCTGGACCCAGAACCCCCACCGAAGTAACCGCCGCCGCCCCCAGCGCCCCACCTCCAGCCGTTTGGATCAGGGCCGGGCTCACCACCTTGGCGTAAAGTTCCTGGGTTGCTGGGCCTGGCCCCTGTTGCTACAACACCGGCTCCACCAGAGGATTGAGTGCCTCCTTGAGCTGGCACCTCACTGGCTAAGCCAACCGGTTCAGCAGAACCACCGGTCAGCCCCCCGCCTACTCCTCCGCCTCCGGATGAATCGCATGTACCCCCACCCCCACCCCCGGCAACGACCAAATCGGTCCCAGAAATGCGCTGGATCGCAGAACGCCCACCACCGGCACCGTTTTTGTATTCCGGGTCGATGCTATGACTCCAGCCCCTTCCGCCCCCTCCGTAGACAGTAGCAGTGGCAGTCCCCGATACACCTTTCGGACCACCGCATCCAACGACAAGGATGAGCGTTTCCCCCGAGGACACGGCCAGTGTACCAACGACACAAGCACCCGCGCCCCCGCGGACCCCCGAACCAGCACGCTCTCCGCCTCCACCCCCGGCTGCCCACATGATGACACGAATGGCCATAGTCCCTGTCGGTACGACCCAGGTCTGGGGAGCTCCGGTGTAGGAGAATGTAGCCAGAACAGGAGCGGTTGCAGTAGTTGCGCTTGTTGACGACGATGGGGGGCCTTCCTCGCCAATCTGATTGACACCCTTGACGATGTAAGTGTAAGTGGTTTCATAGGCTGTTGTTGTATCCGAATACGGGCTGCTGGTGTCGTTCGCAAGGAAAACGCCGTCCCTGTAGATGTTGTAGGAGACGGTGACGCCCATCGCCGGCGCGGACCACGCAAGCACCACAGGCTGGGCTGCCCCGCCGTTGGAGTTGCAGTGAGCCCGGTGGGCGCCCCCGGGTCCGTTGTGACGTAGACTGTAATGCCCTTCGGCCCCTCGCCCCCCGAGTTCGTCGCGGAGACCTGGAACTCGTACCCCGTACCCCAGATCGTGGTCGCGTCGCTGTAGGAGTTGGTCGCGGAGGTTGCGAGGTAGGCCCCGCCCCTGTAGATCTTGTACCCCGTCGCTCCCATGGACGCCGTCCAGGTGAGGCTCACAGGCTGCTGCTGGTCGTTGGGCGCGCTCGCAATCACGTTCGTGGGCGCGTTCGGTACCGTCCAGGCCAATATCGGGTCGGACTTTTCGTACTCGATGCCGCCCACAACGGGTGCTACCTGGTAGGAGTACTGCGTGCCGCGCACCAGGGAGTTGCTGTCGTCCGTGTACGAGGTCGATAGCGCATTGTTTGCGATGCCGTTAAATGCACCATCCCTGTAAATGCGAATCTCGTCGACGGGGTCCACGAAGGCCTCCCAGTTGATGGTGACAACCACAGTGGGGAGGGGTACGGACTGCGATGTGGGGCCTCCCCCCGCAATGAAATCGCCGTAGGTTTGGGAGGTGGAGGATGTGAGCGACGTGGGCATCATGATACTGACAATGGGGCACCGCGATCTTCATATGTCCCCCCGAGTCGGTCAGATCCGGTAGGAGAAGACCGTGTAGAGGTAGAGGCGACCAGGGAGTAGGTTGGAGTTCGTGAATGGTGAAGTGACATTACTGAAAATGATAGGGGTGCCCGTTATACTTCCAACCGTGCGACTCACACCATAGCCTTCCGCTTCAGCGGCAGGGGACCACACAATCAAAGCCGCAAACTGACCAGGCACGCGCGTAACCGACACGTTCTGTGGGGGTCCAAGGGGACGTGGCCCTCTCCGCCTCATCAACACAATGCGCTTCACCCTCCTCATTTCCCCCAAGTCCGAAAAAATATCTGCCCCGGTGTAAATGACTTCCAACTGGTACCAGACCCTCAAAGGTGATCTGGATGTTGGTACCAACGCCAAGGATTTCGCACGCATCTCCTCTGGCAGCTACGTGGACGTCTTCCTGCAGAATCCCGTCGTGATTCAGGTCGTTCAGAACGCCTACGCCACGCCCAAGATCTACTCCTACCAGCTCTTCTTCGACCCTTCCAGCCTCAGCGCAGAGGTCATTGAGCTGCTGCACGAATCCGGCCTCGTGAAAAAGGTGGCGCCTGCCACGGCCACGGCCAACGTCTTGCGCTGTCTCGAGGTAAAGTTCAGGGAGACGGGGTACGGCCCCACCGTGAACCAGTACACCAGTACCGATCTGCCGGGTACGGGTGCGTACACGGCGCGGGGTACGCTCAAGGGCGACGTACTCTTCACAAAATTCAATCCAAGTCCCGCCACCCTGGGGGCCCTCTACACGGGCGGCAACCCGCGCGAATCGAATCTGCCCCGCTTCCCCTTCACCTTTTTCAAGTTCCAGGTCTTCCCCCTTCCCTACGCCGCCGACCAGCCCCACTTCAGCACGGGCGCCAGCCTCTGCGCGGAGCTGCGCGAGTGCTCGATTTCCTACAGGCACACCACGGGCTCCGACGCCGTGCAGCCCGCGGCCCGCATCTCGGGCATCGGCAACGACATCGCCCTCCTCTACGGATAATCTTTCTCATTTGAGGTCGCAAAATGCCTGCTACTTCGAGCACCATCGTGAAAACCGTGGCTGCTTCCTCGATCGTCCCCGATTTCTACGGCAACGCCACATACGCGGCCAACGCAGGGACCGACAAGGTTGAGTGGGACGGAAGCTATGCCACCACGCTGACCGTGAAGGTCCAGAATCCCGTCATGCTGCGTGTCACCTCCAACGATTTCGAGAACCCCGCCTCCTGCTCCGTGTACGTGTACTTTGACATCGACTCGGGCGTGAGCGCGGACGAGGCCGAGGCCCTCTGGCTCTCCGGCCTCCTGAAAAAGATAGAGCCCTCCGTCCCCGACAGGCCCGCGATCCGCGTGCTTGAGCTGAAGTTCACCGCCAATACTGCCCTCACCCGCACCTTTAACGGAGGCTCCAAGACCCACATAGACGGCGCCGCCATCGATGCCACTCACAAGACCACGCAGGCCGTCCCCTTCGAGATGTACAACCTCTGGAAGATGACGGCAAAGGAGATGATGACGAATGCCACCACGGCCGGAGCATCGGGTACCGATTTTTCCTACGGCTCCTCGAATCCCCGTACCCAGGTCTGGCCCCGGCTCCTCTTCACGAAATTCACTTTCCGTCTGTTCAACAACATCGCCGGAATGCCCACATCAGGGATGGTCGTGGGCTCTACCCTCATGGCCGAACTAATCGAGGCAGAGGCGGACTACACGACTGCGACTACCAACTCGACAGCGCCAGGCGCCGGGGCCGAAGTCTACGTATCCTGGGCCACGATCGGTCGCGAGTACGACACTAAGATTCACACCACTAGCGTCTAGACTGGCTAAGCTGCATTAGTGCCTGCGCCGCCTCCATCATCTCCCGAATCTCCTCGCTCTTCTCCTGTAAATTGGCGTACCCCCTCCTCTTCTTGCGAATCTCCGACATTGATGCCCAGCGCAGGTTCTCCCTCCTGTAGTCCAGCGGGTTGCCGTTGATGTGTTCCACGTAGCGTCCACGTGGCGACTTCCCGAGGATCAGTTGGGAGAGGTAGTGCTTGCGCCCTCCGAATGTCTTGCTCACCCTGTCCCTGTCCACTCGCCAGGGAAACTCCAAGGCACTCGGGGGTACGTCCGAGTTGACCAGGACGTTGTAGGCGACGTCTTGTGAGTCGGTGCACCGGAGCAGGGCCATTTTGCCCTAGGTTCAGAAAAACCTGGGACTTGGGACTTGGGACTTGGGACTTGGGACTTGGGACTTGGGAAGAGTTGAAACCCAGGTCCCGGCCCAGACTTTCTCCAGGATCAGAAATTTGTCAGACAAGTCAGGTGAGTTTTTCTACCGACTTTTTTACTCCTACCACCCCTCATACTCTTTTTTACTCGTAGTCTTTTTTACTCGTATCCCATCTCGTACCCTCCTTCTCTCGACATCTCACACGAAAACTCCTACCCCTCTTCACATCCGTTTTCGGTTGCATACTCTCGTGAGCTTTCATGTCCAGTATCATGCTACAAGTCGTACACCAGTTCAGACTTTACCTCGCTTGAAATCTCACCTGGAATGTCACCAGAAACGTCATATGCAGATTTCTGTACCCCTCTACATGTCTGCCCGGTGGTTAGGGACTTGGCGCGGCAAACTCTCAGATCCAGAGAGATTCTGGCCCCAGACCCTGAGTCTAACTCTTCCCAAGTCCCAAGTCCCAAGTCCCAAGTCCCAGGATCGCGCCAAGTCATAACTGAATAGTCGGCCAATTTTTACAAGTATGTACAATGGAATGACGCAATACTATTTACAGCATCTCAAAGTCAGAGTCATCGTCATCGGAAACCAAGTCAATCGGGGCCTCGGGCGCCGACTTAAGGGGAATGCGGGGAAGGGCCTGCGCTGCCTGCACTAAGTCCTGCCGCTCCTGCTCGCGCTGCGCCGCCAAGGCCGCTGCCGCCTCTGCCTCGCGCTGCCGCTGTGCCTCGATGCGCGCCTTGAGCTCGGCTGCCTCCTTCTGCTTGCGCTCGGCAATCTTGGCCAACGTCATCTCGCGACGAAGAAGGCGCTCGTGACGCAACTTGCGCCGGAGTTCGGCCATTTCGCGCTTGGCGATGATGCGCTTCTCAATGGTCTTGACGTGCTGAGTCAGGCGCTCGGTGTAGTGTGACGTCACACGAGAACGGGCAATGCCAGCGCCGAGCTTCAAGTCCTTGGCGTTTTCCTTGGCGGGGTCCTTGACGCGCTCGGAGTTGTCGGTGAATGACGTAGTCTCCATGAACTTCTTCTTGACGATTGACTTGGTCTTGATAATGCGGCGCTTGCGAGTCGGGTTTTCGTTGTCGCCTTCAGAGTCAGAAGACGACTCAGAGTCGTATGGAATCGGCACGTCAAAGTCGATGAAGTCGTTGATGTCAGACTCGACGTCAGAGGCCTCGGACTTGGCGTCATCGGCGGGCTCGGGGGCGGGCTCGGCGACGGGCTGAGGGGCAGATGACGACGATGACGGAGGGGGGAAATTCGTGAAGACTTGAGGGGGATAGGCCCAGGCGAGCGTCTCGGCGGCAGACTCTGCGAAAAGCTTGGGGTCGCCCCAGCCAGTGGGAGTCTTGACCCAGCCGGGGACGGGGGGCACGTCGACGGGGGGCTCGGGCTTGGGCTCGGGCTTGGGTTGCTTGGACTTGGGCAGGATGGCGGGTACAAAGTTCAACTGGAGACTGCGGTTGTAGGTTTGGTAGAGGTACCCCAGCTTGCGGGCACGCTTCTCCATGGCAGGGGTAGGCCAAAGCCCGGACTTGTGCAGATCGCAGGCCTTGGCAAAGTCCTCGACAAGCTCAGAGGGAATCGACATCTGCGCAAAGGGAAAAGAGATCAGCGAAGGCAAAACGTGAGGTGACTGAGAGCGCGGACTTGTGAAAATTCGGAGAGGCAGGGTTTCCTTGGGCTGAGAGAAGGCGGCGAACCCGTTTCAAGAGTGAGCCAAAATGGCGGCGGACCACGGTTTTGTGGGCGAATTTTTTCCCGGGCTAGTTTGCAGCAGAAACGTTGCGAACTGGCCTGAAAAAAGCCAAATTTAGCGTTGGACCGAAGGCAGAAAAAGGGAGCCGGCCTGACGGAAATCGCCCGAGTGCGTCCGCCGAAGGTCGAGTCTCGGGCCGGGGGTACACCCTCAGGGGCCCCCCCTGGCCCCTCACCCTGGTAGTACCCTCTCAAAGGGATTTTCGAAGCCGTACAATTCTTGGTAAGTCTCGTAATCCGGGCTGTACCCCTCACAATCTGCGGGAGCCCCATTGAAAGCCTCCGTCTATCCTCTCTCAATTCCCTGCGGAAAAGTCTACGGTCTTCTCGAGCTTCGCGCGTCACGCCAGCTGGGCGTGGTCTATGATTGTTAGGGTTGTCGTAGCCTGGCCCCACCAGCCTCACGAAATTTTCGCGTATGGCCTCGGGGAGACTCTGGAAACGGTTCGTTGCGTGGAACTCAATCCATTCATTGAATCGACGCGGATATTGACGGATGACTTCAAGCACGCCCTGTGTGTTGGGCTCTGGTGTTATGTCGGGAATGTCATGTCCTGTGAGGTGCCAACGCCAGAACTCGCGCAGCCTCTCGAATGCCATATGCAACTCAAAGGGAAATCGTAATAGAGATTGCCTGACATTTTTCTCCCCTCCGAAAATTTCCCCGTTTTGAGTCCAGACTCTGATTCCAACTCTTCCCAAGTCCCAAGTCCCAAGTCCCAAGTCCCAAGTCCCAAGTCCCAAGTCCCAAGTCCCAAGTCCCAGTTTTCTCCCATTTTGACTCGAGATTCTGCCCAAGTCCAAATCCGGGCCCGGGATTCGAACCCTCGTTTTGGGTCGATTTCACGCGTGAAAAACGCACTTTTCGGCCTTTTCCGATTTTTCCTTTCTCGCGATCGCAGAAATGCCCCCGATCTCGAAATCGCGATCGAAAAGGGTCGCGATCGGGAGAAAGTCGCGATCACCAGGGTCGCGATCGGCTCGTGATCGCCGCGATCGCCAGCCTCGGAAGGGGTACCCCCACAGCTGTTGCGGCGGTTATAAGAACCTCCGCAATCCAAGCGTCACTTCCGAGTCTCGAGCTCTCGGAGTTGACTTTTCGCGTTTGGCCCATTGATGGCCCTCCTATATATTGAATATATATTTCCCGCCTGCTAAAGCCGGGAATTCGTAGGGGTAGTCCCGTCTCCGCCATCAATAAAAGCCCTGTCAAGAGTCAAGACTGATCGACCTACTAAAGTTTTACCAGCTTAAGCTTCTAGCGCTAAACTGGCATTTTTGGCGAAGTACTAGCTAATTACTTTCCTGTACTAAATTAACTGGTTCTCCAGTATATAATAAAAATCTGGCGCATTAATTAAGTGTTTTACCGTTCTGAGCTCGACTCGGCGAGACTTGTGAGTAAGTTGTGACTGAGGCCGAAAACCGGATACGCTAGAGACGGAACTTTCTCAAGTCCCTCCGGTATCCGGTCGGTATCGGCCGGTATCCGGTTTTCGGCCTGACTCATGATCAGCTCATGATCAGATCATCGGATTCAGCTGCAGTGAGTCCAGTGCCAGTGACTGCCAGTTAGTGCTGTCGTCAGTCAGTCCCCCGGCTGACCCAGTCCGTCAGCCCCCCTGACTGTGACTGAATCAGTCAACCCGAGGTTCAGTCAGGCTACCGTGCAAAAGCCGGGAAAAATGACCAGGAAATTGGCAGGAATTGACCCAAGCGCGATCTATCTACTTCATTCAAGTTGCCAAGCATCAGGCCAGGCACGTTATGCGAGCAGAGAGGACGAGAAAAGGAGATTCGGCCCCCGCCAGGCGCACGTCAGACTCCATTAGCCTCTTACCATGCACATGGGCGGTCTTTTGAAGATTTCGACGACAGAAGATCATTTTTTGGTCGACCCACGTCAGCTTTAGATGGAAAAAGCCCGCAGGGGGGCACGCTCCCAGCAGGGTGTTGTATGGGACTGAGAAAACGTCAGTCAGCCAAAAGCTGACCCAGTGAGGTCAGTCAGACCCTCTGACTGTGACTGTCAGTGACTGACGACAGCCCTACTGCCAGTGAGTTTGCTCACCGTACTTACTAAATTATCTTCATCATATATATGCATATATATGGATTGCAACTGGCAAATTCTATCTTTTTGCATGCCCCTCCCGCCTCTACGTCCCCGGTCTCTTTGCGTCTGCATCCACTTTCCCGGATCCGCTTGCAGGCCCCCTCGCCTCCAGAGCTCGCCATCACTTCGGCCTCCCTCGCCTCCGCTCTCGATTCTCCATACCCTTCGAATAGCCGCCTCCTCTCTCCTCCTCCGCCCTCCCTCCCCCCTCGAGCTCCGGGTCCTCGGCCTCTGCCCCGCTTCCGAGTGTTGGCGAGACTGTCCTCTTTTCGATCTCCCCGTCATTCCGGCTCCCTGCTCCCCTTCGGCGCCTCGGGTCCCATCTGCGGGTCCTATCCCGCTTCCTGGCGCTCGTGAGATTCGCCGCCGGCGCCCTCGTCGGGCCCTTGCGCCCTCGAGCTCGTCTCTCTCTGCACCGCCCATGGCCATGACCTCCGTGTCATCTGATCCGGCGCCACCCGACCTTTCTCCTGCTTTGCTGCCCTCTCTTCGGCGCCGGCAGCGATCCCCGTCACCTGCTCGTGGCCTTCCCTGCCTCCGACCCTTCCTCGGCCCCCTCCTCGCCTCTTCCGTCTCGTCGGCCCCCGCCGCATTCCCGTCGGCGGATCTCTCGATCGACCCTGGACTCTCCGCCTGCCACTGTCTGCGGGGTACCTCCGCCGCCGTGTTTGGCGCCGGCTGTCAGTACTTTGCTCGGTAGCTCCCCCGTCGTGGCTCCTCGGGGGCCTCTTCGTCGTCGTCGTTCGCTGGGTTCCGGCTCCGGGTCAGATTTCTCGCCGGGCTTACCTTCTCCTGGCTCTGCTCCTGGGCCCTCAGCTCCGGGACCGGCTTCCCCGATCTCCTTCCGGACTCGTGGTCGTACCCGTCGCCGGCTTGCCGAGCCTGCGGCTCCTTCTACTTCCCCCGGCGGTTTGCCGGGCCGGACCCTCCGGCCTTTGTTCTTGATACCGGACTACCGCCTTTGTCCTTGTCTTCTGCTTCGCTGGTCGCGATCGTATCCCGCCGGCGCCGGCGTACTTCTTCGTCTTCTAGTTTAGTTCGGTCTGGTTCGGATTCTGATCGTAGTGTTGATGCTAGAGTTAGTTTCAATACTAGCTATAGTCCTCGTGCTCGACCTGTTGTTCGCCGTCGTTTGCAGTTCGATTGCCCGCCTCGACCCGGCCGGCTTTAGTGATTCCTTTGACTGTTCTTTTGCCTGCTCTTGATCCGCCTGCTCCGCCTCCTGTGTCCTCCTCGACCTCGTGCCGTAGCTCTGCCCTTTCGCATCGTCCTGCTTCGCCTCCGCCTCCATGTCGTCTTGTTGTTCCTCTTACTTGTCTTCTTCCTGTTATTTATCTTTCTCAATTTTGTCCCCGCTTCTTAGTGATGTAATTCCTTCTGATATTGATGGTATCTCTAGCTCTGGCTCTTCTTCGTGTCAGTTATCCTCTAGCTCTGGCTCTTCTTCGTGTCAGTTATCCTCTGTCCCTAGATCTGCTCGATTTATCGTCTCTTCTCGCAATCGATCTGTCTCGAGCTCTGTGTCTTTCCTTTTTTATTGTCGATTTTGGCTCTTTGTCTTATCTTTCTTCGTGCTCTTGTCTTAGTTATTTTGCTTTTTTGTCTCTATGCCCCCTGGGCAGCCCCCGCAGTGCTGGTGTCTAGAGACTGTGGCCGGTAATTCACCAAAAAAAAAATTTGATCATCGGATCATGGTCCATGGATTCATGGTCGAATCGACTCGGCGATAATATAACTGACTCGAGCTCAGTCGACGTCTGACTGTTAAAGTGAGCAACTCGCGTCGTCTCGCGATCGAAATTCATCGAATTCGAAGTTGAGCTCACTGGCTCAGATTTTCAATCAAGACTCAAGAGTCTCTCGAGTCTCACAAAAAATCAACAAAAAGGTGTCCAATAAATTAATGTGTGATTTTCTCTTTTTTCTGTACGTAATTTTATAAACTGAAATCGAACTTTTAATAGAAAGCACGAATTTGTTTAAAAAGAACTACTTCAAGAATTGATTTGTAGATTCATTTACAAATGATGAATGCTCGACGGATGAATTCGTTTACCGAACAAAATAACCGTTTGGCAAGCCTTTTTGTGAACTTGCGAAGAACACGCGAACCGATTTGCATTCGCGATTGAATTGTGACTCAATTTGTGAGCCGTCGATAGCTACCGGTATAGCCTCAGAGGCTCAGACTGACAGTCATGATCAGTGACAGACTCTCGAGCTCACTGAGTCAGCGGCAACCTGAGCCAGCCTGAGTCGGGACTCCGGGAAATATTTAGTATACTAGTACTGTATATTTATACTATGATATACGATAGTACCAAAGTTTTGAGGCCCGCCTTAGGCCGCCTACGCTCCCCCTTCGGCGCCTCGGGTCCCATCTGCGGGTCCTATCCCGCTTCCTGGCGCTCGTGAGATTCGCCGCCGGCGCCCTCGTCGGGCCCTTGCGCCCTCGAGCTCGTCTCTCTCTGCACCGCCCATGGCCATGACCTCCGTGTCATCTGATCCGGCGCCACCCGACCTTTCTCCTGCTTTGCTGCCCTCTCTTCGGCGCCGGCAGCGATCCCCGTCACCTGCTCGTGGCCCTTCCCCTGCCTCCGACCCTTCCTCGGCCCCCTCCTCGCCTCTTCCGTCTCGTCGGCCCCCGCCGCATTCCCGTCGGCGGATCTCTCGATCGACCCTGGACTCTCCGCCTGCCACTGTCTGCGGGGTACCTCCGCCGCCGTGTTTGGCGCCGGCTGTCAGTACTTTGCTCGGTAGCTCCCCGTCGTGGCTCCTCGGGGCCTCTTCGTCGTCGTCGTTCGCTGGGTTCCGGCTCCGGGTCAGATTTCTCGCCGGGCTTACCTTCTCCTGGCTCTGCTCCTGGGCCCTCAGCTCCGGGACCGGCTTCCCCGATCTCCTTCCGGACTCGTGGTCGTACCCGTCGCCGGCTTGCCGAGCCTGCGGCTCCTTCTACTTCCCCCGGCGGTTTGCCGGGCCGGACCCTCCGGCCTTTGTTCTTGATACCGGACTACCGCCTTTGTCCTTGTCTTCTGCTTCGCTGGTCGCGATCGTATCCCGCCGGCGCCGGCGTACTTCTTCGTCTTCTAGTTTAGTTCGGTCTGGTTCGGATTCTGATCGTAGTGTTGATGCTAGAGTTAGTTTCAATACTAGCTATAGTCCTCGTGCTCGACCTGTTGTTCGCCGTCGTTTGCAGTTCGATTGCCCGCCTCGACCCCGGCCGGCTTTAGTGATTCCTTTGACTGTTCTTTTGCCTGCTCTTGATCCGCCTGCTCCGCCTCCTGTGTCCTCCTCGACCTCGTGCCGTAGCTCTGCCCTTTCGCATCGTCCTGCTTCGCCTCCGCCTCCATGTCGTCTTGTTGTTCCTCTTACTTGTCTTCTTCCTGTTATTTATCTTTCTCAATTTTGTCCCCCGCTTCTTAGTGATGTAATTCCTTCTGATATTGATGGTATCTCTAGCTCTGGCTCTTCTTCGTGTCAGTTATCCTCTAGCTCTGGCTCTTCTTCGTGTCAGTTATCCTCTGTCCCTAGATCTGCTCGATTTATCGTCTCTTCTCGCAATCGATCTGTCTCGAGCTCTGTGTCTTTCCTTTTTTATTGTCGATTTTGGCTCTTTGTCTTATCTTTCTTCGTGCTCTTGTCTTAGTTATTTTGCTTTTTTGTCTCTATGCCCCCTGGGCAGCCCCCGCAGTGCTGGTGTCTAGAGACTGTGGCCGGTAATTCACCAAAAAAAAAAGTTTTATCGTATACTCTAAACCTGAGGTGCTGGGGGGTACGTAGCGCAGGCATAGTTGCAGCGCGCGCGGGAGAAACTAGCTGTAGTGCGAGGGGAGTCTCGGACGCTCCGACAGATCTAAACCCCCTAGGCCTGGCGCGCGACGCGCCCACCCCCTTCTAAAGGCCGCTACTAAAGCGCTCCGCGCGGCCAACTCTTAATTATTTTCAGCCTACTAAACCGGCCAAAACTCGGGATTACTAAATATTTTGGGGTCTTAAATATTACCCGAATTACAGTACTTACTAAGGCCCGCAAGCTTCAGTGGCATGGACCGCAACTTCCGAAGTTCGAATTCCGGCCCCGATTGCAAGTTCCGGCCGAGCCGGCCCGGCCCATGGCCAAGGCCCCAATTGCAAGTTCCGGCCCAACTTCCGGGCCGAGTGGGCCGAGTTCCGGAACTTCCGGCCGCGGGCCGCAAGTCACTGTGGCACCGAGTAATAAAATTGTTTTTTAAAAGTCTGATCATGAGTTGCCCCGGCCGCCAACTTGCCCGGGGTGAGTTTGAACCTTGAACCAGCCTGCAGGCTGCAGCTGGCACTGAGCCTGGCAGTGCCTGGCACTGAGCCTGGCAGTGAGCCTCGCCGAGTCGACGTCGGACCGGAGGAACTTCTGACTCAGTGAGTCAACTACCGTAGTACTTGGCAAGTTGCGAGTCTTGCGACTCCAAAGTTCTGAGTCAACTTCTGACCGGGCGTTTGAGCCGCGCGCTGACTGAGCCTGGGGGCCTGAGCTCCGGTCCTCGGAGGGGCCGCAGGGGCGCCGCCGCGCCGGCCAGCTGGCCATGGAGAGCGTCGAAGATCATCATCTTCGATTCTGGCTATAGCCTATAGTTCGAGGCTTCGTCGAGCTCGAGCCTAGCTTCGGCTGCGACGACGACAAGCGCGCGCGCGCGCGGCGGACAGCTGCAGATCTCCGCCGCGGCCTGAGCTAGCTTCTAGCAGCGTCGACGTCGCGACGTCCGACGGTCCAACGGGCGCGCGCGCACCAGCCGCCGCAGCGTAACGCTTAGAATGGCGTCGCTGTCGCCTCCTGTTTCTTCCGTTGGCGAACCCGAGATGCCGCACGTCCATGTGCGCGCGCGCGATCGCGAGCTCGCGGGTCTAGATCTCCTCAATTGCAGATGCTCCGGGATCCTAGCTGTGGCCATGGGCCTAGGAGGCTAGGCCTGCCGCGGCCGCCGCCGTGCGCGCACAACTGAATCTTTACCTTGATTATTGATGCTTGATCTGCTTCGATTCGCCGTGCATGAGCAGATGCTCGACGGTGATCGCAACACCACCTACAGCATCGATATCACCGCGCAGAGGTCCGCGGACCCTCCGAGGCTCGCTTCAGCGCCGCGCCGCGCAAATAAAACCACGTGCACTGACGTCGACGCGCGCCGCGCGCGCGCCCGACGCAGCGCCGGCAACGTTAACGGAGCTCCCTACGAGAAGTTCCCGACAGGCGCATACGCCGAAGTTGACCCGAAGGCCGGGTCTAGGCCCAGGGTGCGTGCGACTCGTTCAGAGCGCGCCGCGCCCGCGAGACTGTTGCTAATCTTTCGGTCGACCGTTAAACGTTAGGCCGGCGCTGACCACGGGCGCGATCGCGAGCGGCTGACTGTGCACGTGGATCGGGATCCGGAACCGCTCTGGCCGGACGCGCTGCGTGGCCGCATCGGACTGGAGCCGGACCCCCTGATCGAAAGCGCGAATGGCAAGATGTCCCTCCCCCCCGGGGCCTCGGTCCAGAAGCCCCTGGACGTCGACCACCCCGAGGTGGTCCGCGGGCACCTCGAGCACGAGTGCGCGCGCGAGCCTTTGACTCGGCTGATTCGAGTTCGAATTGGCTCAGCATGCGCGAGCGTTGTTACTAAATGTTAACGCCGCGGCGACAGGTTCCGCTTCCTGCGCCTCAATCTGAAGCGCGCGCTCCTCTTCAACGTCACTTACACGAGGTTCGCTTGCTTCATGATCATCTGCTAACCGATGCGTACTGATGTCATTCTCGGCCGCAAATCAAAGAATCAAGCTGATTCGCGAGCTGATCCTCTTTCTTGGGTTCCTGTTACTGTTCTACGCAATGGTTCAGAAATCTTCTGCAACGTGCACATGCATCGGAGATTGATTTCACTGACTGCATTCGCGAATTAGGTCATCTTGCTCATGCCGCTGAGCCGCTCCTATGAACACTCGGGCCAGCTCACTGCCGCTGGAGGTGCGGGCGCTCGTGTATATGACTGTATGTCTGCATTTTTCCAACGTATTTCGCGCCGGCTTTAGGTCTCCTGAACCTTCACCCCGTTCCGGTGCGCATGGAGTCCTAGCCATGATGGCACGTCTCTCTCGAGCGCGCCGATATATCCGGTCCACAGGGCCAGAAGGTATCGCTGAACGAGTCCTTCCCTTTCTTCATGGCATCGAACACGATCGAGGACGTGTACAAGTGGACGAGGGAGATCCTCATCCCCCTCCTGACCCCCGCCGACGGCGAGTCCGAGATCTACGGCCGCTTCCAGCGCCCCCTGTCCACCATCGACATTCGTCAGGTTCATAGAACCGCGAGCAGACCACGATATCCCTCAATGAATATCGATCGTATTGTACACAGAATCGCGTGAGCCCAAAGGCGACGAAAGACTGCCTCAATCCGTCGGTGGTGGAAAAAGTCTTCGGCTTGAAATCAGTGTGCTTCGGAGACTGTGCGCAAACCCCCTTCTAGATCTGACTGCATGCGTACGCTGATTCCGGCTCCAATCGTTTGCATGAACAGGGAGTGCCAGGTGTGGTTTCCTTGCTTAATGATATATATCGATCCGGATGCGTAGCAACTCTTCGAATTCGGTGACTTCGGTTTTGGGTCCCTGCAGCGGGGTGAAGGAGTACCGGATGCCGCTCGACTTCAGCGGTCCTCAATACGCCAAGCAGGTTGCCATGGGCTTGAAGAAGAAGTACGAGTGGACGGACAACCTAAGCGAGCTTCGAGCCTCCCGCTACTGGTCTAGAATGCAGGTGTTTGCAATCGCGTCCATTTTCCCTACGTTCTGATTTGCTTGAACGTCTGAACCTGACACGCGAATGCAGCAAGACAACATTGACACTTACGGGGAGGGCGGCTACGTGCACTTTATCGATGTTGCAATCGACCGCGATGCAGGAAATGCTATGGAGGTTCGCAAACGCGCGCAAGATGAGATCCAGGCGCTTCAGGAAGCTCGCTGGATTGACGGTAACTCGAGCTCTACTTTTTAGACCTCGCCTTACCTAAAAAGCTTGCAATTGTACGGATGAAGATAAATTCATGTTGTCGCAGACAATACGCGAGCCGCCGCAATCAGCTTCGCGCTCTACAACAAGCACACGAACGTAAGCGCGCTAGCTTCTTATACTCCCTATTCGCTCTTGCTCTGAACTGAACATTAATTTTTCGAACGCAGATTTACACGATTGCGGAGCTCCTTATCGAAACGCCGACCTCGGGATTCATCATTCCGTCCCACTCTGTCCGCCCCGTCTACATTTTCCTGGCCGAGAACACATGTGCGCCGCGCTGCATCAGAGTTTGGGCTGGCTCTTGTGCATTCTTCGACATTTGTTTGACGCATCTTTCTTGCAGTGCAGAATGTTTTCCTCGCGATCTACGCCGGCTGGGTCATTGCCATTAGTGCGCGCTTCCTCATACTGAGCTGAAGACAGTCTACGTATACCCCAGCTAACGAGTGCTCGCGTGCCCGGGTGGCGATGTCGCATCCGCACAAGTGCAGTTCTATCGGAATTCTTTGAGATGGCCCGGCAGCGTCTCGACTACGTCGGGAACTTTTGGAATATTGTCGAAACACTGCTCTGCTGCCTGCACGCGTACCTGGGCTACAAGTTTGTCCTGTACTACGACTACAGGTGAGACAATGTCGCTAGCTATCGATGAAATCGTATTGACTCTCGTTTAATTTGTGTACAGCTACAACGTCTTTAACGCGGTGAGCGGCCAGTGCAATTAATATATTGCAATCGTTGTTCGAGCCCTGAATTCCGACTGTCTACGACAGATTACGCTCCAGCAACCGCCGGATTTCACAAGAGCAATCAGCAACCTGCAAAAGATTCGAAATATGAACCGAGATGTCTCCGACGTTGCGGGTGCGAATGCATTGCAATTGCAAATTTAATTATTTAAACGATTACATGCATTGTCAGTCTTACTCGCGCTTTCGTATTCAAATTTCAGGTGTCATGGTCGTCATTTACGGGTTCAGGCTCTTCAAATACTTCCGAATTAAGCCCCAGCTCTACATCCTCTGGTCGACCATCGTGCACGCCTGGCAACCGTGCGCTGGCGGTGTAGACTTTGATCTAGCTCCTCATGTCGCTGATCGAATTTTAATATTAGAATTCTCGGCTTCGTCGTTGTGATTCTTATCCTCTTCGCGGCCTTTGCCCTCGCCGGCATGATCGTGTTCGGCTTCCAAGTGCTCGAGTTCCGCAATTTCACCGAGTCGGTGCGCTGGCGCTGCAAACAGCGCTCAAATTGGCATGCGTGGTTCTGTTGTGCGCGGGGTGCGTGCTGATTCTTCATTTACAGTACGCCAACCTCTTCCGTTTCCTGCTCGGAGATGTACGATTCGCTGCGCATGCGCTTCATTCGTAACCGCCCGATCTGATTCAAGCAATCGCAGTTCGATTACCCGACATGGGCGGACACGTCGCGAGGCTCCGGCGTCGTGTTCTTCATGTGCTTCGTCGTATTCATTATCCTCATCTTCACCAATGTCTTCATCGCCATTGTCAACAAGAGGCGCGGCCCCTTTCTTCGACTGTTTGCTCCTCATTTCTTACTCGAATTTCGCCCGGGTCGCGGTCATGCATGCGCAGCTACGACGAAATGTACAGGTCAGCGCTAACGCCGTCAGCGCTTTAGCTAGCTATAGCGCGATTCAATCGACTCGTCGTCAATCATTTGCATATGCATGATCTCACTACAGTATATCTAGCTTCGTCTTAGCAATACCTGTGCTGACGTCTTCCTTGCAATCGCGATCAGAAAAACGAAGGGGGAGGAGCAGGAGGAGGCGGACACAATCAAGGAGCACGGATCGATGTCGCCTTGGAGCAACGCCTTCTTCTCCTCGTAAGCATCTCAATTATAACGTTCTCCCATACGCAACTCGCGTTTCAAGTTCTTGAACGGCTTACTCTGCACAGCATTACTCTGTCTTCGCAGCCGCGGGAGGACCAGAACGCAATCCTTGAGAAAGTGACGTGGGCCGACCCGACGGCCCCTACGTCGAGTTCCTCCGATGTCAAAGGGAATCGGCCGGTCGACCGCACAGGGCTCATGATGTCTTCAAAGACGCTACCCGACGTACGTATACGCGCTCCGGGCTCGTTCGCTTCGCAGCGTATATATATGTACCTCGCGATTGATCGCAACCTCTTCGCGGCAGTTGTCACGCCCGACGGCTTAGGGGACATGATCGGAAAAGAACCCGTACTGCTGCCTTCGAGCTCTTCAGCCAAATGGAGCATGCAGAGTTCCCCCATGTCAAATGGCATGAGCTCGTCGGGCCTTAACACTCGCAGAGATTCGTGCCTGGTGAGGGAGAGAATGATCATGAATTTCGATACATGTATACAGCAATCTCGAAATGTGACCTATCGCTTTCGACACAGGATTGCGTTCAAATTCCCACGGGCAAAAACACGGAGACACGCTTGCGGGTACGATCGATCCTCGATACATTTACTTGAGCACTCGGCGGCTGATCGTGAGCACTCGGCCGCGGGCAGATTTGGTTCAAAGTCAGCTCGCGCCACGACAAGGCTTTCTACCAAGCCAAGCTTGACGAGAAGGGGAACGTTGTACGTGTGGAGAAGCCATCGCCCGTTCGCGTCAACGCAGTCGAGGACGGGAGTCCCGTCAGCCCAGTAGCGAAAGCGCAGTCGGGCGGCCCGAGCTCGAAGCAGACCGGTACCTACGATGTTTGGAGCGTGTACGCAAGCGGGCGGCCCCACCACATGCGCTTCATGTTTGACGTGCGCCCACTCTCTTTGGCTTTTAATTGAATTTCTTCTTCATGTTGCGAAATCTTGTCCCATCGCAGGTTCTGAGCGAAGGAGCGGAGGCGTTTATGCAAGACCTTGCGCTCAGCGACCAGCAAACGAAGACGTTGAGCTCGAGGCTGCGCAACGGAGTCATCTTCACGACGCTGCGAAAGCTTTTCCCCTGCTTCGGAGGGCCGAAGCCGAGCGCCGCCTCCGATGAGTACGGCCAGGCTTACTCGGAGGCTGAGCGCAGAATTCACCTGCGATCCGTATACGTGCGTGGCATTAATATTTTAGACTAATCCACCATAGTAGTATAGTAAACGGGTATGATAACGATCATATAAAATACCAACAAGCACATCGACGTAGCGCAAGCACGCAAGGGCGCCGGCATTAATATTGTAGAGCGATGTACATGTCTCGTTAAAGCACGTGACCCGCGCGCGATCGACAGGCCCCGGGGCGTACGCCGCGTCGTACGCCCCGGGGCCGGCGCCCTCCACTGCCCGGCCCCCGCGGGCGAGCTGACGAAGGGGGAGGAGCAGGAGGAGGCGGACACAATCAAGGAGCACGGATCGATGTCGCTGATCGACCTCGCCCTGTCGCAGTCCGTCCGCCCCGCGCGCGTCGTTGGCGCCGCGTGACGCTCCTCTTCAACGTCACTTACACGAGGTTCGCTTGCTTCATGATCATCTGCTAACCGATGCGTACTGATGTCATTCTCGGCCGCAAATCAAAGAATCAAGCTGATTCGCGAGCTGATCCTCTTTCTTGGGTTCCTGTTACTGTTCTACGCAATGGTTCAGAAATCTTCTGCAACGTGCACATGCATCGGAGATTGATTTCACTGACTGCATTCGCGAATTAGGTCATCTTGCTCATGCCGCTGAGCCGCTCCTATGAACACTCGGGCCAGCTCACTGCCGCTGGAGGTGCGGGCGCTCGTGTATATGACTGTATGTCTGCATTTTTCCAACGTATTTCGCGCCGGCTTTAGGTCTCCTGAACCTTCACCCCGTTCCGGTGCGCATGGAGTCCTAGCCATGATGGCACGTCTCTCTCGAGCGCGCCGATATATCCGGTCCACAGGGCCAGAAGGTATCGCTGAACGAGTCCTTCCCTTTCTTCATGGCATCGAACACGATCGAGGACGTGTACAAGTGGACGAGGGAGATCCTCATCCCCTCCTGACCCCGCCGACGGCGAGTCCGAGATCTACGGCCGCTTCCAGCGCCCCTGTCCACCATCGACATTCGTCAGGTTCATAGAACCGCGAGCAGACCACGATATCCCTCAATGAATATCGATCGTATTGTACACAGAATCGCGTGAGCCCAAAGGCGACGAAAGACTGCCTCAATCCGTCGGTGGTGGAAAAAGTCTTCGGCTTGAAATCAGTGTGCTTCGGAGACTGTGCGCAAACCCCCTTCTAGATCTGACTGCATGCGTACGCTGATTCCGGCTCCAATCGTTTGCATGAACAGGGAGTGCCAGGTGTGGTTTCCTTGCTTAATGATATATATCGATCCGGATGCGTAGCAACTCTTCGAATTCGGTGACTTCGGTTTTGGGTCCCTGCAGCGGGGTGAAGGAGTACCGGATGCCGCTCGACTTCAGCGGTCCTCAATACGCCAAGCAGGTTGCCATGGGCTTGAAGAAGAAGTACGAGTGGACGGACAACCTAAGCGAGCTTCGAGCCTCCCGCTACTGGTCTAGAATGCAGGTGTTTGCAATCGCGTCCATTTTCCCTACGTTCTGATTTGCTTGAACGTCTGAACCTGACACGCGAATGCAGCAAGACAACATTGACACTTACGGGAGGGCGGCTACGTGCACTTTATCGATGTTGCAATCGACCGCGATGCAGGAAATGCTATGGAGGTTCGCAAACGCGCGCAAGATGAGATCCAGGCGCTTCAGGAAGCTCGCTGGATTGACGGTAACTCGAGCTCTACTTTTTAGACCTCGCCTTACCTAAAAAGCTTGCAATTGTACGGATGAAGATAAATTCATGTTGTCGCAGACAATACGCGAGCCGCCGCAATCAGCTTCGCGCTCTACAACAAGCACACGAACGTAAGCGCGCTAGCTTCTTATACTCCCTATTCGCTCTTGCTCTGAACTGAACATTAATTTTTCGAACGCAGATTTACACGATTGCGGAGCTCCTTATCGAAACGCCGACCTCGGGATTCATCATTCCGTCCCACTCTGTCCGCCCGTCTACATTTTCCTGGCCGAGAACACATGTGCGCCGCGCTGCATCAGAGTTTGGGCTGGCTCTTGTGCATTCTTCGACATTTGTTTGACGCATCTTTCTTGCAGTGCAGAATGTTTTCCTCGCGATCTACGCCGGCTGGGTCATTGCCATTAGTGCGCGCTTCCTCATACTGAGCTGAAGACAGTCTACGTATACCCCAGCTAACGAGTGCTCGCGTGCCCGGGTGGCGATGTCGCATCCGCACAAGTGCAGTTCTATCGGAATTCTTTGAGATGGCCCGGCAGCGTCTCGACTACGTCGGGAACTTTTGGAATATTGTCGAAACACTGCTCTGCTGCCTGCACGCGTACCTGGGCTACAAGTTTGTCCTGTACTACGACTACAGGTGAGACAATGTCGCTAGCTATCGATGAAATCGTATTGACTCTCGTTTAATTTGTGTACAGCTACAACGTCTTTAACGCGGTGAGCGGCCAGTGCAATTAATATATTGCAATCGTTGTTCGAGCCCTGAATTCCGACTGTCTACGACAGATTACGCTCCAGCAACCGCCGGATTTCACAAGAGCAATCAGCAACCTGCAAAAGATTCGAAATATGAACCGAGATGTCTCCGACGTTGCGGGTGCGAATGCATTGCAATTGCAAATTTAATTATTTAAACGATTACATGCATTGTCAGTCTTACTCGCGCTTTCGTATTCAAATTTCAGGTGTCATGGTCGTCATTTACGGGTTCAGGCTCTTCAAATACTTCCGAATTAAGCCCCAGCTCTACATCCTCTGGTCGACCATCGTGCACGCCTGGCAACCGTGCGCTGGCGGTGTAGACTTTGATCTAGCTCCTCATGTCGCTGATCGAATTTTAATATTAGAATTCTCGGCTTCGTCGTTGTGATTCTTATCCTCTTCGCGGCCTTTGCCCTCGCCGGCATGATCGTGTTCGGCTTCCAAGTGCTCGAGTTCCGCAATTTCACCGAGTCGGTGCGCTGGCGCTGCAAACAGCGCTCAAATTGGCATGCGTGGTTCTGTTGTGCGCGGGTGCGTGCTGATTCTTCATTTACAGTACGCCAACCTCTTCCGTTTCCTGCTCGGAGATGTACGATTCGCTGCGCATGCGCTTCATTCGTAACCGCCCGATCTGATTCAAGCAATCGCAGTTCGATTACCCGACATGGGCGGACACGTCGCGAGGCTCCGGCGTCGTGTTCTTCATGTGCTTCGTCGTATTCATTATCCTCATCTTCACCAATGTCTTCATCGCCATTGTCAACAAGAGGCGCGGCCCCTTTCTTCGACTGTTTGCTCCTCATTTCTTACTCGAATTTCGCCCGGGTCGCGGTCATGCATGCGCAGCTACGACGAAATGTACAGGTCAGCGCTAACGCCGTCAGCGCTTTAGCTAGCTATAGCGCGATTCAATCGACTCGTCGTCAATCATTTGCATATGCATGATCTCACTACAGTATATCTAGCTTCGTCTTAGCAATACCTGTGCTGACGTCTTCCTTGCAATCGCGATCAGAAAAACGAAGGGGGAGGAGCAGGAGGAGGCGGACACAATCAAGGAGCACGGATCGATGTCGCCTTGGAGCAACGCCTTCTTCTCCTCGTAAGCATCTCAATTATAACGTTCTCCCATACGCAACTCGCGTTTCAAGTTCTTGAACGGCTTACTCTGCACAGCATTACTCTGTCTTCGCAGCCGCGGGAGGACCAGAACGCAATCCTTGAGAAAGTGACGTGGGCCGACCCGACGGCCCCTACGTCGAGTTCCTCCGATGTCAAAGGGAATCGGCCGGTCGACCGCACAGGGCTCATGATGTCTTCAAAGACGCTACCCGACGTACGTATACGCGCTCCGGGCTCGTTCGCTTCGCAGCGTATATATATGTACCTCGCGATTGATCGCAACCTCTTCGCGGCAGTTGTCACGCCCGACGGCTTAGGGGACATGATCGGAAAAGAACCCGTACTGCTGCCTTCGAGCTCTTCAGCCAAATGGAGCATGCAGAGTTCCCCCATGTCAAATGGCATGAGCTCGTCGGGCCTTAACACTCGCAGAGATTCGTGCCTGGTGAGGGAGAGAATGATCATGAATTTCGATACATGTATACAGCAATCTCGAAATGTGACCTATCGCTTTCGACACAGGATTGCGTTCAAATTCCCACGGGCAAAAACACGGAGACACGCTTGCGGGTACGATCGATCCTCGATACATTTACTTGAGCACTCGGCGGCTGATCGTGAGCACTCGGCCGCGGGCAGATTTGGTTCAAAGTCAGCTCGCGCCACGACAAGGCTTTCTACCAAGCCAAGCTTGACGAGAAGGGGAACGTTGTACGTGTGGAGAAGCCATCGCCCGTTCGCGTCAACGCAGTCGAGGACGGGAGTCCCGTCAGCCCAGTAGCGAAAGCGCAGTCGGGCGGCCCGAGCTCGAAGCAGACCGGTACCTACGATGTTTGGAGCGTGTACGCAAGCGGGCGGCCCCACCACATGCGCTTCATGTTTGACGTGCGCCCACTCTCTTTGGCTTTTAATTGAATTTCTTCTTCATGTTGCGAAATCTTGTCCCATCGCAGGTTCTGAGCGAAGGAGCGGAGGCGTTTATGCAAGACCTTGCGCTCAGCGACCAGCAAACGAAGACGTTGAGCTCGAGGCTGCGCAACGGAGTCATCTTCACGACGCTGCGAAAGCTTTTCCCCTGCTTCGGAGGGCCGAAGCCGAGCGCCGCCTCCGATGAGTACGGCCAGGCTTACTCGGAGGCTGAGCGCAGAATTCACCTGCGATCCGTATACGTGCGTGGCATTAATATTTTAGACTAATCCACCATAGTAGTATAGTAAACGGGTATGATAACGATCATATAAAATACCAACAAGCACATCGACGTAGCGCAAGCACGCAAGGGCGCCGGCATTAATATTGTAGAGCGATGTACATGTCTCGTTAAAGCACGTGACCCGCGCGCGATCGACAGCGCGGCGTAAACAAACACGGCTCGTTCATCGACTTTGAAGTCCTGAAAATCGGCAAGGCGTTCACGGATCCGAACGATGGCGCGAGCGGCCTGCAACCGTTCCAGCTCGCCGTAGAGGGAGCGCTGACTCTCGAGTTCGTGCCCAAGACGTTCACCTGGGTGCGCCGACAATTGCATTTGCAGCGATTGCGATGTGCATGGAATGGCAGGATCGCGATCGCTCACCGGTTGCTGCGCGTTCGCAGTCCTGGTTCCAACGCACGGCGATGTCCCCGACGCTTGACGCGGCGAGGTTAGCCGGAATGCTAGCGCTCGCTATATATATCGCAGGCCGCTTGGTCTCCTCTGAATCGACTTGATTGGACAGGGAGACGTACTTCAACCAGCGCTGCAAGCGGGAGCTCGAGTGGAGCGGGGTCGAGATCCGCGAGGGCATCAGCCGCGCTGGGCGCGGGCTCGGCCACTTCCTGCGGCGCCTGGCGCGCCACTACCTTATCTCCCCGGAGGAGGTGAGACACACATAAGCATAAAATAAAATATAAGTGCACGACGCTGTGATGAGCTCTGAATTTATAATTAAAGCTCTGCGTACGCTCCCCCCGCGAGGTTCTCGCAACGCGGCCTCACCGAACTCCCCGGCCCCCGCGCGCAGCTGGAGAGCTTCATCGTAAGGCTCGTCCGCGCGCACCGCGTCATGAAGCAGTGGAAGTGCGTACTAGTATCTATGTGCTTGATTATAAGCTTGTATATGTTTAAATTTACGCGCTCGCCGACGTCGACCTGATCATTATTCTCGTACAGGCTGAACGCCGTGATGGCGGAGGGCGAGCTCACTTTTGAGAACGAGTCCTTCGGCGAAGCGGAGCAGAACAAGGACGTCTGGGTGAACGCGAGCGGCCCCGGCGTCGTGGGCGCCATCGATCAGTGGGCCGTCAACGCCGTCCTCGAGGTGGGCAAGGACGAGGTCGCGCTGGAAGGGTGCGTGTGCCGTACAGTTTGGACAATGGTCATCTAATATGATCATGATGTAATCAGGATGATAGAAGACTTGAAGAAGCAACTGAGGGAGCTCACCGAAATGGAGCGGAACAAGCCGAAAACTGTCGCGGAACAAGCCGAAAATATTCGCCGCAAGAAGGACGCCGTCCTGCACCTTCAGTCGAAGGTATGTTTCGGTTCAGAATTCGTATATATATCGGACCTTAGCGACGGCACCGAGCTCGAGCGGGCCCGTCAACGCGCGCGCGCAGATCCGCGAGAAGTCCGACAAGATCACATCGCTCCGCGACAAGCTGAAGCAGATGAACGGGACATCCATCCTCCCCGACACCCTCAGATTCGACGAGGTCTGTTGTCCATGTATACATATTTATTTCGGCGACTGGCTCTGTATACGCAAGTAGAATGCGCCGTACGCGTCTTAGAGATGTTGTCTCGCAGCTCTGCTACCTCGTGCGCCAGGAGGCGCTGCTTCAGTGGGAGGCGCGCGCCGGTGACAACATTCGGCGCACGTTCCTCATCGGCAAGCCCCTCGAGTGGATCCTGGGAACCCGCATCGACGCCGCCGCTCTGGCTCGCGAGACGAAGCGCATGTTTCTTGGTGCGCTCGTACAGTTGGGAGCCTTCTTTTTAGCTAAAACTAGGAGACTCGTCTTACTGTTTTTGACGGATCGCTTCAACTTTCCTTGTCAGATTTCTCTCTCGAGTGCTTCGACTACATCGACGAGGCGGCTGAGGCGAGAGACTACGTCCCACGCCCTATCGACACGCGTGAAATTCGCGGCCTTTCGCTGGTACGAACATTCTAATTGTAGACGCCTCAATTTCAAAGCTTGCGCGCATCTCATATCTGGCTTCCCCCAGGACCCGCTCACCAGCTTCCCTGCGATCGTCGATTTCGTCACGAAGAACTGGTGCTTCATGTCCGGCGATCGCGAGTCACACGGCGTCCGCTTCTGGCAGTGGCCCGTCCTCATGTGGGACCCCGATCTCCATATTTCCAAGGTCCGTCTACGCGTGTACATGTTAACATTCGATCTGTTCTAGATCTGTGAGCTCGCATTTGGCGTGCTGAGCCCGGGGCCGGGGTACGTATACACGCGCAGAGGAAGCTCACGTGGGAGTCGCGCTGGTACGAGTGGAACGCCGCGATGTGCTGGCCGCAGGAATTCGGGCCAGTGGAAATGCACAACGACGTCAAGGACAGCTTGTGCGCATGCGTCCGCGCAACAAACGTCCTCGCGCTGTGATTGATTCGCTCGAGCAGCGCTCTCAAGAATGACCCTGCGGCGACCGTTAACGGAAAAGAGGGTTTCGAACCTTCGGGGGTAGGAGCGACGGCGGAGGTCGACGTCGCGATGAAGCGTTACCTGAAGGCGATGTGCTGGGACGACCCCGTCGAGTACCTCCGTAAGATCGCCGCCTGCGGGTGCGAGTGACCGATTCGCCTCTTTAAAGCCCGTCGATGGCTAGCCGCGTCCTCGAAACCCTTTGAGTGTAATCGAATGGCATGGCCACTCGACGTCTCCTTTCTGATCGCGTGCGATTTGACCAGGTACCACCTCGCCCGCGTGGACTCCGCCAAGACCGATCCCAACACCAAAGGCATCGACCGTTTCAAGCAGCACAAGGCAAAGATTCTTTCCGAGCTGCCATGTGAGTCTCGCCGCATTGGCGCACAATTAAAGCTTGCGAGGCCTGCTCTTCGTTGACCGATTCCCGCCGCCGCGGCCAGACCTGCTGGCACAGTCGAAGCACGCGGAGTTCTGCCGCCGCCTCATCAACGCCGGCTGCCTCGCCCCGAAGAACGAAGAGCTGGACGAGCTGGAGAAGATGGAGAACTCGCCCCTGCTCGAGCTCGAGCTCGCGGTCCCGCCCAAGGACTCGGAATCAGACGCGGACCGGCGCCGGCCGCGGCCCGCCTACCCCGCCCTCTACATCAAGCCTTTCTGCCTCCTCCCGTCGGCTATCAAGGCCTTTTACGTCGCCCTGGTGCGCCCCCGCTCTCTTCTTCTCCCTCGATTACTCCGCCGACTCGCGCCCCAGGCCAAGGAGCAGCTCTCGCGGCTGCTGGACCTGCTCTACTTCGGCAAGGTCTATCCCTTCGGGGCGGAGCCGCCCGAGGTCGACGCGAGGCGGGCGAAGGCGCCGCACTTCACCCTGAAGCTGCGCTTCCTCAACCGCCTCAAGGTGTAGGCCTCGAGCTTCGCGATCGGCGGCTGCAGAGTTCACGTGCTCGTGCAACACATACGCGATTGCCTCCGGATCCGGCATTTCGGCGGACAGTTGGAAAATAGCTGTAGGCATAGGCAGGCTGGCCTCCTTAACCGTCTCAAGGTGTAGGCCTCGAGCTTAGGAAAATAGGAAGTAGGAAAATAGCAGTAGGCATAGGCAGGCTAGCCTTCTTCAACCGGCTTCAACCGAAAATAGCAGTAGGCAGGCATACCCGCTTCATGATCAACCGAAGCTTAAGCCTTGAGGTTTAGGCCTCGAGCCTTGAGGATCGGCAACACGTACACGCGCGTCTGCGCGATCGCGAGGCTCGTCGTGCGCCGCGGCACCGCGGTACTCTCTTTCTCTTTCGAAGCATCAGTCCGCCGAAGGTCGCTTTCAATTGCTTTACTTTCCATTTTCACTTTCGTTTCGCATCGATTTTCGATGCAGCTGTCTTCTAATTATATATAAGCCAGGCAGCAGCTCACGGTCGGTGAAAGCTTTAGATAGGAAATAGCTGTAGGCAGGCTGACCAGTTTTTCTCGTGATTTGGGATCGATATCTGCGATCATGATCATGATCATGAGGAGATAATGGACTCCGGTAGATCTCTGCTCTCTGCCACATGGCTGCAGCTGTTTTCTGTTTTAAATGTGAACTTGAATTAGTAGTATCTTTAGATCTCTCTATATGACGTTTAGGTTTCTTTCTCTGAACGTAGCAGGCAAACTAGATCGAGCTTTTCATGATGTATTAGGCAAATCTTATCGTTCTTTTCTCTTTGATTGCCTCCGCGATAGCGCGCGGCATTCAGCTGTGTTCCTGCAGGAGACTCATGTTTCTTCTTCCTCATTATCCAAGCGCCTCGCGCGCGCCTGGGGATCGGCCCCCTCTTTTTGGTCTCATAACCCTAGTGGTCAGGCCACTCAGGGGGTTGCCGCTCTCTTTCCTGGTGATTCCCCTTTTCAAATTCGGTTGTTGACTCCAGCTGATAGTCCTCGACTTCAACTTTTCTTGTTCGAGACCAAATTTGGTCCCATTTATTTTTGCAATGTATATGCTCCTACAGATGATTCTGAGCGTCGCGGTTTCTATGAAACTCTTCTTTATACTCTCGAGTCCGTGGTTCCTTTCGACAGCCGCCTCATCTTAGGAGGAGATTTTAATTTCCACGAGCTCCCTCTGATGCTCCCGGCCCTAGTCGTGGAACCCCTCCCCCGACGCCTTTGAGTTGATCCGAGCTCGTTATGGCCTTTTCGATGCCGGGCCTCACACTAGAGCGTGCTTTAAAACCTGGAGCCGGCCGCGGCCGGCGGGCGGGACGATTGAGTCCCGGCTCGATTATTTTTTCCTCTCGTCCTCCCTCCGCGATTGGGCCGTCTCGCTTCGGCCGTGGACGGCTTACTCTGCAGTTGGCGAGCCACGCAATTCTGATCATATAGGCATCTATCTCACACTTAAAGCCCCGGAATCTCTCGCCGTGGCCCCGGTCGCTGGCGCATGAACTGGGCGGCGTATGGGACATGCCCGGAATATTCTGGTTTCATTTCTACTATAATTCGTGACTGGCGCGCCGCGTGGCCATTAGTTACAGATCGCGTCCGTCGGTGGGACGCCCTCAAATCCGAGCTCCAGCGTCGTGTTCGGGCCTGGGAGCTTGATGAGAAGCGCAGGCGGAAGGACGCTTACATCTCCGCTGTTCGAGCTCTCGAGGCTCTCATCCGTCGCCACGCCGCTGGCTCTATTGATGATGTCGCTTTCCGTACACTGCGCACTTCTATGATGCGCAGCTTGAATTCGCTTGTGTCTGACTATGCCAGACAGCATTCACGCAAAGAAATTCGTTTCGCCGCAACTCAAGATGGACGGTCTAGTAAAGCTTTTTTTGAGCATTATTTACCGGATTCTCATGCTCAGTTCCCGGAGGGGCTTCGGGCCCTCGACACCGAAGGCCCAGAGGCCGCGTCGGACGACCCCCGCACTTTGCTCGAGCTTTCTTCCGCCTATTACGCTCAACTATATGACGGCGCTGCAGCTCAGGCCGCGGTTGATCGGTCGCTAGCTGAGCGGTCTGGCGTTGCCTCTCTCTATTCCCCTCACCGCCTGCTCCCTACTGAGTCTGCTGATCTTGACTCTGACTTATCGTCTGGAGAACTATTTCGTGCTTTTAAGGAGATGTCTGGCGGAGCCAAGTCTCCTGGCATCGATGGTCTCCCTGCTGAATTCTACGTTCACTTTTTTGATGAGATTGGCCCCGATTTCTGTGCTTACATCGCTGCTATGTATGAGTCTGGGCAGCCGTCCGAGTCTTTGCGGCACGTCCTCATTACTCCTATTACTAAACCGGCAACGGACCCTACTTTGATTGCAAATCGCCGCCCAATTTCTCTCTCTAATGTCGAAGAGCGTGCAGTCGAGCGCGCCCTCTCCAACCGCTTAACGCCACTCATGTCTGGTCTTGTATCCCGCTTTCAGTCTGGCTTTATTCATCGTCGGTCCGCAGTGCACCAGGTTATGCTTGTTTATCTTCTCATGCATTACGAGGGCGGTAATCCTGCACTTGAACAGCTGTGCTTCGGATTTCTTGATTTTTCAAAAGCCTATGACCGCGTTAACTGGAGCTTCCTTTTCTGGTCGCTCGAACAGTTCGGTTTCGGGTCCCAATTTATCAAGTGGGTCCGCCTGCTCTACTCTGATCTGCAGGGTTCTGTTCACATTAACGGCTGGACCTCCGCCCCTTTCCCCATTCGATGCGGTGTACGTCAGGGTGGCCCCTTTCGCCCTATCTATATAATTTGTGCACACACCTTTTAGCCCTTTTGATTAATGCTGATGCTCGTATACGAGGTGTCCGCTTGTCCTCTAGCTCTCTTTGCAAGGTGCTCCAGTTTGCAGACGACACGGTTCCTTTAATCTCGTCTTTTACCGAATTGCCTTTCTGGAAAGAGTGCTTTGATAAATACTGCCGGCTCTCTGGAGCTCTTATTAATCTCGAGAAATCTAGCCTTCTTCCACTCCGCGATATCCCCGCACATGCCTGGCCTAGCGTCGAGGACTGCCCCTGGCGGCGTCTTCAGGTGACGGATCTCCCTCCCGCTGAAAAAATTCGAAAATACCTGGGCTTTCCACTAGAGCCCGATCTGTCTCGGTTCTGGCGGAAAAAGACCGCTGCTCTTGATATCCGTGTCCAGCAAGCGAAGACTTATCGCATGCCGATGCGTTCCGGCGTTCTCCTTGCCTGGGCTGTATTTATTGGGTCCCTACATTATGCTCTATATTTGCTTGACCCCCTGATGCTCAGTATTCGACATGGCAAGAGAAGCTTCGCGCTTTTGCTGGCGTGAGCGGGCAGCTTTCGAAGTATATTTCTCCTCTGCCGTGGCGTCAAGGTGGTCTCAACTGCCCGGATATTCGAGCTTTTTCGTTATCGCTGAAAATGAAGTGGGTGGCCTTGCTCGCTGACCCCTCTTGTTCAGCTCCTTGGAAGGAGTACCTCTTGAGCAAACTGGACGCTCAGCTGGCACCTTTTTCCTATGGCCCCGCCCTTGTCTCGCTCCGCCTCCCACTTGACAGACTTGACTTGCCTCCTATTTGGAAGCGGACTCTCTCCGAGTGGGCTCAGCGCCAGGGCGTGTGTCAACCTCGTAACTCTCCCGAAGTGTTATCCCAACCTCTTTTCTTCAATCCTCTGTTCAGTACTCCCGGCGACGAGGTCGACTGGAGTCGCTGTGCACGGTCCGGCTTGCTGCGGGTCTGCGATATCTGGGATTGTGCTGCCCGGGGGTTCCGGGCTCCAGCAGCTGCCTCCTCCGCCCTCCACTCCTTTTTCCCTAGTCTGTGTTCTGCGCTCCCGGCTACTTGGCGCCAGGTTCTCGAGGCCCTGCATCGCCGCCTCAGCATCTCTGGTGGTCCGGACCGGACGCCTCGTTTGCTCTCCTTCGAGGCCCAAGTGGTACTTTTGTTGCCTTCCCTGTTCGCGATAACCAGATAATTCCACGGGTGCTGGACTACATACCGCGCGTTCCTTGCCGCCCTGCGGCTTCCCACCCTGTGGGCCTATCCTCGAGCTCCAATTCAATTCTGTCCCGTTTGCTCCCGCTGCATGTTTGCTTCAGCGCTGTCTTCCTCTCTCTTCGTCGCGGGACCCTGCCTGGCCTTTTTGTTCTTGGCGCAGGCCCTTCGGCCTTTCTTTCTCTTGATAATCTTGCGTTCACTTTCGCTCGTATGCTCCCTCTCCGCCTCTCCTCTGTTCGTCGCTTCTACTGCCTTGAGGTCCAGCGGCTTCGCGATGTGTCTAGCCACGCTCAGATGCCCGATGCTAAGTGGGGGTTTCCCGGCGCCTTGTCTCCGTCCCGTCTTCCTAATCTTGTCGTCCTTCAGTGTTTCCCGATGCTTTGGATCGATGCTCTTTACCGTTTGCATTTCAAATTGTATCGTTTGGGCGAGCAACAGTCGCCCCGCCGTCGTTTCTGTCGGGTTTGTAATGACGGATCTGCTCGCTCTCACGCGCACGTTTTCTCTGAGTGCCCGCTTTCTCGTTCGTTCTGGGATTTCATTCGTGAGCGCCTGAATTTCTGGGCTTCTACTCTTCCACCGGATGAGCGTGAAGAGGTCGCAGTGCCTGAGCTCTCTCTCTTCCACATCCTCTCGGTTCCGGATTTATCTGGGCCCATTTTGCGCAGTAAAGTTAACCCCGCCTTCTGCCTTCGCTCACTTGGAGCGATCCTTGCTGGCGTATTTTCCATCCAACAGGTTGCTCGCGCTCGGTGCGATCTTGAGGAGGCTGACATTGATGCGCCTTCTTACAACCGCGCCGCGCTTGTTGCCGCCTGGGACAGAAATATGTCGTACCTCGAGTTCACCCTTTCGCAGGCTTCGGCCTTGTTGGAGGAGCGGCGCGCTCGCTTGGCTGCTGCTGACGCTGATGATCAGGCTGCCTCGGATGATGACGCACATGATTCAGAGTCTGGTACCGGTTCTCATCGTTCTAGTTCAAGCTCTGATTCTGACTCGTCCGGCGCTCCTTCTTCGGGCGGTGCTGACAACCTCGTCTCTTCGCGTGACATCGATTCTGTCCTCCGGAATCCTGCGGAGTTTGCCGTTCGTGGGAATGTCCCGTTGGGATCCCTGGTGGTCGCCCGCCTCCTGCGCCGTCCCCTCCTGCTCTGGCCCCTGTAGTGACCCTTGGGCCCATTCCTATTCCTGCTCTCGCTGCCCCTCTCGACGCTCCTTTCCCCCCATTCCCTGCGGTCCCGATCCCTGTGCTCCTTGGCCCTCTGGCCCCGCCTCTGCCTCCTCCCTCCTTACAACTTGCTGTCACGGGGCCTCTTCACTTGCCTGTTCCCCGGCAGGTCCCTGGTCATCTTGCAGCTCCATACCCCTTCTTACCTCTTCCCCTTGCTCCTCCACTTCCGCCCCTGCGAGGCCCTCTTTCTGACGTCCTCCTGGGTCAGCCCCCTCTTCAGCCCATCCTTCTTGCCCCCGCTTCTGCAACTGTGACGCTGGGCGGCACTATCTTTTTGCATGCCCCTCCCGCCTCTACGTCCCCGGTCTCTTTGCGTCTGCATCCACTTTCCCGGATCCGCTTGCAGGCCCCCTCGCCTCCAGAGCTCGCCATCACTTCGGCCTCCCTCGCCTCCGCTCTCGATTCTCCATACCCTTCGAATAGCCGCCTCCTCTCTCCTCCTCCGCCCTCCCTCCCCCCCTCGAGCTCCGGGTCCTCGGCCTCTGCCCCGCTTCCGAGTGTTGGCGAGACTGTCCTCTTTTCGATCTCCCCGTCATTCCGGCTCCCTGCTCCCCCTTCGGCGCCTCGGGTCCCATCTGCGGGTCCTATCCCGCTTCCTGGCGCTCGTGAGATTCGCCGCCGGCGCCCTCGTCGGGCCCTTGCGCCCTCGAGCTCGTCTCTCTCTGCACCGCCCATGGCCATGACCTCCGTGTCATCTGCTCCGGCGCCACCCGACCTTTCTCCTGCTTTGCTGCCCTCTCTTCGGCGCCGGCAGCGATCCCCGTCACCTGCTCGTGGCCCTTCCCCTGCCTCCGACCCTTCCTCGGCCCCCTCCTCGCCTCTTCCGTCTCGTCGGCCCCCGCCGCATTCCCGTCGGCGGATCTCTCGATCGACCCTGGACTCTCCGCCTGCCACTGTCTGCGGGTACCTCCGCCGCCGTGTTCGGCGCCGGCTGTCAGTACTTTGCTCGGTAGCTCCCCCGTCGTGGCTCCTCGGGGCCTCTTCGTCGTCGTCGTTCGCTGGGTTCCGGCTCCGGGTCAGATTTCTCGCCGGGCTTACCTTCTCCTGGCTCTGCTCCTGGGCCCTCAGCTCCGGGACCGGCTTCCCCGATCTCCTTCCGGACTCGTGGTCGTACCCGTCGCCGGCTTGCCGAGCCTGCGGCTCCTTCTACTTCCCCCGGCGGTTTGCCGGGCCGGACCCTCCGGCCTTTGTTCTTGATACCGGACTACCGCCTTTGTCCTTGTCTTCTGCTTCGCTGGTCGCGATCGTATCCCGCCGGCGCCGGCGTACTTCTTCGTCTTCTAGTTTAGTTCGGTCTGGTTCGGATTCTGATCGTAGTGTTGATGCTAGAGTTAGTTTCAATACTAGCTATAGTCCTCGTGCTCGACCTGTTGTTCGCCGTCGTTTGCAGTTCGATTGCCCGCCTCGACCCCGGCCGGCTTTAGTGATTCCTTTGACTGTTCTTTTGCCTGCTCTTGATCCGCCTGCTCCGCCTCCTGTGTCCTCCTCGACCTCGTGCCGTAGCTCTGCCCTTTCGCATCGTCCTGCTTCGCCTCCGCCTCCATGTCGTCTTGTTGTTCCTCTTACTTGTCTTCTTCCTGTTATTTATCTTTCTCAATTTTGTCCCCCGCTTCTTAGTGATGTAATTCCTTCTGATATTGATGGTATCTCTAGCTCTGGCTCTTCTTCGTGTCAGTTATCCTCTAGCTCTGGCTCTTCTTCGTGTCAGTTATCCTCTGTCCCTAGATCTGCTCGATTTATCGTCTCTTCTCGCAATCGATCTGTCTCGAGCTCTGTGTCTTTCCTTTTTTATTGTCGATTTTGGCTCTTTGTCTTATCTTTCTTCGTGCTCTTGTCTTAGTTATTTTGCTATTTTGTCTCTATGCCCCCTGGGCAGCCCCCGCAGTGCTGGTGTCTAGAGACTGTGGCCGGTAATTCACCAAAAAAAAAAAAAATCTCTATTTGTTTTCTCTTCTGATCATGACCATGATTATTTAAGACTCTTTGATGGGCTCTGCGCATGCAGCACTTGGTAGCGCGGAGCGTCATGCGTATATGTATGCGTCAGCAGCGCAGTTTCCGAGCTTGCGGTGATCGCGAGCTTGCGGATATTTGCAGCGAACACCAGCGCTAGCTAGCCTATGTGCAGTAAACACCAGCGCTAGCGCATATAGCCTAGTAGTAGTCTTTCGCGTCTCTTTTCGAGCGCTAGCGCGGCTCTGCAGCTGCAGCAGCTGAACTGCGGAAGCCTATCACGATTCTATCTGTCTTTCTCGTAGCGTTCGACTCTGATTTAGCTATGATCACGTCAACAATGCTTAGAGATCTCCAGAATATTGATTAGGATAGCTGATGTCGATCACGCCTAAGTGAACCATGCATATGGCCATGATCAGAGCAGCCATAGCCAGAGTTAGCTGCACTTCAGGAAGGGAAATTAAAGAGCCTCGAAGGGGCCGGGCGCGGGGCCGCGGCAACTGCAGCCCTGGCCTGCGATCCGGATCCGCCCGCGGCCGGCCTGGGCTCTAAATTTAAATTAACGTTGCCGCTGCGAAATTGAAAGGCCTGCAAAAGGCTACACGCGGCGTAACCGGTCTAAGCTCACAGCGAGCCCCAACAGTTCAGAGCGGGCCTCCCCGGGACCCCCAGCCCCCAGGCCCTAGGCCTCCCATGACCAGGCCCCCTTCCATCCCCCCCCCCGGGCTCCCCCGGCCCCCAGCCTCCCTGAACCCCGCCGGGCCCCCGGCGCCCCGGCGCCCCCTCCGCCAGGCCGCCGTCAGGCCGAGCCTAGGACCGGGTATGCTGTTTTGGCGCCGCCCGCCCCCCCCCCTCCCCCCCCCCTTAACTTCTTCCTGCCCGGACCCCCGCCCACCCACACACCCACACCCACCCATGCCACCCACACACAACCCCCCTAGCCTATAGCCAACCGCTGTCATCGATATCATAGTATAGCCAATTGCAACGTTTAACCGCTGTTGTATTGCCTCACGGCTTTATGCCGTCAGGAGCCGGCGCCCCGAGTCTCGCCACTCGCAGTGCTTGGCCTTAGTCTCCGCAGCGCTCACATTGAGTGCGCCGATTGGACCCCCATTACTTTTCATGTACCCCTCCCGGGCTCACACCCCGGGTGACACTCTTGTACCCGGCACTTGTGCTTGCTCCAGGAATACCAGCTCTGCCGGCTCTGCCAGCTCTGCTAGCCGCACCGTAAACTAGGCACTTCTGACCCTCGCCGGGCCTCGTCCAGCCATCCGACCCGCCAGCCGCAGCCAGGCGTGGTCGGACCGCTGGGCGAAGCGATCCGTGGACGGAGGAGCGCGTTTCGGAGGACAGTATTGCGAATCCGCCGCCGCACGCCGACGCCGGACTCGCTAACGGTCGCCCCGTGCATCCGCAGTCTGCGGGAATCGACTGGCACGCCCCCGTCCCACGCCGGACGCGGAATCGTTGCTAGTGGCATCGGCGACGCTCGGAAACGGTGGATCGTCGACCGGACGCGCCCGTCACCGACCGACATCGACCAACCGACCTCGCCCCGCCGCCCGCTTCAGCGCCGCGCACTTCTCGGCCTTTCGAAGGGGGAGACTCTGCCAAAATTTCCGGCGGATTCAGCCCTTCGACTCGCCGGTGGACCGCCGACGCTCAGCTGCGGACTTACCTCGCGATCACTTCCCCCGCCCCCACTTTCTCCCGCCCACGTCTCCGCCGCGCTGCGGACACGTGAACCTCGCCGGAGATCACCGATCGCAGCCGGCCTTCCCGCGTGGAAGCCCGGTCGGCGATCCTCCCTCGGCTCCTCGGACCTCCATCTTCGTCGCTTCTCCCGCCCACTCCCGCCCGTCGGCCGACGTCCATACGTCGCCGACATCGATTTCCGCACCCGTCATTCCTTTTCCCCGGCCGCCGTCGCTCGACGACGCCGCGCCGTCCGTTACCCGCCGTTCCCGCCCTCTCCCCTCGGCTCTCCCTCGCCTTCGCCTCGCTGCGGACGCCACGAGCCTCGGCGGAGACCTCAGATCGCAGCCGGCCCTCCCGCGCGGAAGCCCGGCCGGTGATCTACGTGCGGCGCCTCGAACCGCTCCCGTCGCCCTTTCCCGCCCTCTCCCCTCGGCTCTTCCCTCGCCTCCGCCTCGCTGCGGACGCTACGAGCCTCGGCGGAGACCTCAGATCGCCGCCGGCCCTCCCGCGCGGAAGCCCGGCCGGTGATCTACGTGCGGCGCCTCGAACCGCTCCCGTCGCCCTTTCCCGCCCTCTCCCCTCGGCTCTTCCCTCGCCTCCGCCTCGCTGCGGACGCTACGAGCCTCGGAGGAGATCTTAGCTCGCAGCCGGCCTTCCCGCGTGGAAGCCCGGCCGGTGATCTACTCTCGGCGCCCCGGCTCTCACCCGTCGCCGCCGTCCTCGCCCCGCCCCGCCCGCTCGCCAGCCGACGCCCGTTCGTCGCCGGCACCGCCTCCCTGCTCTCTACACTCCGCCCCGATCCCGGCCGCCGTCGCGCGTCGACGCCGCGCCGGATCCCTCGCCTCCTCGCCCCCGCCCCTCGGCTCCGCGTCGGTTTCCTCCGTCTCCGCCGCGTGCAGACACGATGGACTCCACGCACTTCGGCGACGCGCCGCGCCGGTGCTCGGCGACCAACACCTTACTTCAAGAGCTGACGGACGTTGCTGCGGTCACCTCCAACGCCTCAGCGGAACGTGAAGCTCTCAACGCGCTGTCCAACACGGAGCGGCCGATCCTCATTGACTGTGGAGGCGGCATCTGCATCACCAGTCCGGGCAACCCGCTCACGCCGCAAGGCGTCGCTGCCTGGCGAGACGACGCGCAGCGCGCAATTGACGGGGATACGAAGCGATACTCCGACGCCGACGACGGCTCAAAGCTCGCACTCGCGGGGGCGACTCTGGCGGCCAAGGCGCTACCGTCGCAGTACCAGGCCTCCATCCACGACATGATCAATCAGACGCGTCAGCTCACTCGTGACCTCGCCAAGGCCAAGGAGGAGTCCCGCGACGCGGCCGACGCGGTCACTGACCATGTCCGGGAGAAGGGCCCGGACGTGGCGGACCGGTCACGGGACACGCGCGAGACACGCCACCGGCTCCTGACTAAACACGACAACTGCAAGCGAACGGTTCGGCGCATCACCGACAGACTCGAGAGCGACCACTGTATCCGCGGACTCCCGTCGCTCGTACGCTGGGTTGCCATCAACATTACGGAACAGGAGCGCTTCCGCACACAGACGGTCCTCCTTCAGGCCTACAACGGCTACCCGCTCCCGGAGATGGTCAGCACCGTCGCCAAGATCCTTAGCTTTGTGGGGGCGGGTCTAGTCTGCAAGCTGGAAGGCCAACCTACACCGATGGAGGTGTACAATGTCATCATGAAGATGATCGCGGCCCGGGACCTGGAAAGCGGACGTTACCCCCTCGGCGACTACCAGCTCGCCAAGATGGACAACTTCAAACAGGCCCGGAGGGCGTCAAGGGAAGTCAAGGAGCTGGCGATGAAACACCAACCGCCGGCCGACTTGCTCAACGACGTGCAGGCGTGCAATGCCGCGGTAGCGAACTTCTTGCTCGAAGTCCCGTGGCAACTCCGCACCTTCCCGTGGAAAGACGTCTCTCGCCGCTCCGCGACTGTCGCCCCGCCCGCCTCGGCCTCTTCCTCTCGCTCCGCCGAGAAATCGACCGCCCGTGCCGCGAGCACGCGCGACCCGTTCGACTCCTCGGCTTCCGTCTCCGACGAGCAGCTGGCCGCCCGTGCCGCGCGCACGCGCGACCAGCGCTCTCATGACCACGACGACGAAGAGGACGTAGACCACGAGCACACAAAGCCCCGCTCCTCACAATCGTCCACGCCGTCGCATCAGCACCACCTCGGCTGCTGCGGCGGGCAGTACGACAACATGTTCCGTGCTAGCGCTGCCTCGGACCGTGTTCTTCAGTTCCAGCTCGGCCACATCTCGAGGGCCCGCCTCCTCCACGAATCGCAGAGCACGGAATTTGAAACTCCGACGGGGGACATGACGGTTTACGGTGACGACGACGAGATCGAGTACCCGTTCAATTACGCCGACATCGGTTACGTCTACCAGAACGCGACGGCCCCGCAGACCGCTCCTCTCTACCAGGCGACGGCTCCGCCACCCGCTGGCTCGAGCGCGAACTCGACCCGGCCCCAGACACGGCCCTCCGACCATAACTTCAATATGCCTCGCCTGCAGACGAAGACGGATCTCCTCGCTGGTCTCAACATCCTACGCCCCGACAAACCCGTCCGACCTAACGGTACACGCTGGCTCTGCGACCGTTGCGTGAAGGCTGGCCTCCCAGAGGATGCCTGTTGGCACTTTGGCGACGACTACCTCCTCTGCACGACCCACTGGTACCGGTCGGAGCTGTGCAACCTGCCCACCTCCGACCCCGTCGTCGCTCAGCTCCACGCACGCCTCGGCTTGACCCCTTCCACCTCGACGTCGACGGGCGTCCCGACCGCTGCGCTACGGACTCAACAGCCCCGAGCCTGCTACCTCTGCGGGGTCTTCGGACACCTGGCGGCACACTGCGAGTGGGCCAACAAGTGTCTTCGCTGCGGACAGGAGGGCCACATCATGCGAGACTGCCCTAACCCCAACGGCGGCGGACCAGGCGGCCGCGGTGGTGGCGGACGCGGCGGCTTCGGAAGAGGCGGTGGCGCTCCAGGAGGTGGTTGCGGCGGCCCCAGCGGCGGTCGCGGCAGCTTCGGCGGTGGCTACGGTGGCGGACGAGGCGGTGGTGGTGGCGGCGGCCGCGGCGGCGCCCCGACGCAGCCCCAGGGCGTCCCCTTCCAGGCCGCGACCCGCGCCTCGCGCCCGCCGGTGACGATGGGCATCTCCTACACGACCTGCCCCCCGCCGCCCTCCGTGCCCCTCGATGACGAGCCCATGCCCGACGCCTCGACCGCGCCGTCGCACGTCGACGCCGCAGCCTCGGCCTCGCAGTCGGGTCTCTTCCCCTCCTCGACCACCCCTGCGCCGTCGCACGCCGACGCCGCAACCCCGACCCTCCCGACGGCTGCACCCTCGCGCGTCGAAGCTGCAGCCGCTGTCCCCGCCATCCCCGTCGCTGCCTCCCGCGTGCCGTCGCACGACGACGCCACCACGGGCACGACCGTGATTACTGCGACACAGGCCTCCGCTCCCGCCTCCTCTACGAGCACGCCCTCGACCGTCGGGACCTCAGGAACTCTGACACCGTCGCGCGCCGACGCTGCCTCGACCCCTACGGTCCCTGCTGCCTTGACCCGCTTCACCCCTCCCGCCGCCAAGCCTACCGCACCGTTGCCCGTCGACGCTGCGCGGACGACCCCCGGCCTCAAGACGTCCAAGGAGCTCGCACTCGAGGTGAAGGCGCGGCTCAAGGCGGCACAGGTCCGGATCCAGGAGCAGGCTCACTGGGCGGCGGAGCGCGCCCTGGGCACCCACGGCTCCAACGTTGCGGCGGTCCGCGTCTGCCCCGTCAACGTCACCACCGGCGGCCGCTCCTCTCCCCGCCCCCGCTCCGCCCTCAACATCGAGCGCGAGGCGCGCGCGGTGCTTGCTGCAACGCAGGCGATGGTCACGGGCTCGACGTCTGCACCCCAGCAGCCCGCTGCTTCCAGCAATGCAAGCGGCGCACCGGTTTCTTCGACCGCTCCGACGGCCGGCCCTCTCACGCCGGAGCCTGCGCCGTCCAACGTCGACCGCGACCACATTACGCCGGCGCTCCAAGTGTACGGAGCACCCGTTCCCGGCGCGGAGGACGTTGCGCGCCCGTACCTCGAGCTCCTCGCCTACGCTGCACACGCCAAGCGGCAGGACAACATCAACTACCGTGCCGACGTCGTCAGCTCTGCTCACTACCCGACGGGCTTCCCGGGAGGCGACTTCCGCACGGTTACGTTCGAGGCCCTCCTCATCGTTCCTGTGCAGGGCAAGACGTTGGCGATCGCTGCTCCCAGGGGACCCGCCCTCTGCTCGCGGGAAGCCGGCAAGCGGCCGCGCGGTTACACTTACGACTCGCGAGTCGCCGGCGAGACTTCGTCGTACTTCATCAAGCCGCACCACAACTTCCGCCCCTGCTTCATGCAGGCGCAGGACGACGTGACGGACTTGTATGCGGTTGACCTCCGCACGGACAGCTCCTCCGTCAAGAGCTCGGCCCCGTATTTGAAGGAGTTCTGCCCTCACTGCGAGCAGTTCCCGGCCAAGCGGAGGGGCTCGGGGCCGTTGGAACCGGTGGAGTTGCACGTTGTGCGAGCGCGGCTTCACGAATCGCCGGCGTACCTCCAGACGGCTCACCGCTTCATGCTGGATGAGCTCTCCCGCCTTCCTCTCACTGCGCCTCCTAACACTCCGGAGCACCGCCCCTACTTCCTCTTCGTCGCGGGCCCCATCACTGTGACTGCTCGCGCGCCGGGCGACCTCGGCAAATTGCCGCGCCCGCTGCCGCCGGCAAGCAACAGGAACCCGACTGTACCGCTTCGCACGCAAGGCGCTTCCAGTCACCCGTACTACACGGTCCTGATGGCGGCCGGCCCGGACCTCCCCGACGGCAAGGCAACCCGCAGGGCTTACCAGAAGGCCTTCGCGGCCGTCGTGGATGGTACGGCAACGAAGGAGCAGCAGGACGTGGTACTCCGCGAGGGCGTTCGGCAGCGTCCGCACACCAACTGGCACCTGGCCCACGCCTCGAGCTCCAAGGCCTCGGGGACTCCGTCGTCTTCGTCGACGCCCTCCCGCCCGACCGCGACCACGGCCGCGCAGCCGTCGTCACACGCGCAGCCTACACCGCCCGTGCAGCTGTCTTCGTCCACGGCCACGCAGCCGTCGACGTCGTCAGCCCCACACGCGACTCGGACCTCGACCGACGCCCCGTCCGACGAGATGGCGTTCCCGGCGTGCACGCAGAGCGCGTTTGCCCAGACGTACGCAGACCTGTACACCCTGCAGCTCCGCCGCAGGGGCGACATCCGCTTCGACAGCTGGTCCTCGGTGGTGCACGACATCCTTTCGTACCTGAAGACTGAGAAGCCGCCCCGCCCGAAGCTTGCTCTGGGGGTCGCAATGCACCTTACGGGCACGCCCTCCTTCGCTCACCTGCCGGCGCTGGATCCCGCTGCTCTCTCGCGCGAGTTCGGCCTCAGCCCCATCCCCATCTACATCCCCCCCGCCTTCCCCGCTGCCGCGGCTCCGACGCGATCGGACCCGCCGAATGCTGCGGTGCCAACGACGGCGACGACGAACCAGCGTCCCGCGGGGCCGCCGCACCTCACGGAGCCCTGGCCGCCCCTAGAGGTGCTTGGTACGGCGTTGACCCCGACTTCTGCGAACCCGCCGATCGCAGCAACGCTGGCCACGATGCCCTCGACGCCGGCACCCCCGCCCGCGCTCTCCGACTCGACGATGGCGACGTTCCGCAACACCATCCGCGCTTGCCTCGCTCAGTCAAACGCACGGGAGCTGGAGCAGCTCTTCCAGTTGGCGGCGGCGACGCTTCGCGCCCGCTTTCGTGCGGCGGGGTCCGTCCTCTACAACGCGCACGGCGGCGACGAGATCTTCAACAAGATGACGCCGCTGGACTTGTGCTTCTCTCCGGGAACGCGGGCTTTCTACCTTCGCTTCGCTCCGCACGAGCTTCGCAGCCCCGTCCCTTGCCCGGCCCCCTACACGCCAAACGCACGCGGGGGACTGCCGATCAAGCACACTCACTCGTACCATGTCGTCGTCATTTACCCGTGCCTGCTTCATGACGCCCAGGGCGCCATCGTGGGCACCTGCTGGGAGCTGATTTCTGGCTGCGGCATCTGCGGCGCTTTCCCGGGCACCTTCTCCTCCCTGATGACCAGCGGCAGAGGAGTCGACACTGACACGGGCGCGACGTACACGGCTCGCCTCCCGCTCCAGACGACGGTGTCACGGACAGAACCGCCCTTCTGCCGCCAGGTTCCTCCGGCCATGTGCGACCTGCTTCATCGCATCTACTGCAACCTCGCCGTCTACGCCCCCCAGCTCGCCGGTCTACGCGAGGCGGTCTTCCCTTCTCTTGCCGACGAGTACATCAACATCCCCCTCGCCGACACGTCCACGTTCGTGGTCACGGACCCGCCGCGCCCGACGAGCTGGACCAAGTCCGTCAGGCCGGGCGACGAGTACGGGCTCCTTCGCTCTGCCAGGCTGGATGCTGGGTCGCCCGCGGCCTACTCTCACATTCAGCCGGCGTACGGAACGGACATCTCGGCTGTACCGTGGACTCAGGTGGGGCAGTGCGACGTCACGGGACCGTTCACTCGAACGGATCCGGTACAGCCTCCGAACCTCGACAATCTCCAGTGGATCTGGACCCCTCAGTCCCTCCCCGCACTGGGCACGGGCTACATGGAAGACTACCCTCCCCACGTCCTCCTTCGCGTGCTTCTGCTGATGGCGCCGGCGCACCGCGAACGAGTGTGCACGGCCTTCAAACTGTCGGAGCTGGAGGTGGAGCGGGCGATCATTCAGTTCGCCAACGATGACCCTCTCCCGTTCTTCGACGACATCGTGCCGCATGCGAACGAGCGCATCATGACGCTCATGCAGCTCACCGCCCTCCGCACGGCGGACGAGGAGACGGACCAGCGGCGGAGGAACGAGGAGTACCGCCGGCGCGCCCAGGACCGCGACGAGGAGTCGCCAAGTGACCACGACGAGCCAGCTGGAACGCCGACGGGCTCGGCTGCTGTCTCGTTAACCCGCCCTGCAAGCGACGGCTTGGACGATGCCATCCCGGCTGCAGGCGGCTCGTGGCGCCCACCGTCCGCACGCCCGCGCGGGACGATGCCTTCGGACCAGCTGCCCACCGCACCCTCGGCCGCGCCGCCGACGGTACAGGTTGCAGTCGCAACTCCGAAGCCCGCGACGTATCCCCCCACGCCCTCGGCCGCGCAGCCGATGGCGCCGGCTATGACTCCAGCCCCGTCGGCGACAACGTCCGCTGTCGCACCCTCGGCCGCGATGCCGACGGCGCCGACAGTCACGACGCCGACCGCGGGACCCTCGACCACGACGCCGACGGCCCCGGAGGAGGCTGAGGACACGGACACGTCGTTCAGCGAGGAGCTCTGCGCGCGGCTTCACATTGCACCCGACGAGCACGGCAGACTTCACCCGCCTCCCGACGTTCGCGAGATCCCCGCCCACACATTCTCCCTTGCCCCAGGCTGCGCGATCTACTGGCCAGGCGAGCAATCGTACATGCTCATGACGACGGCGCTGGATAACGCAGACCTGTACTCGGACGAGCGCCCCGTCGCGTGGTGCCCCGCCTCTTATGACGCGGTGGGCATCGCAAACACGGGCGTGTTTCAGAACAACCTTGCACGTCGGATCGGCAGGCGCCCGCTGAACGACGATGACATGGCCCGTTTCAAGGACGAGAAGCGCCCGATCCCGCTCACGTACAAGGTCACTCGCGAGGCGCAGGCTGCACAGTTGCTGCATCACATTCCCCGCTTCCGCTCAGCAGTCTACCTTGTCGCCTGTCTGGCCTACGACAGCACCCCGGCGGAGCTCGTGACCCTACGTGACCTGACTTCGTCGGTCCCCTTCCTCGAGTTCCTCGGCCTCAGCGCAACCGACGCGAGCATCGCAAGCTACACGACGGACTCGGTGGCTACCGCGATCCTCTCCTCAGTGATCGACACGGCCCGGGCCTACAAGACGGCGCTGGACACTCGCAAAGGCGAGGGGACCACGACCTCACCGCTGCACCACCACTCCACGCTGCGCGCAGTCACGGCGCAAGGCGACACGCATGCTGTACGCGTTCGACTGTTCCACCAGTCTCTTCGAGAATTGCACAGGCTCCCTCCCGCGCTGGAGGCAGAAGAAGGGCAAGTTCTCATCGATTACGTCGACTCGAAGCTACGGCACACGGCAGCGCTGATACCTCGCGTCTCCGTCTATCTCCGGGCCAGGGCACTCGCTCAGGGCACGCTGCTGGCAAGCGTCGTCAGTGCCACAGATGACGCCTCTCTCCGCACGACCTTCTGCGAACCGCAACCGCTTCTGGTCGAGAACGATGCAATCCCGCGGGCCTACATCTTCAGCGTGATCATTGAACAGTCTGAGTACATGCTTCGGGCACTGAACCTCACGACGGATACGGCGCGGCTCACTCCGGACCTGATGTCCTGGACAACACATTTTGGCCGTCTAGTTCTTGACAGCCACCGAGGCGGCCGCCCCACGTCCTGCTTCCTTCGCGACCTCGCGCGGGAATTTGAGCTCACGTACTCGTCTATCGCCATCTCTATCCCGAACCCCGGTCATCGCTCTTCTGTCCCGACGAATGCAGACGCGGCACTAAAGGCGTGCGAGGCGGGCTTGGAGCAGCATCGCAAGGGGTCCTCGCCGACGGGCACTGCCTTCGTCACGGAACTTAGCCCGACCGTCGCTATGGCGCGCATGAATAGCATCCGTGACCAGACCGCGTACACGCACGCCATCATCAACTACGTACGCGACGCGTTCACCAGTGAGGGGTTCGGCCAGGCCCAACCGCCTACGATGAAGCTCAAGCGCCTCCCGGCTACCGACCCGATTCCACTCAGCTACGAACCTCACAGTGAAATCCTCATCACGCGCAACGAGGCCGCACTTCTGGCAGCTTCGCAGCCTCGGGCTCGCGTGCTCGCTGTTGCGCTCCGCGTTGCGCTGGCGACGCGGTACCAGGAGGCGTCGACGCCGGAGGGCCACCTCGTCGCCGAACGGATGGCTACGGCGATGGCGAACCGCATCCTCGCAATCCCTGGCCTCGAGCACCCGCTCACGCTTCTCTCCGTTCTTCGCGCGTACCTTCGAGACGCCCATGTGCACCTCGGCGTCTACCTCTGTTGGGACCGCGATTCCCCGGACACTCCGATCCGCCACCTCCTGCCGCGACTCCCGAACGAGTACATGCCCATCTCGACGGCGATCGCAGAGCTCCTTCCGGGTACCGATTACCGTGGGAGAGTCGGACCGCACAAACTCCCGCAATACTTGCGCACGGGACTCAGCTGGGAGGACATCGTGGCGCGCTCTCTGGGCACGGATCCGTACTTCACGGCGGAGGAGGAGCTTCGCGTGACGCAGCGGCCTCTCTTGGTGGGCACCGGCAAACGATTGCGCGAATCCGGCAAGAAGGACGAACAGCTGTCGCAAACTCAGCGGCGGCGCCTCACGGAGAACAAGCGGAATGAGATCACGAGCCGGGCCCTCCAGCATCTCTTGCAGTTCAATACGGGTATCGCCTTCCACCCTCCCAAGGCTGTCGACGCCAAGTTCGCGGAACGGTTGGCGTACTTCTGGGACGTGCAGGACGACGAGATCGAGGACGGACACGGCGAGAACGACCTCGCACGAGCACTTCGACGACGCCTCACGGCTATTTGGCCGGACACTCTCGGGCTCACCACGACACCGTTATCTCGTCCCGACCCTGAATTCTACCCGAATCCCGTAGCAGACGGATACTACGAGATCGCGGGAAGGGGGGGCAAGCGCTTCCGCGATCACGCCCTTGTCCCCAAGGAACGCGATTTTCTCCCGGATTACGGGTCTCTCGAACCCCCACTTCCCCCTGAGCTTTACGGTACGGAGGCGGGCGACGCGATCCTGGAGGACACGACGCGTGACGACCTTGTCTCGTACTCCCAGCCACCGATGCCGTTCCTTCAGCAGCGACGGATGCTGGCCAGCTTATACTCGCTTTCCGAGGAGTATCAACTTCGGGGGCCGTGGTTGACGGGAGCTATCACTGGGAGCCAGAAATTAAGTTTACCATATGGTAAACTTAGGGTGTGGTAAAGTTGTGCTGTTTGCGTTACACCACTGTAAAGTCACCAGGGTAAAGTCGCCGGGGTAAAGTCAGGGTGGTAAAGTTGTGAAAAGCGGGGTAAAGACGTCGGTGTAAACTCGCCGAGGTAAAGTTGGCGAGGTAAAGACGTCGGGGTAAACTCGCCGAGGTAATGTTGGTTTCGGTGCAGCGGTTCACTTTTTTACGTTTTTTTTGCTTTTTTTTATTTTTTCTGTAAAAGCTATCTATAGCAGCCCATCTTCAAGCGATACTGCGCGCGAGCTCTATCCTAGAGCTAGCTAATCGGTTTGATGAATGCTTCGTATTCCTGAAATCTGCAGCTGGGACGGAATTCTTCTTATTTGCGTGCGCATGCGGACTGGCGGGATGCGCACCAGCCTGGCAGGTCATTAATCAAGCTCATCTCCACCAACCTGGCTGCGGTGCGTAGTCATCTCCTCCTCGTCCGACGACAAGCCGGACTCATCCCCATCAGGAATATTTGATGCCACTGCTGCAGCTGATTTCCCTGTGGCAAGTGTGACCAGCAGGTCCAGTGGCTCTGAACGTGATGAAGATCCTTGCTGAAGTGTCACGTCCATTGCAGTCTCCTCCTGCATCATGATGTTGCAGCAGCGACACAAGGAGAGGAGAGTTAAAGAATGAACGAACCAGGAGACGGACATTAGCGTCCTTGAAGAAGCGACCGTAATCGGCAGTCGCTCTTTCAAACTCGGGATTCTGAACGCGATGGAGCGAAGAATCGGCTTCAAATCGGCGCGCGATCTCTGCCTCATCAGCCTCGTTCTGTCGATGCCGAGATTGCTGCTCGGCCTGCTCAGCCTGAAGCTTCTTCATGTCCTCATCATTCGAATTCTGACTGTCTTGGCTGGCTGCGTTCGACTTTGCTCTCATCTCTTCCTCCTCCAGCTGCCTCTTGTCCTTCCGCTCTTCCTTTTCGGCTTCAAAGGCGTCGCGGTACACCCATTGCTCAATGACCCAGTCACCAGGCACATGAATCTACGGAATCATGAGTCAAAGTGCTAGCCGTCCAGTATTTTCATATACTTCTTACCACGTCACTGCGACTCTTTGCCAGCAAATCGTGCAGCTTGTTGCTTGAGCCGAATCCGAGCTTATCAGCGACCAAAGTCGGTGGCGTCGGCGAAACTCCAAGCCAGTATGCCCTGAACAAAAGACGTCAAACATGTCGCGGATTTTTGCATTATTGATGCGCAATCACATCATATCCTGATCCGCGACTGTGTCTTTCAGAGGAGTATACACTTCCGTAGGATGGATACTCTTGAAGATCGTATTCTTGCAAGCATGGCGCGTACCTGCATTGGAAAATCATAAACATAATGCTTGATTGCGAGAAAGACAACAATTGAATGGCGCACGACCCCCAAACATGAAATGGCCTGGCTTCGTGCGGAATCCGAGGAAAGCGGGAACAAGGAAGCCTTTCTCGGTCTTCTCCCAGTGCGTAACGAGAACGCCGCCAGGGGTCCGTTCCTCGAGTTTGTACTCCAGCCGGAGTTCAGTACGAATAGCGTCTTCTGACCAGAAGGGGGCTCGGCCTCGTGCACTTTTCCAGATCCAGATCCCGGAGATCCCGGCTGGCGGCGGGCGGCTGAAACGGGGAGTTTGACGAGGACCCGCTGATTCCGCTCCCCATTCGCCTCGTTGTGCACTTTCTGAGAGTCGAATTCCAACTCGTCTTTGAGCTTGAGAGCAGCTAGCACATCGCGACGGATTCGCTGGTCTTCCGTCTTGCTTCGCTTGGCTTTCGGAGCCTCCATCTGCGGCATATGCAAGTCAATAAGCGGCATATGCAAGTCAATAAGCAGACATATGCAGCCGGCAAGTTTCACCCACACCGCCAATGTCGAACTGGAATTCAGCGAATCGTGATCAGCCCCCCCCCCCCCCCCCCCCCCCGAAAGAGAAAATCCCGAAAGAGAACCCTCGAAAACCGCATGACAAAATAAGAAGTGCAAAACGCTCGCAAAGCAAAAGCGCAAAGCGGCAATTGAGACGCAAGTGAATTCGCAAATGTGACTTGAGCGACTGCGTCCATCTCGAACACCTAGCTGCACCGGTCAGGTTGCCGGGTTCCGGACCTGCCCGTGCACGTGTCGACTTCCTCTCTTTGCAGAGGCCCGGGCGTACGCCGTCCATCTCGAACACCTAGCTGCACCGGTCAGGTTGCCGGGTTCCGGACCTGCCCGTGCACGTGTCGACTTCCTCTCTTTGCAGAGGCCCGGGCGTACGCCGTCCATCTCGAACACCTAGCTGCACCGGTCAGGTTGCCGGGTTCCGGACCTGCCTGTGCACGTGTCGACTTCCTCTCTTTGCAGAGGCCCGGGCGTACGCCGTCCATCTCGAACACCTAGCTGCACCGGTCAGGTTGCCGGGTTCCGGACCTGCCCGTGCACGTGTCGACTTCCTCTTCTCTTTGCAGAGGCCCGGGCGTACGCCGTCCATCTCGAACACCTAGCTGCACCGGTCAGGTTGCCGGGTTCCGGACCTGCCTGTGCACGTGTCGACTTCCTCTCTTTGCAGAGGCCCGGGCGTACGCCGTCCATCTCGAACACCTAGCTGCACCGGTCAGGTTGCCGGGTTCCGGACCTGGCTCTGTCAAAATGGCTCTGATGGTGTTGTTATCTGCAAAAACGCAAGCGCGAGAGCAATGTGCAGGCACGCTTTTGCATGAACATCTAGATAGATGGAAAGAAGGGATGAAGAGCAAAGACAGCGTGTGAAGAGAAATTGACAGAGGGCACACGTTTTTCACAGAGGCTTCGTCACCATCATCGTCCTGATCCCTATTCATTGGTTCATTAATGACACGCAAATTATGAGCAGCATTTATGTAAATATGTCGATTGACACGACCGAAGAAAAATTGCTCACTGATCTCTTCGAGCCCTCCTTCCTCCTCCCCTCCTTGTTTCCCCTTGCTGGCCGCGCCAGCATGCTTGTTCCCGGCACCAGCATGCTTGTTCCCGGCACCAGCTGCAGATGCCTTGATCCTCGGCTTTTTGGAGGCGACGGCACTATTTGCTTCGGACTCGAGCTCCTCCTGCATCGGTGGATCGATTCGATTAATGGGATCGATACAATTAAGATATAACGGACGTGATGCATCAGAAGCAGGCCAGATGTTGGCTCGGATGCACTCGTGTTAGCAGTGCTCTTTTGAAGAAGATTTCCTGCCCAGAAAATCGCTCGTTTCGCTCCGTTCGCCACTTGCATGTTCGGCTGCACCGGGACCGCAGTCATCAAAGTAGCAACGAAAACCATCTTGGAAAGACTACGTGACTTACAACCTGCGCGGCGTCAATCAGTCCGGTTCCACGTGCTGCACACAATCCAAGAATTCTGACTGACCATCTGCACCGCGATCTCTTTTGCGACGCCTTTCTTCATGTAGAAGTATGGAATCTGTTTCTGAACCCAAGTTGGACAAACAGATGTCACGACAACCAGATCGTGGGCGCTCTGTACGGCATCGCAAAGGGCCTCGTCACGAGAACACGATTACTGGCGCTCATAAGGTAGTATTCAACGCATGCACCTCCTCCAATTCAAACAGGTTGGCCCGTACAAGCTGCGGATTGACGAATGATAAATCCACACGGCCGACGTACAACCCTGTCCCGACTATCTCGGCTGTCGCATTCGGAGCCCCAACGTGCATCAAGTCCACCAGCTCGAACTTGTTGAAGCGCATCAGACTGTTAGGAATCGCTTCCGGTGCAGCAAGGAACGGATTCACTGCGAAACGAAATCAGGTACGTCAAGATATCGAAAAATGAACAACAAGTACTGAAGTCTCCGGGGCTGATGATTTGCTTAGAGAACTTATCAACCTCTTTTGCCCGCTCGACTTCTCGTTTCTGCATGCGTTTCATCTTTTTCGGGCCATTATACAAGGTTGCGCCGTTCTGTCGCAAGAATGAGAAAACCGTGGACAGCACATTTAAGATAATGGCTGGCACACAGCCACAGTAGTCCTCCATTCCGTGGTGCGACTTTGAACAAGATATCTAACGTGACCCTTTAGCCATTCCGTCACAACCTTTTCCGTGAACGGCTCCTGACGTGGTATGTCGGTGAATGATGATGATGAGGAAAACAAAGATATGAACCGGTGCTGGATTTCCGTCTGGAACTCCTTCAGGATAAACGCCGTTTGCTGTCATTGTGCAACAGGTGTACTTGAGGGCGAGAAGGATGCGTTGAATCAGCTCTGTAGCGGACCATCGGAATTTAAAAAAGATATCATATTCCGAAAAAGCGATTCGCACTGCTGTACGATGTTTTCATCTCAAGCCAAATGGGTTGCCCAAGTGCGTCCCAAATGGCCTGAAGATATACCATAAAATTGATACGAATAAAAGGAGACCGAGCATTGTGAATGAAGACTCGTGGATTCTTTTCGTCGCGCCTTCCGAGGAAAGAGAAACCTGAGCGTGGTTGGGCGTTTTGCAATGGAAACTGAATGGAAATCTGAACTGAATGGTGAATGCAAATCCGAACCATGCGTGATGGCCACGCAATCAACGCCCACAGGAAGCGCAGTGTCGTAGCTGTTTTCTCGGAGCTTCGCGAAGAGTGCAAGAAGAGCTTCACGCTGCCGACACGGATTTCATCAAAAAAAATGAATCCGGTCATAAGGACATGAAGAAAGCGAACAGCCATCGCGGATGACTGGTGTCTGCGGCTCTGATATTCAACGGTCCCAATCAGAAGCCGCACTGAAGCCTCCAGCGTTGCCTTGAAGTCTACAGGGACTTGTGGACGGCCGCCGAAGATCGTGTTCGAGACGTCTGATTGTTTTTTGTCATGCGCACGTATGTTGGTCATGTTTTGATCATGTGCGTGTGTAATTCGAAAAACGCACCAAAGACTCTCATGATATCGTCGACAAGAGTCTGTACTTGAAGAGGCCAAAGCTCCTCTGGATCGTTCGCAGGCTGCCTGAGAACCGATGCTGTTTGTGAGAGCGTAAGTTCTTCAACGTGCGATTGCAAACAGCAATCGAGTTCACCCCACGCATTGGCGTTACTGCGACCGCCCGAAAGGCGGTGCGCAGCGAGACCCGCGTATGAGTTCTCCTTCTCCGACCCCTCGCGGTCGGATCCATCGTTTTTGTTCTCATCGTTCTTCTGAAGGATTGCTGTCGTCGATCTGCCGACTGTATTCACGCTCTGATTCTTCAGAATCTGCGCTTCCCATCAGTTTGCGATAGCAATACACAACAGCAGGACCACATTTCGAGCAAGGGAAGCAGCGTTCGCCAAAAGCGTCATCGGCTTCCACAAAATCAGAGGCGTAACCGGTGAAGAAGAAATTGCAGACACAAAGAAAGACAGCACCTTCAGAGGACCTCCTTTATCAGCAGTCTGAGGGCAAAGCACCGACCAGATTTTCAGGACCGGGCAGCATCGATATTCGAATGGTGAAACAACGGGAAATCACCTTCAACGAAGGAACTGCCGCTGGAATATTTTCGCCAGAGACGGTTGCTGCCTGAAAGCAACAGCAACGGCAAAGGTTTCAGCACTCGGGCATCAGCATTCGAACGCTCGAATTGCTGAAGAACACCGTTTTGAAGCGGCCGCCAGAGGAGTTTCCGGCCTGAACATGTGAGGAGAGCTCTTAGCATCGGCTGTCAAGTCCATAAAGCGCTGGGATGCATGCACACCGCTGGAACTGGAACGGGTTCTCCGCCTTTGCTTCGGTTTCCACAGTTCGGGACCTTTCCAATAGCTGCACATGTAGTGTAAGCTGTTATACTAGCGGGACGAGTAAGACTGCGTACATTCAACGCAAGTATTTCTGGCCAGAGTGCATCTCCTCGCCGCTTCTTGATTTTCTGCCAGAAGAGCATCAAAATTTGAAGGATCAATATCAACATCGTCTGCCAGCAAGTCACAGGAGCTGTACAGGGAATCAACCTTTCGCAACACAGCTTCGTATTTGCAAAATGAATGCGCACGTGATTGAGGCCAAGCGTAGATCGATGTCGCGAACCTCCTGAGCAGCAGCATGAAGCTCTCTTACGCTCTTCATCGCGTCTCCGAGAACAGGCGGAATGACAATTTTGCTCGATATCGGTAACACTTCGTTGGCTTCTTCGACTGCAGCTAGAAAAGCTCGTTCGACGTTAAAAAACCTGATTGGAACCACGCCCGTTGGTCTAATTGCGACGATTGCATAGAAGGGAACCTAACGTGGGCGCACGTTGTCGTATCATAGTTCATGTGCACGGCCGGAGGTTCTGCACGTCCACAATCTCTGTGGAGCTAATGAAACGATTGCAACAGCGGCATATCCACAGCGTACGCGTACACATAGACCTTGTGGAGCTCATTGAACAACGCAGTCCTCCACTTGAAGACATTTGCTTTTCGTGCTACGATTACTGCGCAGGCTTGGTACCGCGGAAAAGCGCACCATAGTACAAGCATGCGCACCATTTGCACCGCTAGCTTCCGCTGGGGTCGCCGGTAACGCATGCACGCCACTAGTGCTCACTGGCGGCCGCGGGCTGGCCATTGGGGCAGTCAACTCTGCGAACAGCGCTAAGTGACATTCTGTTGCTGTCTCATTGCTGCCTAGGAGCGCATCTCATCGCCTAGGTGCGCATCTCATCGCGTCGCTGTACCGGGCTTCGGAAAACTCCGATCGCACTACAGCAAGACTAAGCACACTCAGAAGAGCTCAAGATGCTTACGGATGGTCGAGATGCTCCACGCCGATGTTTTCAAACTGCGCCGTGTACCCCCGGGGGGGAAGAACCTGGAGCAGCGGTGCGAACCACGCCATGCAGCGGTCAGAGCGACTGCGGTGCGAATGTCAGAAGTGTCAAGGCAAGTTAGTGCGTCCTGAGGTTTTCAATGCACATCAACTGCTAGCGCACACCGGATTCAGTAGCAGCGATCGGCAAGTCGAGTGCCCTTGCTCGCGCTGCAATGGAAAGCGCGTCTCGTCTTGGGTGCAAAGGATACATTTGCACCTAGACAAATATGGATCCAGTCTAGTAGAGCAAGCTGCCCGGAGAGCTCCTGTAAGCGATTTCGTTCCTTTCGTAGCCGAAGTTCTTGACGTACCGATCCCGACAATTTCGGTTCGAGCGGCACTAAGAAGACGACGATTAGCAGCCCCGGCAGCACTTCAAGGCAACGAGCGACAAACAGATTCCAATTCGAAGCGCAAACGTGTCAACAATAAAGCCGCTCGTATGCTGCGAAGGCTGGGTAGATATACTGATCGTATTGGTCCTCAAGAAAACGGCAATGAACCTGGACATGAATCCAATATCGTCGATGGCATCGATGGCGATGATCATGCTCATGAGGCTTTCGACGACCCAGCCGCAGAGGAAGGCCAAGCGGACGACATACGTGCAGACCCAGCTAGGGCGGATCAAGTGGATTATGGCCTAGAGTCGGATCAGGACGCAGCGCTCGACGGCTCAGATGATGAATGCACTACCAACAGGCAGAATTTTTATTCTGAGCCTCTTTTTGAGGGCTGTAAAGTGTCGGTGCGTGCTGGAGCATTCAATACATTGCTTGATATTGGCTGTATTGGCTTTTTAACTGTTCTCTAGCGCATGGATTACATCACTTTTTGCCTCGCATTGAAGAAACGCTTTACACAAGCACCTGTTGAGATGTTTGCATCAATCAACGCGGCTGTGTCTCTCATCATTGAGGGCCAACAAACTGCAACGAGGCAGCTCGGGTCTTGGAAGAGAATGATTAGAGAAATCCAAGAATTCGTAGCGGTAAATAATCAACCACTTTCAATTTTCGTGTTCGAAACGTTAACATTTCCCTGCTCAGCCTTCCATCACTTTCAGGACATGTGGGTATAAAGAGACAAAGCACAAGGTGGCGATTTGCAAGACAGTCTGGATCGAAGACGGAACTGTTCCTCCAAATACAGTCTGCGAGTGTGGCCATTCAACCTATGCCGATGGTGTGGTGGGCTTCTTTTTTGATCCGACCCGGAGTTTTCAGCAGCTACTGAACAGTCCTTCGTATTATCCCCGGTTCCAGTGCGTTGATTTCGATTCTGTCGGTGCGGCCACGGCTGATCAAATTTACACAACGGCGTCCAGTTACGGCGTTCGAGCAATACAGATTGGGGGCGATCGTGTTCCAGATTACTATTTGCGGTCGCAAGAATCCGAAACCCAACATCTCACTGGCGACTTTGTTCAATCAAGACTTTTCTCTTCTCTTCACGAGGAGGGCTGTGTGCGAATTTCGGACGGTCTTGGAGTTGTGTGCGCATACTCTACAGATTCCGCAGTGACGCACAGCTGGTCATTTCCACACCTACAGCTTATTCTGAAAACTGGACTCTAATGTCGTGTTTCTAGGTCCCACGGCGGCTCTTTCACCCCTGTGTTTGTGATACCTATGTCTGCGCATCCTAATTGGCGGTGCGTGATCATTATCTCGCTTTCCGCTTTTTCGCCACTTGTCTCACCCCGTTTCGCTCAGAACAGCAATGCAACGCCTTGTTTTTCTCATGGATGGGAAGCGAGAAACTTCGATGGAATGTTCCGCGTATTCCTTACACCGTGGCTTGTTGCCAACCAGCCGCCGCCCCAGGAGTCCCCGCTCCCGAAAGCCAAGGGTTTGCATGCCTTATAATCTGTCTCTTTCTTTCAATCATTCAATACCGTTGAGCAGAGTGGGTTTTGCAATCCTCTCACCGGCAAAACTGACAAAGCATATTTCACAATGGCTCTCAATATCGATGACCTCCCCGGATGCGCAACGGCATTTATGATAAGTTCGCGTAACGCATCCTTGCGCGGCTTTGTATTCCGGGACAGAAACCTAAACTTTCTGCAGCGTCGCACAGTGGCGAGCACGGCCATCCGCTTCGGAAGGTGGATTTCTGGAAAGCGCAGAGCAAAACCGCCGGGAAAAACATGTTTCAAGCACACGATCTCCCGCTCAAACACTGGATGCGGGAGTTGTGCGTACTGACCAAGGATCATGATAGACCCCCATCTGCCCGAACGGACTACTGCATGGTGCATCGAGCCGACGGACTGAAACGTTCCCACTGCAGCTGTTCTGACACCCTTCGGTACAGCGAGCCGACGGACATGCTGTAGAGATCCAACGCCAAAGATGGTTTCGGAAAGAGATTACGCAAACAGCTTTTGTTCAATTTGTGAAAACGAAAACCTTCGGTAAACCTTTTAGAATGGATATAAGTGAACATCCTTCGAACGCGCCGTCCATTGAATTGTCTCTGACCAGGCGTTCAAGGCTTGCCGACTTTAGCGGAATGGCCACACTTTCGGCTCGGCCCCCTATGCGACTTCAGCGAGAGCGACTGGGAGTTCCTGCGGCATGGCGAGCTGAATTTCGACATGGGTGTTGACCGTTCAGGGGCGCGGCATACTGACGAATTCCACCTCGTCAAAAACCGTCTGGCGGATGTCTTCAACTATCTTCGCGGCAACGCGAATAATGGTGATAAGCTCAGTCCTACCTCGATTCAGTGTGTCGTTGCATCTTCCAACTTCCATTCGTGGTTGATTTGCAACGTACAACCACTAACTTAATTACTTTCGTCAATGCGAAGGTTAAGCATCAACATGGATGTTCTTGTCCTTTACAGGGCGCCAAGCGAAGCGGAAATACGCTGCGCAGAGCAAAAGATGGAAAAGGATCGGCGACTTTACGAAGCAGCTCTCCGAAATGGCAAGCCTCCTCCACGCCAGCCAGTCGACCTTGTCGCGGAACTCGAAGATAACGCGCCGTTTGCCTGGGAAGCCACTGAACGGCTGTACGATGCTATCGAGCGTGTTGCAAGGCGCGCACGATATCCGCACTTTTCAGGAACAACGGTAAGAATTAAATTCGCCAGACCCAATTTAAGTGAAGTTCGCAATTACAAATCGAGAAGAGCGAACTTTGATGTTTATAATTAGGACTAGCAGGAGTAACCATGTGTGCAGATGGACGAACCGTCGTTTTTACGGACTGGACGAAACTTTCAAAAGTTCGCTATTGCAGACGTGGCAGGCGACATTCTTCGCATGTGTCTTGATGCGGATATGGATAAACAGAATTGCCTCTATCGGATCCTCGTAATCAATCAACTGGACGTCCTGCACGGCATTGGATCGAAGGTAACGTTGAGAAAGCAAAGGCTCCGACACGTCCGTGACGTTGTAACAGATTGTTTATCCGGACTTCTTGCTTGAACTTCTTACAAGGGGTGCCGAACGTCACTACGTACCCGTGCCGTTCTGGACAATGTATGCAGCTCTCGTTGTTGATGCGTGCGCGAACCATTGGCTGTAGCTTGCCTGCAATCGGCTTAAATGTGCGAAGAGTGGACGGATGCATCGAGCTGGGGCCGGCGCCAGCAGTTTCTTCCCGTGGAACGGAGCGGGGCGGTCACAATGTGAAAGTTACTGCAGGAATCGGGCACAATCATCTCTGATAACGAGTGCGGCCCGACGAACGCAGGCAAGTTGTGAAAATATCTATTGCAATGCATATTGAATTTCGGTATTGGAGACGTTTGAACGGATTTTGTTTGCAGGAAATGGGAGCCCTTGCCGTCCTGCAGCATGCAACAAGCGAGTTCTTGAACAAAATTCCACACCTTCTTGACACGGAAAAAGCCGGTGCCATTCGGAAGGGCAAACGTGGCTACAGCTACGATATTCACACAGCTGGCGTCGAATACAGTAAGAAAACCAAACCAGAGCTGGGTTCATTCTTGAAGGAAGGTTCGAAATTCGAATTCGCAATTGCCGCCGCCAGCTGCAGATCTAGAGTCTAGATCTGCCCCACATTGATGACAAACTCGCATTAATTCTGCACAGTGATGACAATCACGATGAAGAGTACGGTGGCTTAATCTCTTCGTTTTGCGAGCGGGAGGAGCTGTTCGGAAATCCCCCGTATCTGGCCGTTTTCTTCGACCTCTACGTTGACGAGCGAGAGCGATTCATAGAGACTAAAGGCACCTGGTTCGAACCATCCGGATATCGATCCGCCCCTTGTTTGTTTCTTCGTGATCATGATCAGCATGCGCACCCAGGCCGAGCTGGGAATACACGATAGAACCTGTATTGCCGGAGGCTGGGCCCTGGCGTCCGATGGATCCGCACTTCTCCAGCATGCCTCGAGAATGGATTGGCGTCCCACCTCGAAAGGGAACTATGTATCCTTGCTTTTACGCCAACCACCACCTGTTCATTTCCAGCGAACTCTCAACCGACAAGCACGACAGCTCATTCATGTCCTTTATCGCGATGGTTCCCCGACGGCAGCTCTGCGACGAGGGGGGCCATCCCTACCCTATCATTCCCCTCGGGCGAATGGTTACCTCAGCGCCGAGGAGATCCAAGCGCATCCTGACCGGCGAGAGCCGGTCCGGCGCTATGCTCGTGCCAGAGGCCTTTTCGAGTTCGCCCACGCAAAGGCACCCGGGGTGCGTTTCGCATCATTCGAGCTGCGGTCTACCCCTTCTCAGCTTGCTCGTTTATGCCCAACTTGAACTGCGACCGAATCGACATCACCAAAGAGGACCCTCTCTGTCGTTGGGTGTGGCCTGACACCATCGAGCCTTGGCGCCTGATGCCTCTCCCCGACCACACATCGTCGCAATTCGAGCGTGTGCTCCCTAACCCAACAATCGATCACCTTATCAGAGCTCAGCAGTGCTTCCCAGATAAGGGAGAGGTTAGGAACTTTCTTGGCGAGCGGCTGCCGTTCACGTCCCTGCGTAAAACGTAGCCTACAGCTGCATGCGCAAGACGTCATTTATGCAAATAATTAGCTTGTAACAAATTTATTATTTCTTGTGGCCTGCGGCATGCAGCCGCAGAGCCTCGGAGCCCGGGCCTTTCGGATCCGGTCCTGGTGATAAAGCACACAATCATGATTCTTCTGATCATGAGCCCTTCGAGCTCGTGATCATGAAGCCTCAGGCCTCGGTACCAGGGCGACTCGGCGAGCTCGACGCATGCATATGGCCAGTCATGATCAAAAAGCTCGTGTCTCGTAGCAAGCAACCCTCCGGGCCCAGCCTAGAAGACACACGGCGCTGATGATGGGAGCTCGAGCCTCGAGAAAGCCTCAGGCCTCCTTTGAGGCCCAGGGACATGCGCTGGTCATAGACTCTAGATCTGAGAGCCTCGGAGCTCGAGCTTGTGATCATGTGCATCGGATCATGACGCCGCTGAGCCTCACTGGGCTCAGGCCTCGCAGCTCCCTTTGAGGCTCCGGATCCCTGATCATGACTTAATGCAGCCGCAGAGCCTCGGAGGCCCGGGCCTTTCGGATCCGGTCCTGGTGATAAAGCACACAATCATGATTCTTCTGATCATGAGCCATCGAGCTCGTGATCATGAAGCCTCAGGCCTCGGTACCAGGGCGACTCGGCGAGCTCGACGCATGGCCAGTCATGATCAAAAAGCTCGTGTCTCGTAGCAAGCAACCCTCCGGGCCCAGCCTAGAAGACACACGGCGCTGATGATGGAGCTCGAGCCTCGAGATCCGCATGATGGGCCGGAGCCACTAGGACGATTAATATTTAATTATGCCTCTGTCCCCTCATGATCAGCGAGGACGGCTTATGCACATGATGATCATGACGTGCGTGCATGCGCGTGCACGTGTGAATGCCTGCAGGCGCAGTTGCTTCCTCATCAATTCAAATCTATTACTTCCTAATTCCTCAAAAAGCTACTCTCCTAATTCCTAATAAAGCTACATTCTCCCCTACACATAGATGCGATTCGGCCTTTTGCAATTGGTCGGCGGCACTCGGGCATTTGCATATTTGCTCTTGGCTGCTGTCGTCGAGGGGTTCCGACTGGAGGCCGGAGGTCGTGAATTCGAAGAATGTGGGAATGTGACTACGTCAAGCACGTACCGAATACTTCCACGTGAGGGATCACCTGGCTCAATGTCTAACAAAGCATAAAACCCAAAACGATATCTGTCACCAACCATCACTGGTCGAAGCTCGACGTTCGGTTTGCAGCTGTGATTCTGCAGCACTGGCCAGCCCCGGCTGCCATATCCAGCAACCTGCACGCGCAGGCCTGTTCAAGCAAGTAGGAAGGGTACTTGTAATTGGAAGAAAGAACGGAATAACCAGTTGAGAAGATGTTTCAGTCGAACATGCGTTGTGAGCCGCGTAGCTTTCGACCGGAACTTGCTCTGGACCTGTTGCATTTGTTCCCAGAAGCTCTCCCAAAACATGCCTGCTCGTATTCTGGGGCCCACTTCGGGTTCCGGATGCCAACACCACAGTCATTCTGCTCGTCGAAAACTTCCACGGAAATACTTGAAGACTGACCACGATCTTGAAGTTCGATTTCCGCAATCGTAGTGCCATAAGAGCAGTTGAAAGGAGTGCACTGGTATTCGGAAACAATGTTGTGGCAAGCAGGAGAATCGCGGCAAAGAAGCAGACGTGACCCCGTGGCCCCGAAGCAGACGCAGCAATCATGGCTCAGTTGTTCTCTCACTGCCGCGCGGAACAGCGCGGTCAAAATCGAACAGCGCTAGAACAACGCTCACGAACCGGCTTTTGGAATATGTGGAAACTGGAAGTTAGAATTGTAAGCCTTGATAACCTCATTCATCCGCTTTTTTGCCAGCTCCGATCCATCATGTGAAATTCGGGCCTGGTTTGGAGGCGAGTATGATAAAGTTTCTGAACGTGTTCCAGGATGTGCGGAGAGGACTCAATTCTGGAGTTCTGAGCTCGGACTTCCGAGATGTACCTGCAAACGAGCACATGAAAGGAAGAATACGAAGCTGAACCTCCGAACCTGAGTTCAAGTTCTTTGATGTGCTCTTCAGGGAAGCCGTGATATCGTGATTGATGAAACGCGCCATAAGGTGCAGAGTAAGTTTCTCCTTGAATTCTTCGAGAGAAATCGGATACGTGTACGAAGCCTGCTTCTCGTATTCTTCTCATGCAGCTGCCCTGTTGGGTACCACATCTGCAACGTCGGAGGCCTAACGGCGCCAGACGCGTCGAGAATGTCGTTCAGACATTCAGACAACTGGAGTAAGAAGTCGCCTGCATGGACTCCGCACTGCCGTTAAGCCTTCAGTACCGGTAAATTTCAGCAATGCGAGCAATTGAAATGCCGACGACAATGTGAACGCGTCCTGAGCAGTTGACGTGGAGCAGGGAATAAATCGATTCGACAGACACGGTCCTCAAGTCGTGTTTCCGGCAACCAGCGGTCACATCCTCGCATGCTCGAAAGCATCTCACCAGCGATGACAGCCGAGTTTTGAAAGTAGGTCCCAAGAGAATCGTAAAAAACCATTCCCGGCCCATCCGAGAAACTCAAAAGCACGTGAGCAGTCCTTTGCGATGAAAAAATAAGCGAAACGATATTGTTATACGTTAAAAGAAATAGATTACCAGTGGAATGCCTCTTCCAATACGAAGGCGACCCGGGCGCTGTTTGCGGTGCCGTTCCAGAGATGCAATCTTGGAGACAATGCTCTCAACGACATTTCCATGGAATTCTAGGGTCGGATTCCAAGTTGACGCATCAACTGTTTCGCACCAACAATCTCCAAAACTGTTTATAATTATGCTCGAAATTAGGCAATGGAAGACTTTGAGATGATCATTACGCACAATTCTGCATGTGGATGTCATTGAAAGGTCACCAGCGTGTGCTCTGGAAGAAAAGCGAAGCCTCCGTGAATTCCGGCAACTCCGGCACGTCAGCAAGCGGACGCTCAAGTCGTTCTGGTTCGAGGCGAAACACGTGAAATGCGTCCACGTTGTACGTTGAGTACAATCCTTGAGGGACAGTTCGTGGCCGAAGCCTTGCCTGCCTTGAAACTGAATCTGAATTCCCGTCGATCACCTTGTTGGCGCAGCTGAGAATTCCAGGTAATTGAAACGACCAAGAAGTCTGCAGTGATGCACATCGCGTTCCGACCATGGATGATGGAAAGTATCTTTTGGAAAAACAGGATGTCAAAACAGCTTTGCTTAGAGTAAAAAAGACAGCAACTTGGACCCACCAGGAAGCCCGAGGCGCACTGAACGCAAGACGGACGAAGATTGATTCGCGAATATCGTGTTCCATCACTTGATCACTAATAACAGCGTGCGTAATTCTGCATTCATCACATTAAACAGAGAAGTAGTGGAATCCATATGTAAGAAAAAAGGGAGCTCACCCCAGACTTCCGAAGTCGGCAAGCCCGGCTTCGCCGATAACCAGCTCTGTGCGTTGTGTATACGCCTCGAGCAACGCAATCACTTCTGGGAATTCGCTGAACATAACGGATCGGCACTGATGAAGAAAGGATATCTGAAGTTTTTTGAAGCTTGCGAGAAACATCTGCAAGATTTCGAATCCGACGAGTTTCTTCAGACGAAATGGAAGCTGCCTCTCCATGAGAGCAAATATGAGGCTGAGCTGCCTCAGAACGCCACCTGAACCTGCTCCTATGTCCGCAATCACAACCTCTGGCGAGTCCAGCTCCAAAGTCGAGTTCCCTTCCGGCAAGACCCCCCGGAAATGAACTCTGCTATCGTTTTGATGTCAACGAGGCGAGCTCGCCATAATTCAAAGATCGAGAGAGCGATCCAATGGATGAGGCTTTCATGTTGTCTTGTTTCTTCAGAATGCTGGGCAGACTCTCTTCCGGATATGAAAACGCATATCGTACACCGCTCCAGCTTCATCCGCATAGCGACCATTTGTGACAACCTCAGCGCGAGTTGCCAGCGCCGTGGAAAGTTGTCACATCGACTGAATTCAATCATGCCACGGGAGCAAGAAACGACAAGCGGGGCGACTTGTTTTCTCGCTTCTTGCGCTTCACTGGCTTGTCGCTTCGAATCACTCAGAATTAAAAAACCAGAAACATTTAAGACGCTCGAACCGACAACGGAGCTGAAGCTAAAGATTGGAGGACTCTCGCTGCAGCCTGACGCTGCACGCTGCTGGCCGTGGTGCGCGATGCACTGGAGTCAACAGATGCGTCTGAGGAATTGGGATCGTCGTTCGCGCCGTATGGCTTCTGGCTGAAGTCTATTGCTGAGTCGTTTCCGGTGAACGCGTTCTTTTAATTCCCTGGCAGCTCTGGTCCGAAATCAACGCTGACACGCGGGTATCAGTTCAGAGATGGAAACATGAGCCATGATTCATGCATATGCTCACCGGGTATATTCTGGTAAGTAGCCCAAATTTGATGCGTGTTCGGAAGTCGACCAGACGTGTGCGAGCGGAAGGGTCCTTCAATTCTTGATAGCGTACCGGTACCACACACCTCCAGTTGCTCAACTGTGGATGCGTTTTAGGCCGATCCGTACTGGCTGCTGCGGTAGGTCGCTGCGCATGCTCTTCCGGCGCCGTTTGCGGTGACGGCCGATGTGCAGCTAAAGGGCGTGGGACTCATGATCATGATCACGATTCTCATGGCAGGTTGGCGAATTCCGTGCCGGAGAGCTGTTGGAAGAACTGCTTCGCCTGGAAGCTGCAGCTGCTCTTCCGCCTGGAATAAGCGCTCGCTTTCGGACTCATCGCTCGCTGACTGTCACCGTACGAAAAATCGTCTTGGTACGATCAAGAGACCGCAAGTGAAGTTTACGAAGTTCCTCGAATCGCCAGGAGTCTGATCTTCAGAGCTAGAAGCCAGTCGCTGGCGACCGTCTCGGCATACTTCAATAGGCACGCGAGCTCGATGTCGAAAGCTTCTTTACCCAATCCAGAAGTTCGGCGGGTTTGCCGGATGGCCGACATTCACAGAAGGAAATTCGCGTTTTCCAGCATATCGAGAACGACATTGGCGGCTTCAGCAGTGATGTCTGATATGACCTGCAAAGATGATGGGATGACAACAGGTGTGCAGAGAAGGTTGAAGATTACCTTCCTGTGGAGGGCGTCGTCTGTTTCACACCGAAGGATGCGAAGAAATCTGTTGGCAGCTGAGGAGCATCGTCGTCGCCGTCACTCGATGAGCTGAGCTCGAGAAGCGTACGGTGCTGCATTCGATTAAAAGCGCGGATGAAGCCGAGCACACGGCAGATGCAGCTTTTCTTTCGCACATGAGAGCGGTGGAGAGAATGCCTGTTTCCTCGAGCTGCTGCCCGAACCAAGACTGGCGGCGTCCTCGGAGAACGCGGTGCGACGGAGGGCTGCGAGGATAAGAAGAAGCCCGCACAGTCAAGTTTTAGAATGGCCGCTCACTCTCAGATGGTCAGATTCACGTGAAGGACTTGGGGGTCCCAATGCTGCGCGAAGCTCAGATCTAGATTGCTGGAGGACGCTCAAATCGCTGGTTTCTAGAACGGACGAGCTCGTGGCACAACTGGGCCGGAGGGCAGAAGGTGTGCGCGATCTGGAGCCGGAGGCGGGGGAGCCGGATAGCGGGGGAGCCGGATATAAGAAGCAATAAGAAGTAAGAGTAGAGTAAGAAGCTGTAAGTAAGAAGCTGCGTAGAAAGAAGCTCATTGAAGGGAAGAAGCTTTTGAAGTAAAGAAGCTCTAGACACAGCAATTGCAAGCAGGCAGCCAACAGTGCAGGACGAGCTCGTACGGCACTGCGATGGAAGCTCAGATTTCAAAGCGAAGTATGGCGTGAGGTTGCCTTGAGTAGAAAGGCTTCCGCTCTGGTTTGGTCTGTACATGTGGCACGCGTGTGTGAAGGCGTGCATGCGTATCACATGTACATGACGTACGCGGCCGGTACGCGCGGCCTGACTGGATCTTGCAGCTCCATTGTTGAGGACTTCTCGAACCGTCGGGAGCACCTGGGATCATGCGGAGCCGGCGAGCAGTGCGCTTGGGCTTCTTGTAGGTTTCGAGCGGGCGTCGGTGGGGCAGTTCATGTTCTTTTGGGAAAGCGCAAGACCAGAGCGATCGGTTCAGGAGCTGCACATGCGCTTCTGGAACAAACCTCTCATTCGAACTCTGGAAGGCGCCCAAGCGCGTTGGAGAGGTCAGAGATGTGGGCATGCGCACAGCCGCATGCGCTACGCTGCTAGTTGCGATAGAAGCGGCGGGGAGCTGCCGGCGCGAGAGAGCAGGCCGGCGCCGAGAGAGCTGCGGGTGGTTGTGTAGGCAGCTCTGTTCTTGTGTACGGACCTGTTTTGTCTAGCATTCTGTTTAACCGTCTTGACGACGTCGACGGGCGAAATCTGTCCCCTTGCGCGCCGTGCCTCGGCGTGGCACCGTAGCGCAGCGGCTGCCTTTGGCGGCGCGATGAACAGCTTCAGAGAGCTTTTTTGACTCTGACTGCTTGAGTCGTCACTGCATGGTATTTTTTAGCTTTTCCCGGGAACGCGATACGGAATGCAAAGAGTGGGGGATGATTGCTGCGTTTTGCGGTGCGCAGAGCCCTGCCCAGATATGCGGCGATGGATACGACGGTATGTAAACGCAAGAACGACGTGCAAACAGATCTAGACTGCATACGCAGAACCACATGCTGCCCTTCTTGAATACAGGCATCGAAGTCGACTATGGCGCCTTGTCGCGCGTCAGCGCATCAATGCTCGCTTAGGTAACAGGCGCAGCAGAGCTGAGCAGTGAGTTTGGCGTTCTTACTCGTTCTTACTCGCAGAGCAATCATCGAACGGCCCGTGAACTTCGTGCCAACAAGCAAGTGTGCTTTTTCTGATAGGTAGTTCAGTTCCGGTCGTCCTCTAGCTTTGCGTGCTTTCCGGTGGAATGCGCGGCGTTGCTTCATCGCTGCTGCCGGCTCTGTGTCTGAAGCTGTCGATCTTTCTGATCTGGCAGGGCGTGTGCGACTGCAGCGGAGAGTCGAGAGGTCGAATCTGATTTACGTGTACATGATATGATTGCAATTCGCACATGCACGTCCAGATGGCGCGGATCATTCAGTGTGGATCAATCGAAAGAGCGACGTATTCAACTGGTCTCTTCTTTTCAGTAGATTTCGCGTTTCTTCGCCAAGGCCGGTGGCTCTGGATTCACATGGAGTCGGTTCATCGAAGCAGAGATAGCGATTGTGCTGGGCTTGGGATCTTCGTCATTGTAGTGCTCTCGCAGTTGAAGATGTGTCTCCGTCCGAATGTAGTAGTAGTGTTATGCTTGGGTGAAATGATTGATTCTTTTTCAGGTTTATTTCGTGTCTTTCGGATCTATGGGGATAGGGTCGTCTTCTATGGTGCATGATAACTGGCCATCTTCAGAATTGCAAGAATCTCGCGATGTACCTTTCTCTATCGGTCTGTCACATTACAATGTAGTTCAATCTGTAGCATACAATCATGTTTGGCGCACAGTGGACATCATTCTCACCGAAGGACATCGATGATAAACTGAGTCAGCTCTGCGACGGTTTCAAGTTTGTGACGCTCTCGCATGCGGGGAGCGCGTCTGATCTGGAGTCAGTCGTCAATGAGATAGCGTGCCTGGTACGCAGTCAATTCTCTTGTGCAATTGTGGATCCGTTTCTTCTGATTTCGTCACCAGCTTGCACGCACTGCAAAGCTAAAATGCCCTTTGGGGGCGTATGTGTGACTAAAGGCTGCTGGGGAACGTCAAGGGGCGCTCTCGGGCCGAATGTTCGAAAATCGAAGGCGGTCGCCAGCACCAGCAAATGCCATCAATGGACGGTAGACTGTGTTAACCTTTATTTGTCCGTCGACTTCAACTCTTGACCGA